>CM038706.1:35088325-35680825 GCA_021613375.1 Megaleporinus macrocephalus
TACGTAGGTAAGTGAGATTATAATCTTACCTGAGATTTTTAGCCCAAATGGTCAAGTTAGAATCTAACCAAGTGATTGCTACTCATAGTTACAGGGATCCAGCAACACAGACTGCAGCGAAACTTATTAACAAAATATCTTGTGTAATGTAAAGAATTTAAACTCAATTTAGAATGTGAAGAATTAAGAATTTACAAAAAAATCATCATGATTTTGTATATACATGCCGTCTACATAGAAGGCATGTGACTTTGGTCTGCGTAAAAATGCCCAGGTGTGGTTTTACACACTCATTTACAACACTATAAATTGGGACCTAGAGTAAAATGAGTTGTTTTCCCTATCTTGATGAGCCCATAAATATTTTGATGATCTCTGTTCTGATCTGCTGGTTTACAGTGAGCCATCATGATGACTCACTTATAAGTAACATATCAAAATAGACACAAGAACATTAAATGAACCTCAGTATAAACAATGACTATATTTAAGACTCTTTGTATGCTGTCCGGTCATATTTAGTTCCTTACATTTACATAAATTACTTGAGGTTTTAAGTTGCTAATGTTACTTATACTAGTTACTTGTACATCAACAGAGAGTAAATTAAAGTTTTTACTCACTATGAAACTTTCAGTTTAAGATGATACTTACAAGTTGCTGTTTGGATTGTGATGCCAATAAAGTTGGAACCACCCCCTCCTTCAGTCTCTGTAGTGTTGAACTCTAAGCAAAGCTGCTCAATATTTCAAACTCTGAGAACTGTCCAGAGTAAAGCTGTAGCATTTTAGTTTGGAACGAAACGTAACTTAAGAAAAATAGTAAGCCATCTTCAGCCTCATTTAAAGATGAAGGTCCACCTTGCTTGTTGACATTGGTTCCTTTGAAATGGTCTGAAAAGTGCCATTGTTGCCTTCACAGCCAGGAATGATACAGTCACGACTGTTACATTACAATTTAAGATTTGGAAATTGGCCAGTTTAATCATGTATTGTAAATGTGAGCTTTGTATTTGAAAGAGGAAACATAATTGACAATAACAGTTTGTCAATTCTGTGTACTAACATTTTCAAATGACAGTTTTACATTCTATGACCCTATTAAATCATTCAAACATCTTCAAAGCTGTTTATCATTCTGGGTAATGGGTAGGTACTGGAGCCAATTCCAAGGCTCATTGGGCAGTCCATCACAGGGCACATACACAAACGTACACATTCACACACACTAATACCTAGTAGTAACCCACACAGACACGGGGAGAACATGCAAACTCCTTACAGAATCAAACCAAGATTCGCCTTGCAGACCTACCCACTGTGCAATTCACACAATTCTCAAGGCACACTCAGTATGCTTGCTTATGTGGTCCTTGACCTTGTATTACATGATTGTTATCTGTAAACATGTTTAATGACATAGGAGGACAGACAAGAACCTAATACATTTGTTCAGTTTAAGTCATTTTAAAAATATTTGAGCAACATTAAAAATATTTTTACACAAGCAACCTGCACATCTTTTTCAAATGAAAATTAAAGAGTACACATTACCCTGCAGACCAGTCAGCTACAAAAATGTGTACATTTTTGCAAATACAATAAATTGAATATATGTGTAAGTTTTTTGAGCAAAATGTTTTTTTCCAACCTAAATATGTAAATATGCATATGTCAGAATAACTGTGCTCAGTGGCTTTATCAAGTACTTGTAATACTCTGCGCAATAGCTTTATCAAATACTGGTAATACTCTGCTCAGTGGCTTTATCAAATATTGGTAATACTCTGCTCAGTGGCTTTGTCAAATATTGGTAATACTCTGCTCAGTGGCTTTCTCAAATATTGGTAATACTTTGCTCAGTGGCTTTCTCAAATACTGGTACTACTCTGCTCAGTGGCTTTGTCAAATATTGGTAATACTCTTCTCAGTGGCTTTCTCAAATACTGGTAAGACTCTGCTCAGTGGCTTTCTCAAATACTGGTACTACTCTGCTCAGTGGCTTTGTCAAATACTGGTAATACTCTGCTTAGTGGCTTTGCCAAATACTGGTAATACTCTGCTCAGTGGCTTTCTCAAATATTGGTAATACTTTGCTCAGTGGCTTTCTCAAATACTGGTAATACTCTGCTCAGTGGCTTTCTCAAATATTGGTAATACTTTGCTCAGTGGCTTTCTCAAATACTGGTAATACTCTGCTTAGTGGCTTTCTCAAATATTGGTAATACTTTGCTCAGTGGCTTTCTCAAATACTGGTAATACTCTGCTCAGTGGCTTTCTCAAATATTGGTAATACTTTGTTCAGTGGCTTTCTCAAATATTGGTAATACTTTGCTCAGTGGCTTTCTCAAATATTGGTAATACTTTGCTCAGTGGCTTTCTCAAATACTGGTAATACTCTGCTCAGTGGCTTTCTCAAATATTGGTAATACTTTGCTCAGTGCCTTTCTCAAATACTGGTAATACTTTGCTCAGGGGCTTTGTTAAATATCGGTGTTACTCTGGTCAGTTGCTTTGTAAAATACTGGTAAATTTAGTCTTGACCACCAAGTAGAATATCAGCATGATAAAGTTTTTTAAAAAATGGTTCTTAGGGTTCTTAAGGGTTTTTAGCAAAGGCAGTGGTTGAATTTAGTCATGCTTAAATGGTTCTTCAAATTAGTGGAGCATTTCTTGTACTTAGTTCTATATATAACCAAAAAGTGTTCTTCTATTGTTACAATGTCGTGTTTGTAACCCTTTTGGTGCTATCCAGAAACCAAATAATAGGTCTATTTAACAACTCTCCTTAACAAATTACTTAACAGCTCTACATGGCTTGAAGCAAGTTTGTGGTGATTTAGGCATGCAGTTTGCACATTGCTATTTGACTTGCATTGCCTGTTAGCTACATTGGCCTCAAAACACTAATGCAAAGCAAAAAAGCAATTTTAACACCAAACATGTTTTGACTCACTCTATTTGTAATAAGGGGAAAATAAATGGTGTAACTTGGACTGAATCATAACTTTAGTGTTTGACTTGCTCTAACTATCTTCAAGCACAACTGAAATCACCTCCATCTGTATGACTATACTGTCAATAGCAGGGAAACAACTTTCTAAATGTACCTTAAGTCATTTATCAGTGCATAACAAGTTAAAGGCATGTTTATGAAGACATTTTCTTTGATGGAACCTACAGACGCTGTCATGTCATTCCTGTCCTATCGATCAGTGGAGGAGCCATGCAGTTTTAAAAATACCCCGCAGCGTAAATTCTGACTGATGATCAGCCAAGAGTGCTTTACCATAATTACGGATCAGTCATTTCCAGACGTGTACGGGGACAAAGAGTAGCAGAGTAATAACATACTGCATAACCAATCTGCAACTACAGTGATGCAGTATATCTGTTGTTTGTTGTTTGGGTGTTGTTGTTGTTTGTGTGTGAAGTCTCGTGAATGTTAATGTATATGTACGTACATGTGTGTGTGTGTGTGTGTGTGTGTGTGTGTGTGTGAGGGGGGGAGAGGTATGGCCAGACAGGCTGTGATCTTAGGGCCCTGTCTGCAAACACAGGAGGCAGACAGGGCGTGACCTTTGGCCCCTGCCTTGTGCCTTGTCAAGCGATCCCTCCTGTGGGGGGTAATTAGGGCTGTGAGTGGGCTCTATTTTAAGGCGCTGCTTTGCTGGCTTTGGAGTCTCACGCAGTTATAAATAGAATCAGAGTGCAAAAAAAATGGGCGGAGTCTCACTCAAGGGCACAATACATAATGCATATATATACACAGTGATATATTCTTTTTGTGCTTTATCTCGTCCAGTGAATCACATGTTCACACTTTCAGGGAGATTTGAACTTTTAATCATAAGTTTTACTGTCAGTAAAGGGGGAAATGTATTAAAGAATTCAGAAATGTGTGTTAAAGTAGCAAAGATTCTATGTTCATTTAAATTGTTATACTATTAAAATTTTGTAATAAAAATCTTGCCTATTCTTATTCACTAGTGGAATCAACAGAAAACTACACACCTTTACAACAATGGATTGTTATTACACAGTATTTTCTTTTCAGATTTTTAGCTTTTATTCTTTTTTTAAAGATAAATTTTTTCCACAGCTCCAAAGTTCAGTCTTAGTAATTGGCTTCTCACTCCTTCATTATATTGGTAGATTACCTGGTCCACCATGTAGATGTAAAGTTAGCAAAAATAGCTTGTGTTAGTCATCCTCTAATCCTTCATCAGTGGCATGCTACACTGCTGTGTCTACTCCACTTATACCAGCAGAACACACACTAATAAACCATCACCACATCAGTATCACTGCAGTGCTGAGAACGGTCCTGGCAATCAAAGAACAGGATGAAAGTGGGCCAACAAAGTAAGCAGTGAAACAGATAGATAACAGTCCGTAAAATAGAACTACACACAGGAAAATAGAGCTCCTATATGGTAAAAATAGAAAAGATAGAATGGACAGTAAGTGTAGACACAATGAGGTGTTCCTAATAAAATGCTTGGTGTGAATTATGGTATATATGCCTACAATAAATATCAACACACCATATTATTATTTTTAAAAAGTATTTGTGTGTCTCTCTGTGTTTGAGCTGTAAAACAAACAAACTACACAAGTTCCCAACCAAAGTTAGTAAATGGAAATAAGGTCAAATTATTAATGGTCTTGTGTATTTGCTTTTTCAGGCAATGAGAAGAGGAAAACCGGGCCATTAGAGCAATCCAGTTATTCCTGGAACGTCTAATAAAAATGGTTATTTACTCTGTGTGTGTATGTGTATGTGTGTGTGTGTGTGTGTGTGTGCTAAAGCCAGGTAGTGCTTATCAATTTCAGTCTAGCCTCCTCTGATTATGCAAAGGAGAAAGTGACTGCCCGACTTTCTGATTAAACAAACAGATCATAGAGGAGAGAAGAGAAAAAAAAAAGAAACAGAAAACCTTTAAAACACATACATTCATTCTGCCAAAAAAAGGTACAACACCTTAGAATATAGAGGCCATCATTGTTACTTAACAACCAGTAGTTCTATGATAAAGATTTGGTGGGGAAAAGTTCAAGCGGTTACCAGATATATCAAACGAAGTTGAACACTTCCTAATCTATCAACTGTTGAGTAACACCTAATAGTAGTTACTACATTATTAAGCAACACTAGCAGTTAGTGTTGTTTTTGTTTGCCATTCTTCAGTCTTCAGTCTGTATTTGCTTATTATTTGATGTCAAGAACAAAGAAAATGATTAACCTAGCTATGTACATGATGGCAAGTTATGCAGAACAAATGCTGACTTAACAGTTGTCATGTTCACTTTAGCTGGCTAACTAACTAACAATATTCCTCGTACATATGTGCCACTTAAAATTAATTTTTGATTTGGTCTATTAGTGTTTTGATTGGCTGATTCATGAAAATGGTTTTACATATTTGCTGAGATTAAGACGCATTCAATGGAAACTCAATTGGCAATAAATTTCAGCTAAAGTTTTGTAAAAGTTTCATCATGCAGTGCCAGCCTCAAATTAATGAGTAAACAATACGTCTGGGGTTAAAGGAGGTAAGAAAAACAGAAGAGGAGTTTGAAGAGAACAGTATGCGCAGACGGCCTGAAAGAGCTGATGATTTGCAGTCTTATGCTGCAATTGACTCAAGTGCGCTCAATTAGCCATGGTAAGAGCTAATGTGTGACAGGGGTTAATGCTCCATGAGCGAAACTCTTTAAGCACCTGCTGGGCTTCGGGCAGGGTGGGGGGTCCGGAGCCTTTAGTATGGCCTCTCTCACTCTAATCTGTTTTAGGAGAAACAAATGGACAAGATAAGTTAATTTGGCTCCATGGCACCCTTGTCCTGAAGCCCCCGGGGCTCTGTGGGCCGAAGGTCGGCACCGTGATGCTCTCACTCGATCTGTCCGGCCTACTGACTGGCTCCTGCCAGAAACATCATTACCCATAACCACATGAGGGATCAAACAACAGGCCGCCACATGAGCTGATGAATGATAGCAACGGGAGAGAGTCAGGGAGAGAGGGAGAGTTTGTTACAAGAAAAGAGGGGCAGAATTAAAGGCAAAGGTCTGATGGGAGAGATAGGCGAGTCACATAGGGTCATTTGGGACAATGGAGGCTGCTGGGACACCTGTTGCTGTAAGAGAGAAAAAGTAGACAGAGGATGCCGTGAACTGATTACACAGATAAACCTCTGTAAAACATGTATCATATATTTTCTAGTTTTTTAATAGATAGATAGATAGATAGATAGATAGATAGATAGATAGATAGATATTTTACTAGTATGTGTGCTTGTTTGTCTGTGCTTGGCCGGGTGTGTGCAGGGCAGATGTTGTCATTAGCTATTTAAGCACCTCCATGGCCAGCAGCACTTTCAGCACTTGCAGACACACTATGGAGTCACACAGCCTGGGGGCATGGCAACCTTGCAAACAAGAACCATACACTTTTAAATGTATGCATTATCTCTCTTTTTCACTCTCTTATGGGCAGATTAAATTAACCAAATAGACACACACACACACGATGTGCACACATAGAGGACATTAGCTTTTTCATAGTTTTTTGTTTGAATTCTAAGAACTTTTAAGAGTTGGTATTAAAAGATGTATAAGTCTTATTCCTGTTATGGATATTGTCACGTTTTATTATTAAAATGTAATAACATTATAATTATACAATAATTACCTAAGGACTTTTTTATCGTTTGCTTTACAATAAATACTGCTTTTAGTCTGCCCGTTGGATTTGCTTTCTATTTGTTTTAACGTCAACAGATTACAAAAACAGCTCTATATAAACAAGCTCTATACATACAGGAACATCAAACAAAATTCTTCATAAATTCTTCTATTTATGAAGCAAAATGCAAAATATTTAAAACATTTAACATTTAAACAACAATTTTCAGGAGCCACTTGAAGTGAAGATGCTGTGCCATTTACATATACATTTATGTAAATAAAACCTGCTTTAATAAGATCTCTTATCAGGATTGTTATTTGGT
Organism: Megaleporinus macrocephalus; assembly: GCA_021613375.1. Classification (NCBI taxonomy): domain Eukaryota; kingdom Metazoa; phylum Chordata; class Actinopteri; order Characiformes; family Anostomidae; genus Megaleporinus; species Megaleporinus macrocephalus. Next base: position 35,095,338 of record CM038706.1, read on the forward strand.
ATTGTTATTTAGTGATGTAACATTGAATAAAGCATGGCTTAGGTTTAGATGTATAGCTTACTCCACTACATGTCTGAAAGTGTGTGAATGTACATGTTTTTTTTTGCTTTTGTAATTGCAGGGGCTTTGATAACTCTAATAACATGATTTGAATAAATATTGTGACATTTTTGTTTAACTGTCTAAGTATTGTGCTAGTTCTGGATATCAGCACACGGCCCCGGATGAGTCAGTATTGACACTGGACTTGGCAGATCTGAAACTGCCATACACAAGGTGTCCCAGGCTGCTTCTAAATGCATTGTCCGTCTGTGGAGCTCAGTCCAGGAGAGCCCTGTTATGCCTACTCAGCTGCTGCTTCTTGCATTCTGCTGACATTTCCTTGGCATCCACAGAGAAAAGTTAAAGTCAGAAATTTAGAAAATTGTTATAAAGTGTGCAGCTACTAAGAAATTAAGGCAATGGCAGGAGAGGCTTAGGACGGTTAGCTAGTAAGACTAAAAATAAACACCTGTAAGCAACTGTTACAACCGCCACCGTCACCTGCTGGCATCAAGAAACCAAATTCTGCAGCAAACAAAGAAGCTATATAAACAAAAACAAAACAAATGTTAACATTGGTGCTACTTTCCATCACTGGAAATATTATTGGCGAGTAAATGTTTAAAATGTTTGATGCTAGACTGGTAAGTAATCAGCTGATATATGTTATTTTTGAAAAGGAAGTACTGTGCAGAATATAAATGTTGTTCAACAGATTCAACAGATTGCATCTTATACAATTTGCTCCATTAAAAAGACAGAAATGGTCTGAATTTGGTTTAAGGTATTTGGTGAAGTTTCCTGTTTGGTTTAGCATGCTGACATGTAAGGAAAGACATTTCAAGAAATATAAGCACAGAGTAAATTCACAACTTTAACTGCACATGTAATGAAATGTATTTTGGGTTCTATCCAGAACTGATGTGAACACACCACTGCACCCTGTATACCAACAGGACACACAAAGATAAGACAGTGGCCTGACTCACACTTTCCCATCACTCAAATAAGAGCTGGAATAAAAGCTCTGACGCAGGCCTGTTTACCCGTGGAAGTCCTGTGTGCCTGTCACACTTTATCTGTTGTTGCAGCCTTATTTGTTTAACGATAGAAGACAAAGCGCTGAATCTAAATGCAGAAGTTTGACCGTAGGGGAAAGACACATGTGCTTACGTTCTCTTTATCAGAGTGGCAGTGGTCGCTTAGAGTTTGAAGTAACCTGGTGTAACTGAACATGAATTTACTGACTTTAAATGTATACAATATTTTCACACAAATAAAAATAAAAATGCTACAATAACATATCATTAAACTTCATGTTGACATAATATACAGCACAGTGTAAAAGTCGCAATCCTTTATTTATTCTAGACAAAATGGCCATAAACCATTAAGTTATTCATTTTTTGGTGTATAGCATGTTTATAGTTTGCTTTTATTGCTTTCAATTTTTCAAAGAAATCAGTCAAAATTTTTTCACAACTTCACAGTTCATTCTTTAGGCCACTGCACACCAAGCACATCAACTCGAGTCGAGGTTCAAACACCACAGCCTACAAAGCATGTGCAGGTGCTCAGTGCTCTTCATGCGCCACAGTGACTACACAGCTTTAGCCATCAATAAAAATAAGCCATATTATGATCACAGAAAGTCATAGTAGATCATATGTGACTTGAAATTTACCAAGAGATTTAGGTAAACAGACAAATGCTCAATGTGAATTTAAGCCTGGTGTTTGTCGCTTTTTCTACCCTGGTATTCTATAGCAGTGCTCTGTTATGAGACACTACTCCTAGTCCAGGTCTTGTGTGTTGTGGCCTTTAGAAGTTGACACATGATTCTCAAGTAATCCTAAACAGTGGTTGGGTCAAAAGTGCTGAGGTCTGTGGTGAAAACAGGTATGTATTTTGAAAACACCAGCAGCTTTTTTGCATTGATTTTGCTAATTTCATTTTCTCAATAACATCTTCTACTCATCCTTTGAAACCCATAGTGTTGAGTGCAGAGACATAGTAGGTTATTTTAAATCTGAAGCAAGAGTGTCGCTTGGTTGAGATCTTTCAAAGATGAAAGCTGTAAGTTCTGTTCTTTTGATGGAGATGGTTTTGATGGTTGGCAAGGCCTTGCCCATTTTCTCTGCATCTTTTAGTACTATATCAATACCAATATTAATAATAAGAAAGATCTGCTGATGATAAATAAGGTGACTGGAATTTAAATAAATGGACTTGTCATTTGAAGCAATGTTCAGTATGTAAATCATATAGAAATAGAGGTGAAATTATGGATTTAACGTGAAAACTTTAAACAAGGAATGAAATATTGATGCCGTTATTCTAATAAGCTACTCCTGCATGATTCAGGCTTGGACACTGATATGGCTGCCTGCTTCAGACTAAAACAAATCAATCTTTCCAACTCCCTTTTCCTCCCTCTTTGGCGTTGTTTCTCTTTCTCTGTGAAAGGTTGATGTGAGTAATGCTGCGGGTCCTTTCTCGGTGCTCGGAAACAGCTGGAACTCTGAGGTTTCGTCAACCAATAAACCCGGTTTCCCCTGTGCAGAAATATGTCTTTCTCACGCGGCCGTGGGGCGGCTTTACCCAAACCGCACTGCTGCAGCGATAAATCAGCCGTGCAGCTGAGACGGGCCTGCTGTGGACCGGACCCAACAACCACTACAGTTTAGCTAACATACTGGCCTTAGATATGCGCTTCAAAACACAACAGAAAAGGTGAAATTAAACATAAATAAACTGAATATTAGCACAGCAACAAACGCTGATTTGTAAAAATAATTAATCCATCAACTATTATTCACTTAACCATGTAATCCGTGTGATTTTTCTTTTTCTTTTAAGACACAACAAGCCAACAGAAGCCTTATCGCCCCCTATACCTCCTATAGTGCATTGTAATCTAGGAGAATGAGCTTTATCATGTCAGCATTTCCTATACTCAATGCCTATTTAACTTTGTCTACATTATTTAAATAAAACCCATTTGTGCCATATTGTTCCTGAAAGATATTCATTTCTGGATTGTTTTGTGTTTGTACATTACAACTGCAAACACACTCAAACTATTGTATCCACTTTAACTTTATGTTTATTTTTCACAGTTATTAATTGTACAATTCATTATTTGGCATCTACTACTGTGTAGGTTCTGTGTACAAGACTGAGGAAAGAAAGTGTAGACCACATATAGGCCCTTTTTCCTTGTTTACACTTCAGAGCATGTTTAAGATGTTAGATGTGAATGTGAACAACTGGCTTTCTCGTTGCACATTCTGACACTATGAAATTGTGAACAATAAAAAAGCACATGAATTCCTATCACATCTAATTCTTAAACACAGCACATAAGATAGAGGGTGAATACAGATGTACAGAATGAAATGTGCAAATATTCTATTCTAGTACACCCCAAAAATAAAATTATAAACTAAGCATAAATGATGCCTTCTAATGAAAATGTTGTCTAGGACTAGGCCTGATCCATGTTCAGGAAGCTAATCTGCAGAGTTAAGGGGTTTAAGTCTTTCCACACATTTGTATATATACATTTGTGTACAAAACATGACACGTTTTGTTGATTTATTTAGTGTAAATAAGTTAACACGTCCCCTACAAGGAACACACCTCTGTACTTTTTAGAGTTCACTTTTATTTGCTGTTTATTTGCTGAACTGAACATAAACACGGACACAAGAACATGAAAACATAAAATGTGAACTGTGTATATATTAGTTATATTAATCATATTATATATATTACTTTTTTCCAATATGCCAACATGTATTAAATAAATAGAAACTGTGCAGTAAAATTTGCAGAAATTTTGAGGTCAATAATTTGACCAGATTTAGCCTATAATAGAGTAGTCAGAGACAGGGACAGACAGATATACATCCTAACTAAAAGATACAACTTTACGACATACTTTTAGGAGAACTAGATAGATAGATAGATAGATAGATAGATAGATAGATAGATAGATAGATAGATAGATAGATAGATAGATAGATAGATAGATAGATAGATAGATAGATAGATAGATAGATAGATAGACAGACAGACCGATCGATCGATCGATCGATCGATCGATCGATCGATAGATAGATAGATAATATAATTTTGTCAGTTTTATCATTTCAGATCATCCTGAATGTGATGGCAAAGAGCGCATAACTGGCCTGAGACCAGCCTGATGGCCTTTTTGATCCATATGTGCTGCAGGGTCATAGATGAATGGGCTGTGGACTGAGTCAAGCTGCAGCTGAACGTCAGGCCCCTTTAACCACCTCCCCCGAAAGTGCTCTCCTGATGAAATGTGTGACATATATATGAGGTGGAATGCACCCATATAATTTGCTCTAAAAATTGGCCCTTTTTCCCAAGGACTGAAAAGGCAAACACTTTATATGTGCATGTGAGAAGGAAACAGGGAATGAGGGGGCAGGAATAAATCCATGAATGAGTGAATGAATGAATGAATGAATGAATGAATGAATGAATGAATGAATGTATGGATGCATGAATGAATGAATGAATCAATCAATCAATCGATCAATAAATGAAACACCCATTCATAATAATAAACTGTGAAAGTAATCATTATGTATTGCCTGTTTTTTCCATTTTATGCTATACTTCATTACTAAATAGGCCTGCTGAATCATTTTCTGAAGACTTTTCATTCCAGAACCGCTCCAGCTTTCACACAGTGGTATAATGGTATGCTTTCATGGCTACGCAACATTAGCACATTTTATGCCGAGGCCAGTGATTGCCTCATTGTGCATGCATGCACAAACAAACCATTTTAAGGCCACAGAAGTGACATCATATTTCATAGCTGGCACACGCCGTTGACATTGATAATAACAGAGGCTGGAAAAATGCAGCTCCAGATAACGGCTGTTCTGCAACTCATTAGCTCATTACAAGGGTATGAAACGACTGGAGCAAGAAGGATTGCCCTGATAAGTGCGATTTACAGTATCTGTATCAATTGTTTGTGTATGCAAACACATTACACTCAATCATTTCATTTTAGCAATTCCTTCTGGCTGTTTTGCAATGGAAATGAACCATGAGTACTACACTTCTGTAGCGCAAGGCCAATAGTGGAGGACCTGGAACTATGGTAACAGTGTCTGCTCATAATAGAATGATATTACAGCGTGTGTGTCTGTGTGTGGGTGTGTGTGTTAGTATTTATTCCTGAGTAGAAAACGAATATAGACAATGAAAACACAAACATTTAGTGGTTAGTCTGCTCTCCACTAGAAATATTTTTTTTCCTCTTCTCTAAACTGCTGCTTTTGTTGGAAAAATGAAAAGAAGACAAAGCTGATGTTTTGGTTGCAGAGGTTAAGGTTAGAGCTGGGTTAGGTGGAGCACAGCAGCAGTTCCACACACCCATACAGAAGACCATGAAAACACCACACACAGCACTACACACTAATGTGTGTGTGCGTGCGTGTGGCATGCAGTTGAGTCTCGTCTTAAAGCCACAGGCTGTGTTTTTACAGCATAGTTTGTGCTGCTGCTGGGTCCATTACGAGGCCGCTATATAAAACGAACGCTGCGGCCTTGAATCGGTACACTGTCTCCTCCAATCCGGAGATGAAGGAGTGAGGTCAGGGAACTCCGCCTTTTTATGGCTTTTCTTTAAGGCGGGCGCTGAACACAGATCAGGGAGCTCCTGCAATTCCATTTCCGCAGGAAGAGGGACAGAGGCGACAGGAAACAGCATAATGTAGCCCTAAATCACTGCAGTCTGAACCATGGTCTGCTTGCTGCCTGCCTCTCTTACACGCAGCAGCTCAGGACTCTGATTAAAGCTGGTGTGATCTTCAGTCTGCACAGCAGTACAACTCTTTAAACACAGCATTGGAATCTGTTAAAAAAACTATATGGCCTGTAGAAAAACAAAAACTTGCATCATCAAAACAATACAGCTTGCTGGAGAAGGAAAAAACGTTCTTAAGGGCCCATATTTTACATCTTGTGTTCGTCTTTTTTTGGTTAATTCTTGTTGCTAATTTTCTCCTTGAGGTTAACTTATAACATTTGTGTGATTTTATGTACCACATGTGGCCACAGTTAATTTTATATGACCATTTTAAAATGAAACAGGCTTTTTTAAGACTGATCTAAGATAAATCAGCTCTGTTCTGATTGACTCTTGAACAGATTGACGTGGGTGGGTATATTGAATGAGTTGGTTTTTGTGAGACATCACAAAAACAATATATTCCAAACAGGCTGTTTTTGCAGCATAGTTCCCATATATGGACAGTGCAATGGTAAATGTTACAATTATAACAGTGTTTATAGATTCAAATTGGGTTTTCCATTGGCCATTTAATGGAATTTAATGTAATTGAAATGTTTTCCAAGGAATTGTGGACAATTAATGTTGATGCCTTAACTATAAATTCGAACACTCAGTCAACACAGTCAAACCTATGTTTTTAAATTATGTAAAAAAGAAAACAATAGACATTGCCATTAGAGCAATAATTTGCTTCTCTTAATAATAATAAGACTATGTAGCACTTCTTTTGATTAATGTCATCTTAAGGCGATTCACAGTCAATAGACAAAAGCAGTACAGGTAGTAAATAATAATTTCTGGCTACAAGCACAAGAAAAAGGTTTAAAAGTCAGAGAACACTGATTTAATTTCCAGTCAAAATGGACATTCAGTACAAGTTATTTAGTTTTCAGCTTTGATCTTTATTAAAGATGGCATTCTTTTTGCGAGACCTGCTTTCAGAAGTCAAATATTTCTTCCACACCTTCAAAATCCATTCTTTGAAGTTGGTTTAGCATTTTTTGCTTCTCATGATCAAAACATACCTGAATACATTTAGGTATGTTGAGGTGTGGGGTGATTTTATTTTTTGTCATTTGAGCACAGCAAATTTACATTGTGTAAAAAAATTAATGAACTTATATGAATAAATAGATAAGTGAATGGTGTTCACAAAGTTTTACGTACTACACTATCTTAAATATATATCTTTCGTTAATATCTCACACAAAACATTGTGTGAGAATGAAAGGCCTGTATGAGCTGTGCTCTTTAGACCAGATAATATTGTGAGTGCAGTAAGACAGGATATGATGTGAGCACGAGCATTGATGTAATTGCCTGACATCACTGGCCATGGTGCCAGTAGCATGATGTCTCTTCCTACTGCCGTTCCACTATCAGACTAACTTCCTGCAGCTGAGATTACGAGCACAGCGTTAGAACTTAATATTACTGCAACGCAACTCACATCTTCACCTCTAAACTGCTGGACGAATTCCCTTTATTGTAAATGTTATCAGGGGATTACTACAGCTGTAAGTGTGATGGACTCTGCAGGGTCAGAGCGTTTGCATTAACTCATGTTAGTCTTAACCTCAGAGCTAAGTGTCCATTTTTATATTCCAACAGGGAGGAATTTAGTAATGCAGCAGATGTGTTTCAAAGTGTCCTAATGATGTGAAACAAGGAGATGTGTATAGGCCTCTCTCTCTCTCTCTCTCTCTCTTAAGAAGAGTGGGAGATGACTACAAGACATTCTTCCATCTAAAGCAATCGCTTGAACCTGCCCAGGAGTGATTCATTCATCTCCTAAACACCTCCTCTCTGAGATGGCTCTCTAATATGAGTGCACTTTTGAGCAACTCTCTCTCTTTAATGATGTTTTTCTTAAACAGCTCCCCCTGAAATGAATCAACTAAAAAAACCCTGCTAGCAAAACCAGAATAGGCTTTTATGTTTTTAATAATCTCACTATCCTCATGCATTAAATATCATTTACAAGCGTTTTCCCCCTGCATTTCAAAATAAGATTGAATTGTATTAACTTCGGTTGAGGTATGACTTCGATTGCTAAACCAGTTGACTTATTTAGTTGAAGTTGCTTGTTAACTTACTAGCTAAGTAGCTGCTAGGTTGCTATCTACTGCTGCTTCTATGCTTGCACTTTGTAGTTCCACAATTACAATCTGTTGTCCATCTGTTTCTCTGCATACTTTGTTAAATTTCACCCTGTTCTTCAATATCAGGGCCCCCACAGGACCACAGGTATTATTTAAGTGAAAGATAAGTCTCAGTATTTTGGGTCACTGTTTGGCTTCAGGAAATTCCTTCAATTGTTAAAGAACCTTTCGATTCTATGGGGCTTCATTCAACTTTAATGTTCACACATCTCATTTGCATAAATGGTCTATTTAACCATCCACTAAAAGGTTTTTCAGGGAACCAAAAGTGGTTCTTCTATGGCTTCTCTCTGTCTTCTAGCTCCTTATCTTGCCATATTCCAATCATTTTAAAGAGGATTATGGATTTCTCCAGTAAGGAGGTGCAGGTGTGCCTCACACGAAGTTTGCTGCACTACGCTGGCTCAGTGGACATGGGCTGTGCTATTTTCTCTGTCTCTAATCGCTTCCAAAATATGCTCTTGTCCTGAGACATTTAGCGGGCAAGTTGGTGGTGATATGTAGGAAAGATGGCAGCACTGGTGACGATGAGAGCTGCAATTTTCGCTAATGGTAATAAGGCCTAGAGCGGGCACACACTGAAGAATGCGTGTCACCTTCTTCTGAAGTCCAAGTAGCAGCATCTTTAAGCTATTACAGCAGCTTTTTCGGCCCTGACTCTTTCTTCCCAGACGCAGGCCGTGACCCAGGCCAACTCTGAAGTCTCCTGCATTTACACATGTTTGATTTCCTTTCTAATGGCTGTATACATAAGCTTAGAGGGAGAGGAACAGCTGAAGCAGAAGAGAAAAGAATAATTCTCTTTTAAAGAGTGGAAAAGCACTGTTCTTTTTTTAGTACACCCATAAAAACCTCTCCAGTCCACTTGCTTCTGTAAAGCTTTGTTTATGCGGGGAAAATGATTAGTAGGTGTAAAATGAAAAAGGATGATCCAACAGCATAAGAGCCATTGAGAAAAGTGTGAGGTAAAAGTGCAAAGAAACTGCCTGCCATTCTTTTCAATTCTGGCCAAATTTCCGTGCTGAATTTTCCACCAGCAAAACACATCTAAGGAAGGGAAGAAAAAAAGCTTGTATTGTTTATAAGACACTTATGCATGGACGGTAAATCGGACCCTTCAGCAAATACCGCAGATGAAAACAGCACAACGTTTATTTAGATTTGCCCTCCAACAACCCAAGTGCACAGATCTGCCAACCTTTATAAAATTCCTCTTGAGAGAAAGGGTTTCTCTCTCTCTCTCTCTCTCTCTCTCTCTCTCTCTCTGCTCCACTGGTTGATTGACCACTAAGCCTGCAAAGCCACTTTAATCATGCTATTCTCCCACTGTCGTTTTAGCTTTTGTTACCTGATGCTGGTTCACTATCATGAGACAGCCGCTGGGCAGATGATGTGGGGGAGGGAGAAAGATAGAACGAAGAAAGTTTGATTGACAGGTCAGAATACCTTTATCAGTCTGGCACCATTCCCGGTTTTGTCTCAGGGTTGTTTGACTCTGAGGCGTCTAGGCAGGAGACAGAGAGCGAGAGAGAGAGAGAGAGAGAGAGAGAGAGAGAGAGAGAGAGAGAGAGAAGCTACATATGGTGTGTGGGAAAAGAAAGATGTGCTGAATATAAGCAGCTGCCAAATGACTGCATGTAAATGGAAATACACACAGATACTCGCACCCACACATACATATACACAAACACAAACACATATGCAAGCAGTCACACATGCTTGTAAAACAAGCTCAGAGACAGATACAGACATGCACAGTAAAAGTCATTTACACTAATCTCTGTATGAAGAGACTCAAGGACACTTAATAACTGCATCCAAAAGCTGTCAGTTTGCAGTAGTCACCTGTTTTTTAATTTGTTAATATACTCCCTTATATGGTGAGGTCTATTTACTCAGGGACCACCCTTTCTTTATTTTATTTCCCGTCATAAGAAACAGAAAAGTAAAAAAAAAAATATGTGGAAAGGAGTTTCCAAAACTGGAATTTAAAAATCATGATTAAAACGACCATGCAAGAGTTGGATCTGTCACCGTCAGATAAACAATACTTTCATTTTGGAGAGAGAGGAGAAAATCACGCACCACTCTTGCTTCAGATTTGAAAATATCCACAGGTGTTTCTGTCCATCCTTCCACAGTATAAAGATAACACAATACTGTGGGTCTGTAAGGATGTGTAGCTGCCAGGAAGACCTAACTGGGGAAAAAGAAAATACACATTAAAATAAAGAAGCAGCTGGTGTTCTCAGCACAATTGACTGACCACCCAGACTTCAACATCACTGAATGCTTTTGGAATTGCAGAAAATGCTAAACCAACTTGTAAGACTGAACTTGGAGGTGTGGTGGCAAATTTCTTTAAAAACCAAAAGCAAGTCTCCTGAAAAGAATAGAAGCTGTGATAAAGATAAACTAAACACTAAAACATTTGGCATCATATTTAATTATTTAGACTTATTTAATTATTTAGACTATGTTTATATAAAATTTTCATAGAATGTACAAAGCCCACTGGCAAGCAAAGACTAGAGTGGTATAAAGCCCACCCATTATTAAATCAGACAAAACACTGGAAAATTAGGGGTGATTTTGTTCTCTAGATGAGATGAGTTGAAGTGATCCAACACTAATCATCTAACACCAGTACCTGACCTTGCTAAAGCTCTAGTGGTTAAATGCAACTAAATCTTCATGGCAATGTTTTTGTAGTATAAAAAGCCTTCCCAGAACAGAACAGAGCAGAGGCTGTTACTGCAGCAAAATAAAGGGCAAACTCTAAGAGCAGGTGTGTACAAATTTTAGGACATGTCCTCAAAAACATGCACAACTTTTCTTTAACTCCTTTCAATTCCAGGTTGACTACATACTCGGTAACATCATGGTGCAAAATTTATTCTTAGGTTTTAGAAATATGAAGTAAAACCTCGGACCTAACCATTTAAGGGGTTAAGGAACCTTGGTCTCTTGGATCTCTAAAGAACATTTCACTGGAATTAAACCAAAGGAACCCCTTTAAACACCTTATAGGTACCTGTTCTTTAATAATGTATAATGTGTATATGTATATGGGGGGTGTGGAGGGACAAGAAAAGTACCATTTACAAATCCACACAATCTGTCTAAAGTCTGCCCATATGTGAAATATGGAGTAAATTAAAAGTATATGTGCACATGTGAACATGTAACCGGTGAGGATATGGATAAAATTTTTCTTAACCCATCTCAATACTGTTCACAAAGAGAGTCCATCCGATTTAGTGTCTATCTTACTGTTCGCAGACTGTTATAGGAGAAAGAGACTTAAGTAGCATTCTCAACTGTCTGCAGACGTGTTCGTGTTTAAACACAAACAAGACCTTAATACTAGCTGGAGGCTACGAGACAGTCAAGTAGAGAATAGCAGAAAATAATGGTGTACTTGGGTGTGCAAAGGGCTGTCAACGACAGATTAATCTCATTGTCTGTCCCAGAGACCCACCTCAGAACAGGACCTCTCACTTCATCTGAGTGTACCCTTCCATTCAGCCAGTTATGAGTTATATATTTCAGCTATGAGATAACATGTCCAGTGCAATTATCTCTGCACCACGTCCACTTGAACAGTAGTCTATTTGTGGTTGCAGCCCTCTCCATGACAGCATACAGTGTATTTTAAGTGAGCGTATGTCATCGTTTTATTCAATAAGCAGTGGTTCCATGCCTGCAACTCCTACTGGAATAAAAACTTTTTTGTTGTGGTTCAAATGCTCAGATTTTTATATTTAAAAGATTACAGTTATGAAAAATGTTATCTTAGCAAGTAAAACAACTTAGCCATAGTCTATTGTTTATGATTATGAGATTATTGTAAGCACGTTTTTAGTTGTTTCTAGATATTGTTTTTTAGTCATTGTTTATTAAACTATTTTATTTTCTTAGTGGATGAATTAGTTTGCTTCGAGAAATGATGCTTGAACAAGCAAATATTTCTGCCAAAAAAACTAAGAAGTTGAAATGTTTTTTTTTTTTTATTATATTTTTTACTATAATCTAAAAATGGTAACATGTGTTGACTGGATTTAGGATGATTTTCCTTTAGCAAAGAGATAAAATAAGTATATTTGAAATGGCTTTGGCTTTCGTTTTTCTAGGAGATTATGGCTTTGGAAAGATTTTTGGTGAGGTACTGATAAAATTATGTAACAAACGTGGTTTCAATGTTTATTTCACTATTATACCAGAACAGCTACAGTACAGTTCTAGCTCTTGATACAGGATATATTACAAGCTTCAAAGCAAAATGCATTGTAGGACATCTTGCTGACATATGTTGTTGTAAGTGGGCTTTACATATACAAAACATATCAGTGCTACATTATGACAAATATTACCATTATGTGTTATGTGTTGTAAACTATATATCTGATATTATATCAAAATTATATGCAGTGCTTTGGAATATAACATCAACCATTTAACACCCCTAACCCTAGAATTGGCCCAATAATTATTTGGTGATAACCTATAACAAATGTTTCGGTGTTACTGAAACAACAATAACTACCAAATTTAAAATGATCAGTACTTGATCAGTATGTTGTTCTTTCAGCAGAAAAATATTATAGCAGATTGTTTGGTTTGCAGTAGCCTACACAAGAGACTGCATTGACTTTACAGAGGCTGTGATTACTATTAGTTAATGTTGCATTAGCTTTATCAGTACTGTGTCTGAAATGTAACAAACGCTGCCTAGAAATACATTTAATGACAAATACAATATATTGTGCTGTTTAGCCTTGTTTTACTTTTATTCTGTGGTGTTCAAATAATGTACATTTAAATTGTTAATAAATATGACATTTAGAAAGAGAAAAAACTCCCCCCGTAAAAATGACTAGCCACTTAGTGTTTATATTGGTAGTGTAAATATACAAATATTCCAACCTGTAAAACAATATTTAGGTTGGAATTCTTGTCATTAGATCTTTTCAAATCTAGACAGTTTGAATAGTTTGAATAACATTTAAGCAACAATTTTGATCATATACGTGTGATTGTGTATGTGTGCTAAAAAGTGACTGCCTATACAGTTTAGAGCATCTATACGAAAGCCAGTGAAAGCATTCCTGCTTTAAAATGCTTTTGTTCCACATCAGTCAAACATAGTTGTGACTTTGGAGCGACCAGTTCAGAGCACAAGTGACCAGCGACTTAAGTGACCAGTTGAAAGCCTAGTCTCTAAATGTGCCATTGGTATCTACTCCTTTACAGAAAGCTTGAAGGTCCAGGCTTTACAGAGTGACGCTGGCTCCTCAGGTCCATCCTCAGGCCTACTGCTATGTGAACTGGCCTCTTAAGCTTATCACATACTGAAGTCTGCTCGGATAAGTCTGTCTATCAATCCTCACATGTCACAAATGTCTTCTCATGGGTCCTATCAGAAAGCTTTCATGATTGTGGAACCAGTAGAAGCCCCCCACGCACCTCCACCCGACACTCGTCTCCATCTCTTCCTTCTCACATGACCTCCCACTAAATGACATACACAAGTTTCAATAAATCACTTATTCTCCTCGAGAGAAGTGTCTGACTCATAACCGTCTGAGATGCCCATTGTGGACACAGGGACATTATTAGTTCTGCTGCCAGCGAAGCACTGAGGGAGGGTCAGACAATAATTGGATTTGTTTGAGGACTGTACATTTTTGCTAATGATGGAAGGGACCACCAAGAGGAACACATGCCACAGGCAAAGGCTGGGGAACCCCACAACCCTATCAACAAGCGCTTCTTCTACACTGGTTGTAGATCGTTTGCACACATGGAAGTATTCGAAACTCTGGAAAATGCTCTTGCAAAGTATTCTGAAAGCTTCTTCTAAACAGTACAGACTTGCATTCATTATTGTTCATTCTAATCTTTCCAAATGAATGCCAGTCATTACAAATATGCTGTAAATCTCTTATCTAATCTCCATCCTTAGATCTCATGTAAAAAGTCTTGCATTTATAAATCTCTTGTTGCAAGCAGTCTTAAGTAAAAATCAGGATCAGCACTCAACCCTGATCTCTTTCCTTGTGCACGCTACAGTTTTCATCATGATGTTATCCCTGGTGTACGATCAAATGCGTCAGTTCTCAGTGTACAGGGCTGCAGCCCATCTGTTGATGCACAAGTTCCATTAGTCACCCTCCAGTCTTTCTTCAGCGGTCAGTTTCTGAGCACAGAGCTTCTCTTAGTTGGACATTTTTGGGTGGCAGGGCACCCTCTATCTGGCAGTGCCCCCGCATTATATCATTGCGTGTCAACGTCACAGCTGGGCTGGGAATGGTTGACCACCAAAAATAAATTATGGTCAACAATGGTTCTCTGGTCAGAAACAAAGTAATGATTAATGTGGTAGAGAGGGCTGATAAACTGTACAGCAACAGACGGGCTACTTCTTTACTTGTCACATGTAAAAAATAGAATGTGAAAGACAAAAATGCATATAACATAAATCTCATTATTCAGTTTTTAAATGGACTCTTAGTAATGAGCTGCTGCCATGGTTTTCCGTTCCCATGAGTGAAAGTCTTCTCTGAGAACCTAGAAGAGCATTGGGCCAGCTGTACTAAACAGCTGCCGCTGGCATAATGTGGCAAGAACAAACCCTGGCTCGTCCAATCACCTGTGACAAGTTTCTGGGTAGAACCTCAATAAAATAAAAAAAATATAAACATTATATACTGTACATTACAGTACAGTAATACACAGTGCATATACTGACTTACAATATGGATCTGTGGTAAATTATAGTCAGTTTTTATTGCTTGTTAGCAAGTTAGCTCTCTTATGTGAGGTAAATAAATGGAGGTAACAATAACATTAGCCAGCAAGCTGACATGATTGTTAGAACAATAAAGTTAAACAGTATAGTTCTGGTTGTTGCTACTCTAAATGTTCAAAAAAAGCCTGGGGATCATAATACAGGCTTAGGCCCCCAGTCCATGAACCTTTAGTGACTCCCTTGGAGAACAAATAAAGACCTTTTTCAAAGATTTAAGTACAAGCTCGCGTAAAACCCAGTCCTGATGTTTTCTTATGGATTGCAGAACATATTTTAAAATTAAAAAACCTAACAATGTATTAAAATACAAAAATACATCACATGATCACATCAGATGGCATGCTTTCAACCCACTGATTTTACTGGATCAACAGAGAATGAAAAAGGAGGATGGTTATTGGATGGATACAAAAGAATTTAGTATCCATCCAACGGATTTAAGATTTGCAGATTATTATCAGTTTCCTGAGAAATAATGAATACTGCCAGAGCAGGACCAAGCTCTGCTCCTTAATGAACTTGTTGTGCTTAGAGAACAGGAGGAGCAAGGCATAAAGGAGGCTGTAATTACACTGACCACTTAAACTTTCATTTTCAAAGGCTTCACAAATAAACAACAGATGTGGGTAGTATGTAATAAAGCTCTATAGACAGATATATGAAAGACATACGACATATAGATATGATAAAATGAACGTACCAAATGACAGCTGGCAAAAAGTTCGCAAAGATAATTGAAATGCTGTATATTTCACCTTATGAGTGACTTATACCATATCAGTAAAGGTGTCAAACTGTAAAACTGTAATTTAGTGGAACAATTGTGTTGCATTCATATTTGCCTATTAATTGCTTTGAGTAACTGTCAAGTTGCACAGAAACTAAGTTGCAGTCAATATACAGCATGCAATTAGTGAAAGTTTCACTGTGTCAAACCAGCTGAAAACAGTCAGAAAGCCTGTCACACAACCAAGAGTTGTTTAGAAAATTCTACTTTACATTCTCCAAACATGTGGTGTGAAAGGTGTGGCAGGAATTCATGGTGTAATCTGCAAGGGGCTCAAGAAAGGGCTAGAGCTTTGAATCAGTGTTCGTAGATAAAATGTCATCTACTTTGATTTAGTCTCTCCGAACTACACCTCCAAGCTTATCTCTGTCTTTCTTTCTCTTGGTCTCTCTCTCTCTCTTTCTGTCTGTCTCTCTCGTTCTCTCTGTCTGGCTGTCCTAAGGCCCTGTGGTCTTATCAGAAACCCCTGAGGCACCCATAACTTACGATCCCCTCTGACAGTGCAGCTTAGCCAGCCAGCGCAAAAGCACGGACAACGTAGCGCATATTCTCTCTCTCTCTTTCTCTCTCTTGGCCCCCCAGCTGTGCTTCTGAACTGTCAGTTCTGGTCAGATAAGGGCTGATCGATGGCTAGCACACTGGCTCCGTCGTGACCCAGCCCCACGGAGAGCTCCATGCTCAGACAGGGCAGAGGCCTGGGAGGCTCCAGAATGGTATGGAACCACAGATTGACCCCTGCAGCACACCACACATACAGTAGCCATATTCAGGAGTGAAGAGCTAGCATTAGCACTCAAGACTTTTGTTGTACTTAACTAAGAGATCCAGAAAATCTCTGGGAGAATGGGGGGCAATTAAGATTTGCATGCTTAAGCAAGAAAGAGTAAGTGAACCCTTTGGAATTGCTTGTATTTGTACATCGATTACAAATAAAATTGGAGATTGGGTCTGATTCATATTAAAGTTACAAGTATGGGCTAAACAATCAAACTAATAACACACAAACAGTTCTTCTTTTATTTTATTAAGCACATCAAATAAACATCCACAGTGCAGGCTAGAAAAAGTGCACTTCTGCTAGAGACTTTTCCAAAAGCTAATTAGCAAAAAGTGTTTTAATTAAAGAGGGTTTGGAAGTGTGGGTTTTACAGGTTTTCCATTAAATAAAGGTGGCACACAAAGGCCTGGTTATTGACAAATTTGTTCTTCTCAAGAAAGTTTAGTGTGAACCTTGATGCAAACAACTTTTAGAAAGCTACATCAAGTGTACATCAATGAATGGTTAGATAAATCCTCTACAACTGGACTGTTGCTACTCTCCCTAGGAGTGGGCATCCGGTTAAGATCACTCCAAGAGTACAACATGCAATCCTGAAAAGGCACAGAGACTGCAAAAAACAATTCTTGATGTTTATGTAAAAATGCCAATATAGAACCAATATAAGGGCAGTAGCCCATGGCCTTAAGCTGATGCAACACTGAGTGGTGCATTGACCAAAATACACAAGCAAATCAACTAAAGAATGCTAAAGACTGGTCAAAAAAAATAGTCCTGACCTTAATCTTACCGAGATGCTGTGGTATGACCTTAATGTGGCTGTGCAAACAAGGCATCCCAAAAAAATCTTCTTTGCAGTTGCAGTAAACATTAGGATGTTAATAAGTTGTCACTTACTTTTTTGCTTACAATGTGGCTGTTTACTCAGTGTTCTTAATGAAAGACATGGAAAGTACAACTTCTTTTATTAGTGTAGTTAGATTGTGTTTGTTTATATTTGTGACTTGGATAATGATCAGATAACATTTTATTAGTAATCGATGCAGAGATTCAGGTAATTCCAAAGGATTTTTTCTTCCAACTGTAGTGGAAATACAATACATAAAAATGCACAACAGTCTGGAGTAAACAGAACTTTTTAAGTGAAGATTTCTTACTGTGATTTGCTTTAACATTTAATGTAGTCTTTGTCTAGAAAACCCATTCATATAAGTAGAATACAAAAAAAGCTCTAAAGCACTTGCAGCTTCAATATATTTTAAAGGCAGATATGGATCTGCTGACGGTAGGGATTTGGAAGAAATAGTGCGGCTGTGCTGGCAAGATGCCCATCAGAACTGATAGAAGAGCAAACGTAAAAACAGCAAATACACTCAGACTTGGCTGTAAGAAACAATCAGCTGACTGCAACAGGCTCCGCAACTCTGTATGTTGTTCATGTCCTCAGAGAAGTATTCATTATTAAATTGATGAGTGTCTGCGAGATCACAATGAGGGCATCTGGCCTTTGCTTGCAGCATGAACTGTGCTGACCATTTTGTTTTCATTTTTTTAGAAGCATACATTGAAGGCCCATAAATTTCACCCTGTAGAACAAACATGTCGAATGCTACATTCTACCTTCAAGAGTTTTAATCACAGAGGGCTTAAGAAGGCCAGGAAAGGCCATCCCAAAGTCACGAAGGCTAAGAAGGCTCCCAGAGCCATGAAAACTAGGTTATGATGAATGACAGGGCCGAGCGAACGCGAGCACCATATTTGGAGACAGACAGATAAAACGCTAACCTTGTTCCCTCTCAGAATGAACATTCCAAAGCTGTAATAAAATGTGTGGGTGATAGTCACTAGACTGCACATCATATACAAGAATAAATCACCCGGCAGGTATGTAAACAGAGCGGGTGCGATTTTTCCACGTGGCACGCTGCCGATAGCACAGCGACTTCCCTTCGGAGCGCTTCGCTTCCTCTCACACTCGCAGATTAGATTGTATCACCTGCTAGATGGATCTAGTTTACTGTAGTTACACCCTGCCGTGCCAGACTGTGGCTCTGATGACTCTTTGCTGTCGTGTTTTGCAATGCTGATTTACGGCTCTCACACACACGGCGAGGCCCTCACAAAAACCCGACAGCACTGCTGTTTCCTGCGCAGAGCCGGGGCTACAAATACAAGCCTCCAATTTTGCAGGGATTAGGGGTATATTTAGCTCACTCTCAATGAGGACCTCCTATTTGAACAAAGTCGCCAACAAGCGAAAGCTCTTTAAATCACTGGAGCGCTCTAGTCGTGTTTCTCTCCTTCTCTCATTCTCTTTCTCTCTCTCAGCTAAGAGAGAGAAAGCCAAGCACAAAGCTGACAAATCCCCCTTACAGCCCTTTGGCTGCTATGAACACTTTGTAGGATTGGGTCAGTGAGGAAAGTCAGTGAGTGTGTATTAGTGGAATGTAGTAATGCAAGAACTTTTTACTTTTCTCAGGCTAGAGTGAGAGAACTCAGATAGTCACTGACTGGTACCATGCAAGTGATCCACCATGGGGGAGAGACGAGGTGAGAAAGAGATTGTGAGAGAAAAAGAAAGGAAGAAGCAAAGGTTACTCGTGTGTAGAGAAAGCAAAAGTTCAGAAAAAAAGACAAACGAGAAGCGGAAGGTTTCTAAGGCAGAGAGACAGAGATAGATATAGATAGACTATAAAAAAGAAAATTGGGAAGATGCAGGTTGAGCTGAGAAAAAGAGTGGAGACAGAAAGAGATGGAGAGAGAGCAAAGACACCGAGAGAAATTGAAAAGAGAAATAAAAGAGAGAAAAAGAGGATCTCAGAGGGTCAGGGGGTTATAAAAAGTAAATATAGAGAGAAATAGTAAAACAGGAAGATGAAGGTGTCTGTGATGGATAGATAGATAGATAGATAGATAGATAGATAGATAGATAGATAGATAGATAGATAGATAGATAGATAGATAGATAGAGGAAGATTACTGTGTGAGAAAGAAAGATAGGGAGAGAAGATGGAAAGGAAGAGAGATATGCAATAAAGAGAGAGAGATAGAAAGAGAGACAGAGGAGAGAGAGCTTCTAAAGTGTTTCTGAGTTTTTAGCAGATCTTTGCTAAAATGAAAGTGACAAACAGATGCTTACGTTTTGGCAGCTGACTCGGCTCTTCCCAGCTGTTTCAAAATAAACAGAAACGGGGACCCTCGCAAAGTTTACATTCCCCACCAAACTCTGCCTTTAATTATTTTGTAATCTGTCCACTGAGCACTTTTTATCAATGGGATGTTTATGAGCCTGATAGATTAAACTGAATGCATGTTAAACACAGATAAGTGCTAGTTCGTCCTGCACTGCCTTTTAAAGCTAATTTTGGTTTGGGCTGCATCCCAGTGATTGGTGATGTTCAGCAATTGAACGGCTGATTACACGCTAGAGAGAAAGCGACCAATGAACCGGAGCTCATAAGAGCCCTGGGGAGCGATTCATCTCCCGGCTGAGGGAAGGAGCGGAGGGAAGGAAAAAAAAGGAAAATCTTGAATGAACTCATAAATATCAGGTGACAAATTATAAATGAATGTGCTAAGGTCGCTGCCTATTCCTGTGTGTTTATTGAAAAGCAAATGTTTGAATAGATGTAAGAATTGTGTAGTATAAACAGTGGAACAGCCAGAGGAAAAATGATGGGTTCACATGACAGGTATTGGTGTAGTGTTTATTCAAGGCCACGAACGAGAGCGGGTCTAACTATTGGAGGAGCGGACCACTGTTTTACCCTCGGGGGCCCATGGTGGGAACGCCGGTCTTCCGCAAAGATGAGCCGGGATCAAAACATGTCTGTGATGGCAGCCGTGGTCCAGAGAGAGAGAGAGAAAGAGAGACAGATAAACAGATCAACAATTCAATGAAAAATTGTCGTTTAAGTGGAACTCCCATTAAATCATGATTCTCTGTTTGTGGGTAGCAGCTGCCAACTGTGTGAAGATAGAGAAAAGGGAGAGTTTGGATAATGTATCTCAGTTTAACTTGAAGTGTCTTGTGTGTGATTTACTGTGCTGTGAGGAGCTGTGTGGAGTGGACCATCTTGCAGGAATGTTGTTGATGCTGCACCTCACTGGAGAACTTCCTTCCCACTGAATCATCTGTTTGTGGTCAAATTGTTAAAAAAAGAGGACGGTGGGTCCAAACATTGGTGGCATGGGTCTTATATACTTATATTTTACAAGCGGGTGGTTTTTGAGGGCTTAGGACATTGGTGGCTGAGGTCTATCCTAAAATTACTACAGAGAAATAGCATTAGATTCAAGATATTTCCATATAAGACTATAATAGTTACTCACAGAATTATAAATAATAAGGCTCATGTTGAGATTCACTTGCAGATAAGCATGAATAATTTATTCTTAAACACAATGTGTGACTTTAATGAGATCTTTATTCAAACACATGAGAGTAATTAGGTCTTTCTGTCAGGTGAAATATCAGAGCAGCAGGAGACGTAAATGAAAAAAATTCTTCTGTATTTCACTTTGCTTTGGGCTTGCAAGCCCCTTTAAATCAAAGACAAAAGTAAACAGAGATAATGAATTAAAAGCATGACTAACTTAAGTAACACATACAAACTTACATTTCAGTGAAAGTCAAAAGCAACTACATTTTAAGTAGACAAAAGTATAAAGTAAATGTGATCAATTAAGATAGAAAATGTGATAAAAAAGATAAATTAAGGTTAAAATTATGTTCATTGATGTGTGATGATGTGTGATGTATGGACTAACTAGCAGTTCTAGATTTGATAGCGACTCAATGTTGGCTAATGCGAAGGCCTGTAGGAAGTTATTTAGCAGTGTCATTTTTGTCATATACTTTATCATATACTACCCATCTACATTGACTTGTAAGTGACCTGCCTGCTTTCCAACTGTTTCAGCCAGCAATGGCACTGCTGCTGTGTTCAGTAAAAGAGTATTTGCCTAAAGCACTGTTAAAGGACTGTTTGGCATAGGAAAAAAATCACTTTTTTTTAAAAAAATGTAACCGTAATGTAAATCAAGCAGAAATCATATTAAACTAACCAGAACAATATCATCACTGAATGTTAAATGCAGTAAAGAAAATACGGCTACACAGCATATGGAAACACAAAGCTTCAGAATTTTTCTGAATTGTGAGTAGAAATTATAAGGATTTGTGTGGGCACAGACAGATACACAGAAAAATGCCTTAAAGGTTATAAACTGCTCATTGAGAAAATGGTTTGGTAGAACATAAACCCACAGTGTGGACTGAACAACATGTTTTCACTAAATCAAAGAGCTAACAGAAAATATCTGGTCATTCAGTCCATAGACAAGTGCTGTGGCTACAATAACACAGTGTGCTGGTTTATGACCCTCTGAGTCTTGGGCTGTTGGTAGAGGTAAACATCTGGAAATACTTCACACATCATAGGCTGGTCCTAGGCGAGAGTCCGCACTGAAAGTTAACTCCAAAATGGGAAAAAGGATGTGACAAAGTTTCTCTTGTTACAGCATGGGACCTAAATATTGAACAATTACAGCACTTCATTACAACTTTTCTGCTTATAATTAAGGCTGATGCTGATGAAGAAGAACAGACCTTGTGGGTTGGTTTCCCAGACAGGGATTAAACCTGGTCCCGGACTTCACAACGTTCTGAAAGGATGATGATTTTCCACTAAAAAGAAAATGTAATCCAGACCTAGGCTTAATCCTTGACCAAGAAACCAAGCCACAGGTTTCCTATATTTAATACAACAATCCTGCTACTGGTTTACAATAAAACCCACTGTCCACACTTTTACCCAGAATTTCACAGGAATAATTTGGTTCAAACATACATGGTCATTTAATTATAATCAAGTATGGTTTAAGATTAGTTTTATGGCTACTTTAGAGTGTTTTGCAATCCTGATGCTGAGACCATTCCTGCACTGTTTCCTGCTCCAAACACATTTCACTCCAACTCATCTGCTAAATAGCGAGTACTTTATGAGTTTAAAATAGGTGCGTTCGAGCAGGAAACCAATAAAGTGGGCAAAAACACTTCAAGACCAAAACTGGTAAACACTACTCTAAGATTAACGTCCAAATTCAAAGAGTAAACTGTGCTAAAAATGCTCCTCTGTGTTTGGGAGACAGGCCTTAACTTCCCAAGCTAACTATAAACAAAAATAAAAGACTTAAAATCAGCTTTGTTACAGTGTTTGTAGTACTTATGAACATAATTAGCTCTGGCAACGACTGACTAAGAGATGCAACAAGTGCAGCAGTTCTGTCCAATGATCTCTGATAAAGATTCATAGAGATTGGTGCCAAAGACCTAGAAGTCCTGTGGTTTTTGTGAGCTAAGTGGCTTTCGCAGAGACTGGCTCAAGCAATGACGTTGTATACACTGGAATTATGTACGTTTTACTGCAAGTGGGATTCAACCAACCTGGTAAAATTGCAAAGCAATTTAAGACCAAATGCAAAGTGCTAAGTCTTCTATGCCACTAGGCCAATGGTCCACTACTGCTGACTATGGTTACTCTGTAATTCCACTGCACTGGGCTTCATCTTGTGCAAGTTCTCTTGATGCCCAACAACCCAAAATGCTACACGGAGTGAATATAAATGTGCTAATTGCTGCAGACACAAAGAAAGTAAATAATCCATCAATGGTGGCAGAGTTACCAGTGCAATTTTTATGTCTTCAACACCAAGCCCATGAAAGAAAGATTAAATTTAGGTCTTAAATACTGCCTTAAAGCTTAATTCAGTTTGAAAATGAAAAAAAAAACCAATGGTGAGACTCACATGTCCAGAAGACAAGCTGTTATCTTTCATAAGTAAATCTTCACCACCAGACACAGTCTTCCAACCACAAGAATGGGTGAAAATCGTGATGGCGAAGCCTGTGGTTAGTTGCGACACTGTGTGAGCAATAAGCTGTAGGAGTGAATTCGAGGAGTCAAAAAGAGGTCAAAAAGTCGGTGTCTTTCCAGTCATCGGACAACACCATCATGAGAAAATGTTCTATATAGGACAGATTCTATTCCAATTAACAAAACAGTTGCTTTAGACCTGAAGTTACAATCCTGTGAATGTTCTGTGCATTTTCTATAATTGGTCCAATGAATTAACTATAAGCATCCAATGCATCAACATGTAGTAAACAAAAAAGACAAAGAAAACACTAAATGCACCTGCACAAAAGGGAATTTAGGAGTTGGCAAAGTCTGTAAAACAGCAACATATAAAGTAAAGAACAAGCCATATTATTTAAATGTCTTCAAAATTACAAATGTCCATGTCTACACTAAACCCAGTGTGTAAAAGTGAAAGTAAACCACCATTAGCTTGGCACTAACATAGCAATACTTCAACACCAGACAAAAAACAATGGCACCTTAAAAGTTAATGTTTGTGCATTAAAAAGTGAATTTAAATTTGCTGCTTGCACATACTCTGTAACCACCACCACCACCTGAGAATGATCCACCATCCAAGTATTACCTGCTCTGTTCTGGTCCTGTGGGTGTCCTGACAATTGAAGAACAGTGTGAAAAGGGTCTAACCAAGTATACAAGGAAACTGCAGAACTACCACATGCTCCTATATGATAAGTGGAGCAGGTAACATGGACTAGGAGTGTAGATATAAAGAAGCATAGATAGTATACATATTCTACTCCTCAATTTCTCACTCTCATTAGTGCATAATCTACTACAAAATGTTTTTAATGTTTTTTTAAGTGTTTAATTTCATAGTCACTTGAGTAATAGGCCCTAAAATGAATTGTAAACTCTTTTTATAACTTTAAGAAGTTAATTGAGCTCCACATAGACAGAAAGAAAAAGAGAGAGTGTTTGTGTGTGTAAGCTTGTGGGCTTCTAGAGAAGTTTCATTTCAGGGTCATCTCCAGATCACCGCAATGATTCAGAACTGATGTGAGTAACAGTAGTTAATCATGGCTTTTTCTAAAGAAAACAAAACGTCATGTTAAATTTCATGTAATACACTGAAAAACGGATTAATCATCGCCAACTGTGCTCTTAAGCAAACTATAACAAAAGCAATAAACTAAACTGTTAATATCATCATCCTCTACAGACCTCCCATTCATTTATCATCCTTGCTTGTCTGAGGCATTTATGTGATGAGGTGGCTGCTTTGACAGCATCAGTGTGAACAATTACGCCTTGTGTTTGTGCAGTAGTTAGCGAGAGTAAGCTGCCTATTTAACTTGTCGTAATGTGTCAAAACAGATACCTAATTTGGACGAAGCTCTGCCACCCCTCCCCTTCATCTTTGGTTCTTTCTCTCTATCTTATCCTTATTGTGAGGATGTGGCTGTGTGATGGCACTAACGATGCCTTTGAAGGATGATTTATAGCTTTACAGGGCAAGGCAGTCATGCGGTGGAGCAGCATGACTTTGCTAACAGTCACAGCAGGATGCCCACCAGGATAACAGTCCCAGCTAGAGCCCCCATGACCCCCTGTTGGGCCTTGCAGGAACCCAGTGATACCATCATCAACCCAAAGGGCACAGTCTGGATTGCAAGTGGAAAACACCTTGGATACATCAACGTCTTTTGACCACATGGAACATCCAAGGCTGTCTCAGTACAGATGGCTGATAATTTCAACTACTAAAGCTAAAGAAGTATTAGCAAATGAAATGAAGATGGGTGTGAGTAACACAGCAAAAGTGATCATTGTTTAAAAAGAAAGAAACAGGGATAAAGAGAGAAAAGGTGCCGGAGGAGAGTCTGGGATGTTAAGATAACTTCAAGACCTCCTGCTGGTTTCTCCTCCAGATAACAAGGCAGAGACAGCCACCCAGATCAAGGCCCATTATCAACGAATCTTGCTGGGCATCAGAGTTTGAAGAAATCACTCTACCCCAGACCTGCAGAACTGTGGGGGGACACATTGATTGGGAGCATGGAGCCGAACCTCCATAACTCATGAGGTTTCTCTTGTCTATCTTCTTTAGTGTAAGATGTTACAATGTGTATGCTATTGTCCTTGTTCTTTCTTCTCTAGCACAATGTACAAAGCAAACCATGAAACTGAACAACATAGAATATATAAGAAGAACAAGATAAGAACAAAGACTGAGCACTTTAAGACACCACATTTTTCTTTAGATGAGAATCTATAGAGTAATACTTTGAGATATTGAGTCTATAGTTAACTTATAAAGACATATCAAGACTGGATATTTAAGGAGCCCTGAAATAGAATAATCTCTCAATCTGTACCAGGCATTGTTAAAAGTCTGTTGGGAATGATGTAGGAAGGACAAGAGAATAGGTATAGAATAAATGCATAGATAATTTACCTCAGACACAATGTCCATAAGGTCATGCATAGTCATGCATATGACTTTTGTTCTGACATTATGCAAAATGAAGACATGGATACCTTTAGGATGATGGCACACACAATTCAAGACCAAACTCCTCAATCGATCCTCACAGGCAGCAGTAACGGCATTTCCGAGGCTCCCATAGTCACATGGTTGCTCCATCACGATGTGCTATAAGCAAGACGAGGCACCGCAGCATGCTTTACAATTAGTTTAAATCAAGCACAGGCCTGATACTTGTTTCAAACAGCATGGGACTGGAGAAGTTGCTGAGGTTGCGGGCAAACAATCTTACCCACCATTTCACCCAGCATGGGTCAGAGCAGACCCCAAAAGAGAGAGCGAGAGAGTAAAAGATGAAAAGATTAAACCTCTCCTCTTTTACAATACGTATTTATTATATCGTTTGGTTAGGCTGGGGATGCAGCGGCACTGTGATGTCCTGGTGTGCTTTTCTTTTTTTTTTGGTTTCCAGTCCATTTTGTTATATTGAAGTCTGGGGCCTGTAGGGCAGGGAACATTTGTCATGCAGCCTTTTCCCTTAAAAGCCATCTGTGCATGGGTTAATTCATTTCCGTTCCCTCTGCCTCTCTGAGGACTGCTTCTCAATAAAGCCCACCGAGTAGGTCATTAGAAATAAAGTCTTCAATAAAAGCTCTTTTACCACTTAGTGGTCCAAATTTCAGCAGACATGGTGTTTCAATATCATGGGACACCCATAGAGCCTGAGAGAGAGACTGTGGAGAAATCAGGGATGCACTAACTTCACTGAGACCTTCTGGTCCACAATCATCCAAATAGCAGCAGAACATTTATTCAAATATCACACATCATTAGCGAGTTAATATTAACAAAGCCATAGCCCACCAAACACAGCTCTAAAACCAGCGCTCCTACGCATGCATATCTATATGGATCTGTTGGCTCGTATTGGATGGGGCGGCGAGGACAGTGGGTTGAATAAATCAGGCAGAGCATAGGGTAGCTGAACTTTTGGAAAGCCCCAGGATCCATTTCTCTTTCCCAGGCTACAGATGAGGCTTGTCCTCTGGCTGGAACGGAACTGCCAAATGCTTCATCTCCACTTCTGGCAGTGAAATAAAGGAGAGCCACGAGCTTCATTCTCATCATTCTTGCTATGTCAGACTGACAGGACGAATGGGAAACAGGGTCAGATACAAACTCAACACAATTCATTACCCCGTAGCTCACTCACTCCAATTCAGGTTCATGCGCTACTTTTATAAATAGCTGACTAATGTCTTTGGATATTGTCTTTGTGTGTATACAATACCATTCCAGCATGTCTCATTAGGAATTGTTACTATGTTGTAATAATTGTTAAAATAATTGCTTTTACTTAATCCATAATTTCTACAATGCGGTTTCAAATACTGTTAAATTAAAAGGTTTTCCACTTAGTTTTATTCAATATTTTAAAGAACGACCACAACGTTTTTGAACAAATATATAATAATAATAATAATAATAATAATAATAATAAATGAATTAAAACCTCAAAAAGCATGTAATTTGACTAATTGTGTTCCAACATATACTGTCATCTGTTCATAGTCATTTCTGTATTCTGTACATTAATGCTAACATAACTTATTTCTAATGCTCTACAGCATTTTCAGTAATTACAGAAACATCTGCAACCATGTTCTCCATTACCGATGCATCTTAAACTTAAAAATTAAATTAGAAGAGTTGGAGGTGCTTCTTAGGATCATTTCTTATGCATCCAAACCTATGAGGTAGGTGGAGCACATAAAATTACCAAAGTGAGGGTTTTTGAATAATATATATAAAATTGGATTTAATATATATTCTCCACAAAAATAAAAACAGCTATTGTAAAGTATTGATAGTACTGGGATATATAGGCACTGGTCACTGCCGCATAGACTGGTCATTTCCACTGGAGTCAACTTGTTCTTGAGCTCAAGCGCATAGGTCATTTTGGAGTCCCACTCTCTCTCTCTCTCTCGCTCCAAACTTTTCAAAGCATGAAAGCTTATCGGTTATCATAAATTAGAATGTGACCATCCATCAGCAGGACTGAGAGGGATCCTTCATCCAGAGCAGGACCAGGCCTCGGTCCAGTACTCCAGGGAGCACAGGAAAGTTCATCCTGCAGTGGGGGAAGAGAAAAAGAGAGAGAGAGAGAGAGAGAGACCCCCCAATCCTCAAAAGACAGGCCATGTTGTTTACTGTGAATGGAGCAGCTATCATGCCATGCCAGAATTCAGTGCACCCGTTTATCTGTGTAACCTTCTTCAAATGGCTTCCTGGACTTCCATGTGAACATAAACATGGTGTGGGAGAGAGGCAGAGAGGCTCTGGTAATTGGACAGTAGACAACCTCAGGCCTCATCAGTGATAGGACCCATGTGGGGCAGAGGGGAAAGCATTTCATGGGCCTTCCTGATGAATAAAAGAATTAATTTTTTTTTCTGAAATGATGGCTGAGTCTTCAATCAACAATGGCGGCGGAACACGTTCCAGAATTGCTGGCAGCGTAGGTGACGTGAACTGACAAACGCATGGCTGTTTTTGCCTTTGTGTGGCTTCCAAAGCCACAGATGATGACACAAAACAAAAGCAATTAAATGAGGTTTTGCTAAATCACAATGACACATATCAAACACGACCACAGAAATGCTTTCAATAGACATCGCCACAGGCCGACTTTTCAAACCACACCAGAGTTTTAGGCCTCTGCGTGCTGCCTCCCTGCAGAGCAGCTGCCTTTCTAATATAATTTCCCTGTTTGTACTCCCAGACAAATGAATGCAATATAGCAAATACATATAAAAACACAGTCATTAAAAGTAGGCGGTTATGATTCTCAGTTATGAATATGCATCTTGTGTAAAATAAGTTTATCATATAAAACAACATACATTTCAAAACACATTAGAATGCTGGTCTCTGAGCACTGAAGCCATAAAATCTGTAAATTTAGTGGACAGGATATTTATTTTCTTTGGAGAGACCTTTACAGAACTTTTCTTCTGATTTTGTGGATGTGTCACATGACAATGTCAAAGTAAACTTTTTAACCACAGATTTATTGAGTGAAACAAAAAAAAGATCCTCTAGGACATGGTGTTATGTTTAATGCAAGACAATAGCAGCAGATAACAGTATGGACAGACAACAAAGTCAATGAATAATAAACTATACTAAACAGGATAAAATAATCTATAGTATACAATACACAATAGACCATTCAACTTTTAAGCATAGGACAGTGGATAATTACCCGGAGGAAAAAAAACAAATCAGCTGTTGCTCTACAGTAGCAAAGGCTGATGTCTATGTATGATGAGAAAAAAACCTGCTGTATTGCCAAAGGTATGGGTACACACCTTCTAACTGTTGAGTTCAGGTTTTTCAGCCGTATGTTTTCTGTCATTTCTGCCCCTTTTAACCATAAATGCAATTACTGTGAAACAGAAGTGCCACACAATGGATGACCTCACAAAATAGTTGATTACATCACTCAATGCAGAGTTCCAAACTGACTGCACACAAACCTAAGATCACAATGTGCAATGCCAAGCGTCGAATGAAGCATGCACCATTGGACTTTGGAGCAAAATAAGCGTGTTCTCTTAAGTGATGAATCATGCTTTGCTATCTGTCTGATGAATGAATGTGGGTTTGAAATAGTGTCAACAATAGAGTTTAGTAGAGGAGAGATAAGGGTCTGGGGCTGTTTTTAGGGTTTGGACTTGGCCCCTTTTTGTTCCATTGAAGTGAATGTTTTGGGTCTTGTGGATAGCCATTCCAAAAGCTGTTATGGCTACAAGGGGAGATGGCAGGCAGGCCCATATTAATACTTTTGGTTTTGGGATGGGATAGGATGTTCAACAAGATCATATAGGGACAGGTGTACACATACTTTTAGTCATATGGTGTATTACAACTGCACAGTCAAACGAAGTTTGGGAATTTGTCCCACCTTACAATTACATAGTAGCCACTTCTGCAACCAACCATATTTCCAGGCAAGCAGTACTGCATACGAAGAATACTTCATTTGGTCATGTTTGTTGAACTTACCAATAAGAATGTGTTTTGACATTTGGCGAAACGGGAGCTGGTGCTGCACAGAGCTGATATATGATTTTATAATACATTTCCACAGGCTTCAGCTCTGAAAAAATGGGAACAAGTGCTCATCGTCCGGTTGTCAGCATGGTGTACATTAGGCTTATCATGTTGTGCGTGTGTATGTGTACCTGTGACTAATAAACTTTCATAAAAGTCAAATCTGTTATTTCTGACAACCTGACCAAACATTATTGAATAATTATTACCTTGGAAAGGATATCAAAGGCCACTTCAAAATAGGAAAATAAACATGGAAAATCTGATGTTGAGTAAAAAAGAGCCAAAGAATGTTATAGGCCTAATAAACTCCATGTGAAGGCTGTTGATTGTTTTGGCACACAATGACGAACAATTCAAACATTTAAGGGGAGATTAGCGCTCATGTACACTTCATCGTCTTTGTTTAGCTAACTGTGGGTAACCATCATTACATGCAACACACTGACAGGCAACCTTTACTCTGATTCTTATCAGCCTGACATAATAAGATCTGTTTTACTTTAATGTTGCAATAAAAATCCTTTACCTCTATTACAATTAAATACGATTTTATGTTTCACTCTGAACCCATAAAAAACATTTATTTATGAAGCGAGCGTATGTTATTTTAAGACTAAAGTGTTCTTTTCTTGGCGGTGACAAAGCTGAAATAGGTTGAGTCTGGAGCTCATCTTTAGTTGCACATCCTGATCTCTTGGGGCTTTTATGATGAGTGGCAAAACAGAATATATATCTTCTTCTTCCCCCCCTTCTTTGTAACTGGCCAGGAGCCTCTGTACGTGCAGTTGGATCGAATCCCGGAAAAAGGGATTTGGATGTAAACATCGCAAGTGTTTGGACTTAAAGGACATTGGCGCATAGTCTGAAAGATAAGTGGGATTCATAAAACAGAAACATCAAACGGAATTGATTCATTTTCGGAGTCGCAAAGGCAAAGATTTGGAATAATTCAGGAATGGTTAAAGTTAAGACGTTTCACAAAGAGACAGTCGTGAACCTGTTTTACTTATATGGAGATATGCTGAAAGCTTCTCATGATGTTTTAGGCTTTTTTAAAAAAAAGCTGCACTGATAGTTTTTGCCTGGACAAAATGAAATATCACAATACAAGCCTCTGTGAGTTTTTGTGCAATGTTTCAATTCTGTGACTCAAAATGGAAAAAAAGGTAAGGTCAGTCTGACTGCTATATGTTAAGTCTATTCTAGACTTCTAGACACATCATTTCCACAGGTAAGCAGTGATTGCCATGCCAACGACATTGCAAAGTAGCTTGACGGGTTGTCCCACAGTGACCTGACAATAGGGCTACTGCACTCTCCACTGGGGTACCTTTGGGACGCTTACCTGAGCTTTTGACAACAATGTCAAATCATCACCACTTACTGAGGCCTACATAGTTAATCTTTCATGAAAGAGAACTAGAAGTTTATGAATAAAATTTAAGGTGGTATAACAGAACTCAGGTGGTTGCTAAGATGGTGATATTTTATCGGAAGTGTTTGCTAATATTGCCCTTTGCAATGTTATTCCAGGTGATTGCTAGGTTGTCGCTAGGCCTTTGCTATTGAATCCCAAGTGGTTGCTAATATTTGTGTAAATACATGTTAGTGTATATGTTGGTATGCAACATTTTCGAAGGGCAGTGTGCGAGATGTTCTTTTATGGCTGTTAGTATGCCGGCATTTAAATCCTATAAAAAAAGATTGAACGAAAGATATAAAAAAAAGAGGCTTAAAAAAGGCTTAGAGTCAAAGCGGCTAAAAGATTTTGAAGTCAACATCATAAAATATGTGCTTTACCTTTTGTAATGCGTGTAGTTTCTCAGCATGATATGCTATTAAGACATGTGAGGGTCAGAAAAAAATATTTTTTTATTTATGGGAATTCTGTATTAATAATCCTATTCTTCTAGGTTTGTGAACTGCCTGCATAGTTTTACTTCCATCAAAATGGATAGCACTTGTTTGTTATTCATTTTGAAACTTTTTTATTTAAAAATCACCAAAACATGTTAATTGAGTGAGGCTATTCAAATACTGGTCAATACCAAAAAGATGTGGAATCTGGAATATGTTCCTGAACAGCCTTTTATTTTTTAACCTATCACTACTGACTGATGTCATCAGTGGGTGCCATATTTCTTCCCGAGACAGTTGAAAATGAAGTAGCTTTCTGATTGTGAGCTTATACTTTTATATTTGTAGACAATGTTGAACAAGAAGTCTACTATTTAAGCTCAACTAAATACTCTAGTACCTCCCTTTTTAGCAGTGTGAGTGACATGCTACTGAGAAAGGTTGTTCTTACCTACTGTAATAATCCCAGTACACATTCCTCTACCATCCACATGCTTATTACTGTACTTTTGCTACCTATCATTAACATGCACTGAATGTACAAGGGCAAACCCTAGGCTACAGTACAATATAACTACACTGTAGATACGCTGTACTGGATGAAAGTATAGTTGCTAGGATGAAAGTGCTAAAACTTGGCTTGGAGTCTCTGTCCTGATGTGGGAGAGCTTAGCCCCAACTGTCATCACTTTCTAAATATCACATTTTCACACATTTGGGGATCAAAAGAGGTCTTCTACCTCCACTTTTTTTGTTTTAAAGAAGACACGTACAGCTCATTTTCCCAATTCCCACGTCTGCTCCGACGGTTATCTACATGCTTGGAGCCCCCTCTCCCCCTTTCTTCTTCTCTGACACATTGGAGCTCACTTCCTGGCATTCTCTCCCGCCTCAAAGTGATGCTTTTAGAGCCATCTTCAGAGCTCATGGTTCAAAGGCCTGAAGAGGAATGCCTAGCATGCCCAGAAAAAGCTCTTTCTCAAGTGTTGCTTAACTCCACCGCCGCTGATGCATGGGTTCCTGTTAACAGCATTTTTAGCCGGCGCACGTGACCACCCCTCCTCCAAATTCAGTTCGGCTCCATATCCTGAGAAAATATGATTTGGGAAACCAGAATGGATTATTTTCTGTCACCGTGTCTTTCGGGGAGGAGACGTGGACATAAATATGCACACTTCCTTCGCTGCCAAAGATTTCTTAGCACCGCAGCCTCGGCCTAAATTATGGCGGTGGCTGTAATTCACACAGGCCAGATTTGTGTTCTCTAGAAATGCGTGGGACTG
The DNA here is from genome assembly GCA_021613375.1 of Megaleporinus macrocephalus. Lineage (NCBI taxonomy): Eukaryota > Metazoa > Chordata > Actinopteri > Characiformes > Anostomidae > Megaleporinus > Megaleporinus macrocephalus. The sequence goes on from CM038706.1 coordinate 35,128,397, forward strand.
AGACATAAATTATATCATCTTGTTCATCTCAACAAATTCAAACGCCCCAGTGCAGTTCTCTGGAGTCCGAGTGATTCATGTTCTCTTCGCAATGGAAGCTAATATAGCTATGCCATCCATTGCTAAACAAGAGGCCTTTTTTTGCGTATGTATTATTGATGCAGGGCCAATGTGTTTCCTCCAAGTTCATCTATCTGATTTTTTTTCTTCTCTCTCGCGCTCGCTCTCTCTCCTCTTTAGATTATCCCTGCCAAATTAGCACTAAGCCTGGTGTCATTTGTTACGGTGGTTTTGAAATGCCTCAGCCAATGTGAGATTTGGGCTGCCGCTGGAAGAACATGAACGTTGTTTCTTCTCCCTCGACAGGGGTGCTTCAGGTCTCCTAAGAGAGCTCGGAGCAGTGCGGCGAGGCTTTGAGCCCTGGAGCTTTGCCATTACTCCCATTACCGCACTTTCCTGGGCGCTAACTCCAGCCGGAGCTTCTGACAGTTTCAGCCAATTAAAAAGGGACGAATTGACCAGCAAAGTGCGATTTGTTTCTCCCTTCTCTGCTTCGCAGGTGATGCCAGTGGAGGTTATGCTAAATTTATAGGAGAAACACTAAAACTGCCATGCGGACTTAAACAAATGAAGGCCCATTCATCATGATCACCCTAAAGTGGGGATCATGGGCACGGAGCTCCGGTGCCTCCCGACTGTAGTCCCTAGCCAAATATAGGAAAGCCAGTTATTCCTCCGAGACTTCAAATGGAAAGGACATCTTAGTTCACATTAAATATTGCCCTGAAAAATGACCTGGAGGCGGTTCAGCTGTAAGAAGTGTTAACGTTGGCACTTCCACTGTGTACACTCGCAGTAAATTGTTTTAGTGTTTATTTGACGGGATATGTGCCGGGGATTGATGGATGAGAAATCAGACATCTCTTCTCATCTCCTATCTTTCCTTTTTCAGTCATATTGACTGGGGCAAGTGGCTGAACGAAAGAGAGGTGCGCAAGAGGCTTGTCATTAAAAATTTCCTCAACAGCTAGCCATATGGCTGAAGAAGAATTGGCGACCGACCAACCCAGCAGGTGTCCACCATTCATTTCATTCATGGTAGCTCTTTCTTTCTCAAACAAATTGGGGAACAAATGACATATATGCCAAAAGTTCATGTTTATGGTATTATCAGTCATGGATCCAATCACACACTGCCATGCCATTACCATGCTGGCATCACATGATGATGTGCTGAGAATGGTCCACCATCAAAATAATATTTAGTGACTAGGACCATTTTGCAAAAAGTGACTTATGTCACATTCGTAAATAATCTAATTGCTGAATTGCTGAGTATTACAACTTGTTATATACCCATTTACTTTAAGCCTAACAATTATGTTAAAATCTATATATATATATACTATAACATCTGACAGTTTTACACTAATTTTATTTAATTTAACTTCACATTCTGCTTGACTTTCACTCTCTTGCTTTAAAAGCATATATTACTAAAAATAATGTGTTATAAATATTATATAGGCCCCAGCTTAGAACGAGGGAAGCTGCTTATTTAGTTATGGAAACATAGAACAGCATAATGTTTCTGTTGATTTTGGAGGAGGTTGTAATCAAGGTGAGAAATACAGGGGGTCCTGCAGGATCTGGGACCCCCTAATTAACCTCTTGACCTCACTGAATGTCTCAAAATTGAAATTTTGGGGGTCTTAAAATGATGGTACGCTGTTTGTTAGTTGGACAACAAACTCTTAAATGCAAATTATCAAATACAAAAGATTATTATTCAGCTGATTCAACCACCAATCAGCAAGCTTCTAGTTTTAGTAGTCTTAACTAACTAGAGCTCCAGCACTGGTATGCCTTAGAGTGGTGCTGCAGCTGGTTTACCCAGTTGGTCCCTCATAGCCCAGCAACATTAACTATACCAGGATACCTTGAAAAAACTTTACAATATGCCATAACATGCATATTTGTAAATCTAAAAACTTTCCAAATTTGAGGTACTGTCACTCTCTCCCAAAGTAAAAAGGGCTCCAACACCCCACCCTCCAATACACACACCACACCCCTGCTACAACACGTGAATAGATGAATATTCTATTCTATTCTATTCTATTCTATTCTGTGTGCTACACATACCTGTACATATCAAAAAGTCAGTGTAAACATAGCAGATCAGCTGAGAACCAGTCACTGCTGGCTGGGTAGTTTTGGGGTAAAAGCTAAAAGAAAGAAATCAAACGAAGAAACTTCTTGTGTTCTGGATACGGTGGGCTCGTCACTCCAGAACCCAGACCACAACATAACTGAAAGTATTTTTGAGATGAGGAAAAATATAACTTATTGAGGAAAAAAATTAAGAAAGTCTTGCCAGGCTATTCTAAAAACTGTTAAATACATATTTTCTGGGGGCGGGGTTTGGCTCAAAAACTTGTACAGCCAATTTTGGCCAGAAATATTAATTTAGGGTGGTCTCTATTTTTTGCACAGCAGTGTGTAGATGCTTATATTAGGGCTGTTGTGGTGGGAAATGTTCAACACTGTGTTGTTTGGGTGCATTACCATTGTGATTTGTGTGCATGGGTGGCATGGGGGAGTCTTTAGGTCAGTCTTCAGACCTAGAATGGACTTGAGCACTGCAACATAAATGACCAATGAACTGGCAACTCTGTATAATGAAAATAAAACTATGCAAGAGCCATTGCACTTACATTATATCCAGTAAAGTACCATTAGTAGCACTTTGAATTTAAGCCTGTGTAGGGGTTCTGGGAGGACACGACAAGATGACTGAAAACAGCAGCACACACACTTGGCCTAATTTACAGCACCACACAGGGCTGGCCTAATCTGACCCAACTGCATGATTATCCCAGAACACTGGTGCTGTGAAGCTCATGGATGCTGTTTTATTTTCTAGTCCTAAGTAAGGCAATGAATTCTATTCTGAATAGTGAATTACCATAGGAATGCCATAGCATGAGCTTTGCATATGATGGGGGCTGGACTGGAAAGTTGGTAGGGGGTTCACCTTTCAAGACAAGTAAGCAGGAGAGCACATTCAAAAACAACGGCACCTTTGTTGGCCCAACTGGACGAATATCTCATAACCACTTTTGGAAAATTGACTGAGCCGTAACCATGCACTTTGTGACTTTTCAGGCAAAACACTTTTGTTCAGGCGAGTCAGGTTTTCCATCCATTAGAAATTAACACCCATAATCCATTCATCAAAATCAACTGCAGTCGGCAACATGACTGCACCTAACTTCAGTACACACTATTAAACACAACTCTCCTTCTCTGACTTATACACCACTGCATCCTCTCAGTAACACTTAACAAATAAACAACTGTGCAGCCTTAATGCTCAAGCACACTCTTGGCCCCTGTGCCAGCCAACTCCAGTCCGGAGAGGTTTGGGTTTTAGCACTTTTCACCTGGATGCGTCGTTCTCACAATGGAAGAGCTCAAATTTATGGCTTGTTATCCTTTTCTTAAATCTCCCTAACACCATTACATAACATGCCAAAGGTAATGTACACACTAATGGGCAGTAGGGTGTAAATCCATCAGTGGGCTGTAAATTAGCGCCAGGCACTTTTGTGTGTGTGGATTACATTGCTGGGGGGATAATGGCCAGCAGGAGAGAGAACCAGCATGATGGACGGTGGTTTTGATGCGACCAGTGCTACAATAAATCGGCCATGGCCACAAAACACCGCCCAATAACTCCCAAACAGCCTGGTCAAGACGTTGCTGGATGCCTGAGGTCTGACTGGTATCGCAGTATTTATCTCTTAGAAATCTCTAGGCCTCACGCGCTGGCTCCCTCTCCAGCAAGTGAAGATGGGCCAGTGTGAGATTAGGCACACTTCATCTCTCTGAGGCGGAGGCACAGAAGGGCCGAGCTGAAATACGGCACCGCACAGAAAGCTTCTTCATCAGAGTCACAATGGCACTTGTGACTTACGTTACACACAGCAAAAAGCTTGCTGCACGTGCCAGACATAAGCATGTTTGTTCTTAGGCACGTTTGCAGTGAGGTTTTATAACAGCGTTATGTCTTGAAAACTATGAAATAAAACTACACAGAATTTACTTTCCACAACCATTATGTAAATTAAGAGAAGTGAATAGACCTTAATTGTAATTAATAATTAATAATAACTGTTAAAGTACAAGCCTAAAGTCACCAAACTGCTTCCTAGCTGTCGATACTTACTAGTTTCTAGCTGGCTACAGACACGGCTAGGACTCAAATAAACAAACATTACTCACCACTGCCCTCTAAAAATGTGCTACAGAACCAGTCTGAAATTAGAATGTTAGCTTTCCTAAGATCCATGGAGTGTTTCATTAACGAAATTTCCCCTTAATTGACATGTATTTGGCTAAACTCAACTGATAAAAAGTAATCCAACTTATATTTTGGTGTGTGAAAAAAACTTGTTTTCTTATTTTGTGATGAAAACTTCAGTATGTATGTTGCAATAAATGCACTTTAATCCACATTTATATAGTAGCTGTCCTTCCTTGGTTTATTGTTCATTTGCTGTTTTTTTTTACATTGTTGAATGAAATATAACAGAAATACTCTTAAAATGATGGACCCCGAACACAAAGAAAAGCTCTGGTTTCTTCAGAGTTAACAAGGAACCCAAAAAAGGTTCCTGTGGAGGAAACGTGACTGTGGTTACATGGGATCTACATTTGAGAATGTAAAAGAATTGGAATTGTAAAATGGAATTCTAAACACACGGAAGAATAAAAAACTGAAATAATAGCCAGCGCCCACTGCTCCCGTCTGCTCGTGTTACCGTAACACTGCGATTTGGCATTAGGCACATTAAAAACACATGTCTATCAATGAGCTGTGAAAGCACAAAATAACACACTAATGACTCTCTGTTTTCATTCCTCCTGTGAAGGAGAAAGGGAAGAAATAAGAGAGAAAGAGAAAAGAATGTTTAGGGAGGATACAACAATATATCAGCACAGAACAGAAAGGCCTCACACATCAGAAACGAAAACAATAACTTATTAGCACTGACCCCTCATACTAGGGGTTCTTTCTGGACTCTCTCTGTTACACTTACCATTCTGATTTAACTTAGCATCTCCAGCTCCCTCTGTTTCGCTAGCAACAGCAGTGCCGAATGGGCCCAAAGAAAAGATGCTGGAAATCAAGGTCATGCACCCGGATGAGCACGGGCACTGTCCCAACCCTGAGAGTACACACAATCCATCCAAAGCTAGCGACTTCAGTTGGTGTGCGGCTGTTTGGATTCAGCTCCCTCTCTGGCTTGCCATGTTAACACTCAGCGCCCTGAAGATGGAGTTAATTGGGAAGAGGTCAGACTTTTGCTTGATGCTCCTCATACATCATCAAGCTGATGCAGAAGAACTGGTGCTTTGGCATTTAATTCAACATTACAACACTCAAATTCATGAATGGCCATCAATATGTCTGTTTTGAATGTCCAGACCAGCTGCCTAAGACTGAATGTTTCACGGCCCAGCAGCACATTACAAATGTTTTGAAGATAATTATATGTGCAACCATCCATATTCCACAAGAGTGCACAACCAGCTGAAGTAACAGCATGAAAAAGAGCCCTGGATTCACACAGACTTTTTTCCCCTGCACACAGCTGTGCTGTGGTTGGATAACAGAGAGGTTTTTTTTTCAGGAATTATGACTCGGAGAGCAGGACAGGTTAGAGCAGAAGCTGAGTAATCTGCAGGAGTGTGATTGATTGAGGGAGAGATAGAGGCAACCGCACACTGTCGACAGAGTGGACTAATATTGTGCTAAAGTGTACAGGGAGGTACCACAGTGCACAACCCAGCACATATTCTTAGCCATTTGTGTGCTTTTTTCCTTTATACTCTTACACTCCTCTTCTAAGAGTAATTCCCAGCTGAAGTGGAGGGGAATAGGCATCTTGGAGAACCACAAAACCTTGTGCTTGCATTTTCAATGGAATAATTTGGTCAAATGAAAAACTCAAAATGTTATTTATTTTCTGTTTAGCTCAGATGTAGTTGATTTGTAGCATATTTGATGTCCAAATTTTGCTAAGCTAGCAATACCAATAAAACATTAAAGGTAAATAGTCACACACCATTTTCATAAATACCTGCACACAACTTTTCTCAACCAGCTCAAACCACATCCAGGTCTTAGTTCAGTTCATACAGATACGTCAGTGAGGTTCAGCACACAGTATGACACACTATAAGCTTTAAAAACATACAAACAAGAATTTCATGCAAGAAGACCAAGTTCAATGGCTGCTGTAATTTAACATATGCAGAGATGCTCTGCATATGAATTTGTGGACCACATGTTCTGTACCAGTATCAACCATGTTTTTTATGGTACAGATGTGGATTTTAGAATATCACAACATGCACAGTGATTAGTAGGAAGTCTGTGGTAACGTACATGTCTTTGTATTTTTTTTGTTAGTGTATTTATTGTTATTCAATAACTTCCAGCAAATCTGAGATAATTACAGTGCTATGGATAGTGATGTTTTAATTTTATATGGGTCATAATACAGTTCCAATTTTGCCTATTCATGCCGCTTTACTAATGCCGTTTTTAATGGACTTACTTGGCTTGTTAACAAAATTTGAAGCAAATATATAAAAAGGTTTTGACTTGGATTTGTGGAAACAAATTTCTCTTTGTTAGCACTAGTAGTCTAGTAGCACCAACTCTAAACTGAAGAAGCAAAAATGTGAATAGCAAACACATCTTGGCTGATCAACTACATTTGATGTAACTGAAAAATCATGTAAATACTTTTTCCAGGAAGATTTGAAAGGATATACATCTTTTGTTCAAACATGGTTTTAGGGAGCTAAAAGTGGCTCTTCCATGGCATTGCTCAAACGACCATTACTGGCACCTTTTTGTTCATATTATCTTAGATTTATTTTAGGCTTTGAGCAAAGAGCTCCGTCGCAAACTGCATATTGTATTGTGATAGTGTCTTGTTCCACTCCTTAAACTAAATGTATTAACCGTAACACTAATAATTAAGTAACTACTATGAAAATGTACGTTTTATAGATTTAAAGTAGTGAGGAACTGAAGCATGGGCCCACATACACACCCTTAGAGTGAAATCTAACTCTGTGTTCCATATGCAAAATTAATCTGCTGTTTTGTGTTGTGTTAACAGGAAGTGGTGAAGTGATGTTGCTATGCTATTAACATGTCACATCAAACTGAAATCTTGTAGTCTACCAAATGAAGAATACTTCTATTTACTAATCTTACCATGGAAACAAGGAAGAACCTGGCAAAAATCCTTAGCATTCACACCTATTTATTTCAACTGTGGTGAATAAAATTTACTTTATTCAGTGGTACATGTACAATCCCAAGTACGTGTCTTGGACGCTGCAGTATTTACTTTGTTGGGACTTTTTCTGCCAATTGCATGAGTCAAAACTTTCACCTGGCTGACCAGACTAGAAGGATAATAAACTGATATGTTAACAACACTGATTAGCTGCTGGCACCATCTTAAAGTCAGACGCCCTGACAGTAGCCAAACTATATGGCACCATGCTTAAGCATGAACAATGACATAAAAGCCAAGAGACAAGGGAGAACTGTGTTTTTTATACTTTTGTAAAGACAACTACTGGAAATAAAGTTTTATTATAAAGCAAAGAAAGAGACTGAAACATGGACATTTCGAATTCATGTCAATGGGAAAAAAATGCTATTTGGCACCAGACAGGATATATTCTTAACCAACCAAGTCCTACTCCCTGGAATCTTACATGTTAGCTCCTGTTTGGTCTTATTGGATAGCTAGATAAGTAGCAAGCATCTGCCAAGTTTCAAAATTTCAACATATTTTAAGGAGATATATCTCAGTAGATTAGATATAAGATAATCAACTTGCCCAAGGAAGATGAAAGTCAAATGAGAATAATAGAAAAAAACAGACGGTTCCATAACTAGAAAACATGATTAAAAGATGTAGAAAAAATGAAACTCCTAACAAGTACCTGCAATACCTAGTAAACCATCCAAACTATTGCCATAAGATAAATAATACTTTGTTTTATTTTTTTCAAGAGAGGATAGAATCTAGCTCCACTTTTCCATCAAAGGCTCCACCAGTGTTTCTGTTCGTCCTTTCTGCAAATCAGACATCAGACAAAGAGTCCAGACCTCAATATCATTAAACGTGTTTGGATTTATTTTGATCATGAAAAGCAGAAAATGCAACTGACGTTTGAAGTCGTTAAAAATACCCCAGAAGATGTAATATTCAGATATTCACATCTATTCACGTCTATTCAAACAGTAGATGTGCTAATTTCTGAACATTTTTAGTGTCTCTAAAAAATAAACATAATGGTTGCTTTGACTAGAAATCAAATCAATGAAAGATTGTACAGTACTCTTTGCTTTGGTCAGTCATAAGATGCTGTTTGGTAAACAATAGCCCTGCCTTGAATTGGCCCTGGCGGACTATTGTTTGTTGAATTATATACTCCACTTTCAGAAAAAAAGAAAAAAGATGGTTCTTTAGGGATCTGTAGTAAAGACAAATTAGTTTTCTACATAATATAAGAGCATGGCAGCTTTCCCTCTCTTCTTGACTTCAACTCACAACTGCTCTTTTCTGTTCTCTTCAGGGGTTTTGAGGTGCTCAAACTATTACAGAAGGTCTGCTATCAGGCACGAGACGCCATGTTGTTGTGCGTGTGTGTGTGTGTGTGTGTGTGTGTGTGTGTGTGTGTGTGTGTGTGTGTGTGTGTGTGTACAGTGCACATTGCAAGCATGGACACATATGGTTCCGATTATGAACCAGATTCCCCTCGTTTCATTGGATTTTGGATGTGCTGCATAAACTGGTTAGTTGTATTGTGTTAGGACCCAGGATCATGAGTTATGAATCTCATTTGTCTGTAAAATGGCCCTGAGCTGGGTAAAAAATGAGGGCTTGCAAGCACACAGGCTGAATGAGGAACCTCAGACGTTTCTGTGAAAGGGATGTGGCATTGCTGTAGAGGGTGTAGCTGGATTAGAGTGACTTGGCAGAAACCCATTGGCTGGATTGATGATGATTAGAAAGCAGCTATAGGCATGAGTCTGAGCTGTCCTCATTAGTCTAATGATTTTTCAGTTTCATTTTATTTGGGGGGGAGATTGATTGCTGATAAAGCATAATGAAGCGACCGGCAATGGATGAAGAGGGGAAATGGCTGATTGGCTTGTCAATGTGTGCATGGTGTGCCTGCTGTCTGTTTGTGTGTGTTTGTGTATTAGATGGGTTTCTGTGTCTGTATGTGTGTGTGTGTGTGTGTGTGTGTGTGTGTGTGTGTGTGTGTGTGTGTGTGTGTGTGTGTGTCTGTGTGTGTGTGTGTGTGAATGTGAAAAATCCTAAATCAATTATTTTGAATAAACAAATAACATATTGTAAACAGAAAACCTGAAAAGACAATATTCATTTGGTTGGCTGGTTTGTTTTGAATTATGTTGGTCCCTCTTAAAGCAACAACTCACAACTTACTTGTGTATGTGTAATGTTGACATTACATTTACTCTATTACATTTAAAAAAAACATACTTTTCCTCCTTACATCCTTACCTTTTCATTTGGATCCTCAGATAATGCAACAAATCTGAGGATTTTTTTCTTTTACTACTCTTGAAAAAACAAGCTCCTATGAATATTACACCACCATGGCTATCAGACCTAGGTCTTCGAAAATACCAAGATTCTGGCAAGTCTAATTTAATGCAAACTTTCTGCTTGTCTGATTCCTATTGAATGTGAAATGGCTTGAGGCTTGTAAAGTCATGCCATATTTTTATTTGAAGGCTGTAAAAGACATTGATATATATTTTTCAGTGTAGAAGTCCGGCAGTTCATAATTATGCTTACGATTGATCTGATGCATTTGGCCCCTGAGGTCCTATCCAATGTTAGAGCTCACTTGGCTGTGTTTACCTATATACCACAGAGAAGGAAATCCTGATTGAATAACTTCCAACACTAGATAGTTTGAATTTAACCCTTTTGTTTCCAACCAAAACTTGTGCAGCATTACAGCATGTGGAGTGTTTATCTACAACTAGCATTATATGAAATAACAATTAACTGAAAATGATATATTTGTGCTTTTTTATTCCTAATGAATAATCAGTGCTTCTCTGAAGACCTGGAACGACCTCTGGAACGAGGTGCATTTTTGTAAATAAATGCATTTTTGGTGGATTTTCTGTTTAAGAGTGTGTGTGTTCGCGTTTGATGAGAGTACATGTGGATTTTGTGTGTCCTCTATTGTGTTCCCATATGTGTTAGGTGTTTTCTCACCTTTCTGTCACTTGAGCTGAGCATGTGTTGCAGTGAACAGTATCCCTGCTTAACCAATAGCCTCTTGTCTTTCCACTTTCTGCTTTATGCAATCAGGAAGCAGCTCTGGAGCACAGGAAACAGAGAGATCTGACCCTGTATGCACATGTATATACACAATTGTGCGTGTACACTTGAGTGGCGTTTGGGCTACGTAATATACTGTGAAGTCAGTTATGCCTGTTTTGTTCTGTCTGTGTTGAACAGAATTGTGTTCATGCTTGTTTTAGGTTATTTAGTTTATTTGTTGGGCTCATTTCTTGAGTGTGAGACTAGGTTCTGCTTTATAGTGAGAGCTGGCATTGCTTTTTTTAACCAAAGTTCAAAACATGATTTGGAGAAAATGAGCCTCTTAATAACTGTGTAAGACCTGGTAGACCACCAAAACTGTCACCATCAAATAAAAAGCACTTGAAACTGTCGCCACTGAGGGAAAAGGGAAAATCAAGCTCCATTTTTGCTTCAGATCATTTACTGTGAGAAGATAACTCAATGCTTTTGGTCTGAAAGGAAAACAGATAGATCAAACGAGGAAGCTGCTGGTGTCCTCTGATCAATTAACTGACCACCTCAGAGTTTTTGGAATTACTTGGATTATGAAAAACAGAAAATGCAACCAACCTTCAAGACTAAAAGTCAGTCTGAAAAAATGGCAACTAAAATAAAGGCACAAGTTGTGTGTATATACATAATTTAGTATATTTGTTGGGGGTCCTCTGCAATTTTCTTTTAAATATGTTTTGTAATTTTTTGCTGAAGCTGAAAACTCAATAACTTTTATTTAATGACTGTTCTGACTGAGAATGAAATCCCCTTTAAAACCCTTTACATGTTTTAATTGGACTGTTTTATCATTCATCATTCATTTACCTCTTACTTTACTTATTACTTTATCCTCATTAATGTTTTACATTTGTTTAAATTGAATTTTGTTTTGATTGTTTGTTTTAATCAAGCTATTTTCTGTAAAGCACTTTGAGCTAATTCAGGCATAAAAAAATGTACTAAGTAAATAAACCTACCTCACTTTCTGCAGAATGAACCCTTTAATTAATCACATTGTATTTTGCTGTGCTGTGAACATCCTGACCAATTATGTGTTTAGATTAATGATAGCTTGTGTTTTGATGAATTAAGTTTTTAAATAATCTGACAAAATGCACATTATTGTGGTCAAAAGAAATAGTTTGGTATTTAACCATGTGCAAATAATTGTTTCACCACTGGTTTTTAATATATTCATATATATTAAGTCATATCACAATATAGTAATAATACTATGAGAATGCTGTTTTTTGTCTGCCCTAGTGTATTTTTAGAAACGTAAGCACCTTAAGTTGAGGTGAGGGGCTGACTCTGATCCATTAATGAATAAAGAGTAAGCAGAAATGGAGCTGAAAGCAGAAGTGGATAGTGATGGAAGGACGAAGATTGGAAGCAGCAAAGGCAGTGCAGCAGTGGAAAAGGCTGGATGACTGAAACACACCCAGCCCAGTCTCTGATAAGCAGGACAGGAGTGGAGATAGCATTAGCAGAGCACGTTAACATCAGAGCCATTCAGTCTACTGCCATCAGAACCCAGCATGCAGCCAATGAAAGAGGAGTCTACGGAGCACAGAGGGAATTGTGGGAGATTGCTAAGGGTGCAGTCTGTCGGCGGATGGAGGGATGAGCTATTAGGTGCTGGAAGGGGGAACAGGTGCTATGGGACGGGGCAGAGGAAGTGATGAGTCCTGGTGATAAGAATTATGGATGAGCCAGAGAGGGCGAAAAGAGTGACGGGGAGGAAAAGAAAGAGAGAGAGAGAGAGAGAGAGAGAGAGAGAGAGAGAGAGAGAGAGAGAGAGAGAGAGAGAGAGAGAGAAAGACCTAAACTTCACATACACCTTAGTGCCACACATCTCAGATTTGTTTCAGTGTGGGACACATGGATTACAAAATAATAAAATAAAACATTCAGCACATCTTAGACAACAACAACAGCAATGTGCTCTACCAAGAGATCCAGAGAGAGAGCTACTATCACTTTTACACAGAGTTAATTAGCTGTTTTTTTATTTGGCAAAAAAACTAGAGAAGTAAACTGAGGGGTTAAGGGGGGGGTTCTAAAGCAGAGATCAAGGGAGACAGAGAGAGAGAGGGAGAGAGAGAGAAAGAGAGAGAGAGAGAGAGAGAGAGAGAAAGAGAAATTCAAAAGGAAAACAAGGGGGTTGATGTTAAAGTAGGCGTGTCCTCCGAGGACAGTAATGTTGGTTTAAATGGACTAGGTAGGATTACACTTGCCTTACTCCTTCTCTCACAGTAAAGATGATACGTCTGACCATTCATTTAACAGTGCCAGAACAAAGGACCATTGCAAAGGATGTCAATGAGAGTGGAGAGTGGTGTGCGCCTGCATATGTATGTTTTTATATGTTCTGGCAATACAAATTACTTTACTGTGTAGACAAAACAGAGAAAAAACAGACTAACCTTAAGGACAATGTTTTACACAAATAAAGTGCAAAATAGTTTTCTTTTATACAAAACCTCAATATGTGAACTACATCACTTTTGGATCTTATGATTAAGGTCAGGGTTAAATTCTTGGATAGGTTAATTACAATATATATTATACCAATTCAGAAATGTAGCCCTGACCTCAATACAATAAGCAGGGAACATTTTGTTACATATACTTGTGGGTTCTGTCAGGATAAACTCTGTACCTGTTCTCTGTTTTTAGAAGGTCTTCTTATATGTTAATATATATCTATTTTTATACAAAACATAATATAGCTGTGTATACAATAACTAAATAAAAATGTAGATTACCTGACAAAGAACCGTTTATATCAAGAACACAACCTCACATTGATGTAATATTAAGCTTTTCTCACTATTAATTATGAAGAGGTGGGTTCTGGACAAACAAATGTTCAGTCTCAAAACAAGTAAAAGTTTCTTAAATTTCAAAGGTTTAAAGACATGTAACAACAGCAAGCAGACCTTACATTCCAATTTTGCCTACATTTGTTTTAAAGTTTATTAGAGCTTCAATCAAAACATTAGTGTCGTTTAAATGAATATGACTGCAGAACTAGTAAAGCCATCTGTTATTTTTATTTTGTAAACAAATATTATGTTGCGTTTCTCATGATGGTGCTCAGAACACTGCTTAAATACAGAACCGTGTTTTATTTAATCAGACATAGACTAGTGGTTTTAAATGGGTATAAACAGTTAATAAATAAAATCGTATTGGATCTTGATGCAATCTTTATTCATATTTGTATTAGTTTATTAAATAACCCTCTTTAACCGTTTATTCTCTATTTAAATTTGCTTTAAAAAAGGAAAAACAATTGCAAAAAAATTGGAAACAAAAAGGGTTCTTTGCAACGTTGCATCCTCTGTGTAACGGCTGTAGTTCACGGAAGCAGATGAATTGGATTAAATTCTCGTAAATGTCCCTTAAATCTGGCCTTTTGCCTGTTCCCTATCAGCTGCCATATCAGATGGGCTTAATGCTGGTATAAATTAAGCTGGCCTGCTTGTTAAGGCTTACCTGCGTGTATAGGTGGGGGAAAGTGTGTCGGCTGCTGTGGTATAAAGGGCGGTCTGCTTTAATGAGTCCTCAAGAGGGAAAAGCTTTACTTTTACCTTTACGTTTTGTGTCGGTCTTATTTTGAATGGAAATCTATCTTTTAGCCTTCAAACGGCATCGAATCGCGTCCTGTTAGATAAAAAAAAAAGATCAAAGAAGTGAACACATATGTACATACAATATACACACGATATACACATATATACATATATAGTCTAAGGTTAATGTTTGGGTATCTCTGGTCAAATTACGTGCTTTTCTAAGTGAGTGTACGTTAATATGCTCTCTACAGAGAACACAGTTCTTTATGCTGTTTTTATTTATTGAATTTAACAAAGTGATCAGTAGCCTTTGAATTATATGTATCTTCCAACTTGGCTTTTGTACAGTTTAGCACAGATTACATTCAATGTGAGTGGAAACTGATAACTGGAATTTCTTAATTTTCAGATAAAAATCAGAATCCTCTGTCAGCACAAAGATCATTAAGAAGCAGCTTTATTTTGATACGCCTATCAGGACAAACGGCCTTTGCCGAACTTCTCATTACTTATTAAAATATTTTTAATCCTTTTTTAGGAGGAATAACGGTACGTGTGCTCCTCGTCTTTTCTCTCATAAATCCGGTTCATAGGGCACCGCTTTGATTCATACCATATTTATTAAACACTTGTGTCATTCTTAAATATTTGGCTCTGCATAACTTGATTTATTTGTGCTAAATTCAGGGTGAAAGGAGATGGAAACGGAGGGAGGGGGCAGGAGTCTGACCAACTGACCTGCAGCATGATTATGGGTCATTAACTGGAGACTCGGTGTGTTTCAATTACTCAAGAACCTCCAATCAGACAGATAAATTACGCTCGGACATACACACACACACACACACACACACGCACGCGCGCAACACTTAAACAGGAATAAATCACCGGCCTTGCAGCGGGAAATTTGTGATTTTCTATACACACACACACACTCTTACTCCCTCTCATTTTCTATACAGACACACACACACACACATATAGAAGTGCGCTCACACGGCGTGGTTTAACATGCATGTAGTATGTGGGCTCTAGAGAGAGAGCAGAGAGAGAGAGAGAGAGAGAGAGAGAGAGAGAGAGAGTGAGAGAGAGTGAGAGAGAGAGAGACGCGTTATCCAAATAAAATAACTCACGTGTCAGTTTCAAAATCCTCCCAAAGAGCGACCGATAAACATACACACACCGGGCCTCTACCTGCACTCCTGCACTCCTCTATAGCATTACCCAATATAACCCTATATATATATATATATATATATATATATATATATATATATATATATATATATATATATATATATATATATATATATATATATATATATATGAACTGGTTCAACAGCATGGAAGCCCTGGCATATTTAAGTATTAAAACCCAAATTTAAACAAAAAATTATATAGTTTCACATGGGAAGATTCCTGAATGTGATCAGCAAAAATCCACATTGGTCCGGTCCAAACAAACTGTTTCACTACACTGTAAAACACTCCTCGAGTCGCTCTCAGATCGATTATCAGTGCATTTCGGCGCTTTGGAAAAAAAAGTCAGTTCATCACTTCGCATTTCTCATCATTTTATTTGCACTGATGATGAACTGTTCCAATGTTGCTTATTATTATTATTATTATTATTATTATTATTATTATTATTATTATGTGACTGTTGTTTGTGTGACTAGAGCAGAATCTCCTCCCCAGTTTGGATTTTGACCTGAGGAATAACATGTACAACGATTGATTTATATATATATATATATATATATATATATATATAAATATTTGAGTTTGATTTGTTTATTTATTTGTTAAGTTTTGCCGACGTTGTGGGCGCGTGGATGTGTTGAATTATCATATTATCATATTATATTTAGATGTGAAAAATATTCCACCAGTCTATTCACATACAAATACACACACACGCGCGCGACCTTCTGTTTAGGTTTGGTCTTTTAGAAAACTACACGCAGTTAAAAATGATAAAGGTCTGGAGCAGCCGCGTGCCGAAAGCTCTTCACATTAAAAATAAATATCAATCAATCAATAAATAAGTAACGTGATTATTTAAACACTCCTAAGTACCTACAACATATATAAACAATAAACACCGACCAAGTATTAAAATGCTATAGTCTATAGACAGCTATAAAACACTGTTAAATGTATAGAGAAGCGCATACATATGACCGTCAACCACCAGATACCGTCTTTACGTCTTTCAAGAATAATTATACATTTATAATCATCTATTTGTCCACATTCAACGCACGCGACTCACCATATAACATGTAAGACGCGCCCCAACAAAAGGTCGGTATAGACCTTATCTACGTGTTATAAAGCTATTGTAACTAACGGTTTAGAAATCTACTCTTAACTTCAAGGAGCTGTCACTAGAAGATGAGTTCTGCTGGCTTTCGGGATGCTGCTACTGAATATTGCTAATACCTTCTAATACATTCATGCAGCAAAAAGGAATATGCGTTTAGGAAGGTTTAGTCTGGAAAATGTGGGTTTATTACTAACGTAAAATGTTTTAAAATGTTAAGTTTCCAGCCATAATTGTCCTCGGCCTATTAATGCACCATGCAATTGTTTTAAACAACAAACATAGCCTAATTTAAACCAAAAAGGTCCATCTACATGATAACCACTACGATTTTTAAGATAAACTGATATATATTTTAGAAAGCTTATGATTTCAATAGCAAAAAAAGTTGCCAACGTTTAAGAGCGCTCGTGTAGTTCAGGGGTTCGCGCCCCTCCTCCCAAAACAAGAGATTGGCTGGGCCTCGCACCGCCCCTCCTCCGCTTCGTGTGCATTGGCTGAAATATGCAGGGCCCCTCCTCATCCAAAACGGGATTGGCCGAGAAACGTATCGAGCACATATATGAACTCCAGCAGCTCCAAGATGAAGCGGCGAGACCGAGGGCAGAAGAAGAAATTGAGGTGGTGCTGTAAACCACCTCCCCCCTCCACACTGCATGTTTTCATGAAGAGCACTGAGATAGGGACCTTATTTTTCCATCCGACAGCTTCTCACAGAACAAACTCCTCCACGGATTTGAAAAACGAACTTTCTAAGTTCCCATCGCAGAGGTTCAGATGAAGCGGCCAGTCTACAGCGATCATCACTAATGGAGCGTTTTCATGGTGGATACGGACAATGGAGCCTATGCGTGTAAGTAGCTGCTTTCCAGTGTTAGGGGCTTTTTAAAGAACACCGTTTGGGTTTTATTCTGTTTCAAACATGTGTCGTTGAATAGCAGTGATAGTTTTGTGATGGACAAATAAGACGGTATCGGACGCTTTAAGCAGCTAAAGAAGTTCTGCACGGCTTCCTTTCCATGGGAGGCTAGAGCCCCCCAAAGCGCTCAGATTGAAAGAAAGAAGAGAAAAGCAGCACGTCCCCGTGTTTTTTTTTTTGTGTGTGCCATCTTTTCTTTCCCTGTCGCGATGAGTTTGGTTGGAGGGTTTCCACACCATCCTGTCATGCACCATGACGGCTACTCCTTCGCTCCGGCCACCCGCTGTCATGAAGAGAGCCCTTATTTCCACGGCTGGCTTATCGGCCATCCGGAGATGTCCCCCCCGGACTACGCCGTGGCCCCCTCTTACAGCCCCGAGTACGCAGCCGGGCCGCCGGGGCTCGAGCACTACGGCGGCGGTGTGCCCGGGACGGCGCCACGCGCTGGCAAGCCGCGCAGGCCTACGGCAAACCGCAAGGAGAGGCGCAGGACTCAGAGCATCAACAGCGCCTTCGCCGAGCTTAGGGAGTGCATCCCCAACGTGCCCGCAGACACCAAGCTGTCCAAGATCAAGACGCTGCGCCTGGCCACCAGTTACATCGCCTACCTCACCGATATCCTGGACAGGGACGAACAGCACGGCGAGGCCGAGGCCTTCAAGGCGGAATTCAAGAAGGCAGAGGCCAAAGAGGAGAGAAGGAAGAAAGAAATGGTACGTGTGCTTTTCTGTTAAAGTGCTCATACAAAGCTGTGAGGGCCAAGTGCATGTGGTCATGCAGAATCTGACAGAATGGACAAAGGCATCGTGTCTGACATGACAGTCAGGAAGAAGTTGCAGTACATTATGTTATTATTACTGGTTTATTGAACATAAAAGTACAAATAGGGTGCAGGCCCATAAAAACAGAGCGTACCGGACACACACTTATACAAAATCTGGCAAAATAAAAATTCATACACCAACAAACAAATAGAGTATAATAAGTATAATATCCACAAGGCAACGCGATAACGCGTATGTGGTACGAGTGAAAATATATTTCCTCTGAACTTCCAGAGGCACACAAAACATCTCATTTGCATATTTGTTTGTACTTTCTCAGAAGTTTATGGCAGAAATTTGCACAGTTTACATACAAAAATGTAGCACGATGGCCCCGAATTTTTAAAACGACTATTTGCAAATAGATACTACAATAATTACGTTAGTTGGAAATTAACCCTTTTCGTGTACAATCATGGCCGTATGTCCCAATGCCTAAATGTTCTTGAACGTGGAGGTATGCGGCAAGATAAAGCTACAATATAAAAAATAGACAATACATAGACAACTACAATCTCTATTTTCACTTCTTTTTTTATTAAGGTCTGTTTCTGAAACTGATTGCTTTTCTTACATTTGCTAACAGAGTGAAGTTTTGAAAAGTTCAGGGAGCAGCAACGAAAAGAAGCCCAAAGGAAGAACTGGTTGGCCTCAACACGTCTGGGCTTTGGAACTGAAACAATGAGAACACAAACGAAACAAAAAACGCTTTACAAAAGACCTTGAAATGCAGGCCTTCCTGTTCCTCTGATTTTTTTACACTATAACTTTATTTAATGGAATATTTATGTGCAATTTCCCGCTCCGGACAGTGGATCCCTGAAGAGAAAAAAAACTTTGCAGAGCTTTAAGAGGAGGATGCCCTCTTGGTAAGGGACTCTGCTGCTGTTATTGTTGTTGTCTAGTATGTGCTGAATGTTTATTTTATTGTTTTTTATTTGTTATCCATGTCCCACTCTGAAACAAATCCGAGCTGTGTGCCACTAAGGTGTACGTGAAGTGTAGGTCTCTCTCTCTCCCCTCTCTCTCTCTCTCTCTCTCTCTCTCTCTCTCTCTCTGTGTATTTAAACATAAAGGGGGTCGAAGTTATGATAAAGAAAAACTTATTTGAAAAAAAAAATGTCATGAAGTGTAAAATACATTGTGATGTTTGTGGTCGTGTAGAATCAAGTGCACTTCCGTCCAGACGCGAGAAACTTAATAATATTGGAGATGTAAACATTGTAATTAATTCAATAAACCACTGTGTTTTAACGAGCTTAATTTTCTTGTTGCATTGATAAATACTAAGCAAGTTATTCTTTTTAGGAAAAATAATAAAGGTAGGTGAACGATGGCATGGCGGTTTCAGCACAAGCAAAAACTGTTTATGCAGGAAGAAAGCTATTATGCGTTTAGAAGAAAGCAAAAAAATATATATGCGAATATGATCTAAGTGTGGCCTTTAAAAAATGTTGACACGCTACTCACATTAGTTTGGAGCCATGCCCTTCACCGAGTGTTTACATTAGATAAAAAACTGCTGCTATCAGTGTCAGCTAATGTGGGTTTGTTACATAGCAAAGATGATTTATAGATAGTAAATTTACTGCACAAGAAAAAACAGCGTCCTTAATCGTACACGTTCATATTTATGCATTCTCGATGGTTGACTGAGTTGAAACACCCCCTCAGCCCACCTCTGTAATGCAAATACCATATCTCAGAGAAAGCCTTTACATTTTGCATATTCAAAAAATAAAATGAAACGGCCGCATTCAGAATACTTTTTATAGTATAATTATTCGGGCATGTAATAGCCACAATAAGTGCCCGCTATAAGCTTTATCAACTGCATCTATAGTTATTGACGACACATACATGAATAAATAACTACTTGTATACATACCATAATGTTATAAATGACAATCGCGTCGAAATGCAAAATACAAATTGGGTTTCCAAGCTTTTCTTAAATATCGACTGCCATGCTCTTAACAGCTAAAGATTAAAGCAATTATGCAGTCACGTGCAGAAACGTGGCAAAAAGTACAACAAAAAAACTAGGAGTGAAATTCCAGTGGTGCACTGCTCTCCAGTCCACTTTCCTCGCTCACATCACATCACTGAAGGGGCAGACACAGTGGAGCCTAAGAAAAAAAATGTACGATTGGCATTAAGAGCAGAATCCTCCTCACGAGGGTCAGTGTGGGGCAGATTGTGGCCGGTCAGCTATCGGATGTGCAAGTGATTGATAATGTGCCGATCAAAGCAGCTGCTGAAACCTCCCATAAGGCAACATGCGATAAGGCAGCACGAGTATAAGACATAATAGCAATTTAGCTAAATTTAAAAATACTAAAAGATTAAACTAATACATTGTTTAGTTCAATAACAAATGTTTAATCCGAGATAGATTTATTTACTACAGTTTTTTAAATTTTCTTTAAAATGAAAGCGCAACAGGCCTGACCTGGGGAATTTAATTCCAGAATTTGAATCTTTGTATTCTTCTACTTTTGCAAGTTGTTCTCAATGCATTCATAATATTGTTTCAGTTACCCATTGGGGGCATCTACAGGCTGCAAGCTTCTTTCGTTAAGATTTTTGTATCCATAAAGTAAGTGTATTTGGGGACTCGCACTGTCATGAAAGCCGGAGAAACTATCCACGTGAAGGCATGCAGTCAGAGCCTAACAGTAAAACACGTCGGGAGAGAGACGAGGACGATTTAGCGCCCATCCGCTCGCGTTAGATCTAACTCCCTGTACTGTACGTCTTGTTTCTGGGGGATCGTTTCTGAGCGCGCGCTGATAATTATAGTCCGAGATAATTTGTTGTCTCTGTCAAGATGGCGTCCGAGATAAAATTAAAGCGTCTGTTCTCTCTTGATTAAAGATACAGATAATTGTCTGACCTGATGGTGACCTGCTGCTGTCAGTGAAGTTCAGTCCTAATGGCGGAGTGCACATCTACAGGTTCGCCTTTCATAAGGCCCTGCAAACACAGTTAAGAGCAACTCTACCAGTTTTTAAAACCTCTGTGTAATTAAACGGTTAAGATGTAAACAAAGTCAATCCGAGTGCTTTGGTGTGAAATCCTCAGTTCTAGAGAAACTCACCACAGTTCACAGCGGTGGTGAGACTGTCACCGCTACAAGTTCCCTCGCGAAAAGTTTCAACATTATACGCTTATAAATACGCGACCGAACGCACGAGACGCTGTTTTACAGTGATTTTTAGGAAACTGTTTGCTCCAAAACATATATTCCTAAAAGTCTTTAGTTTAGGGGGCGTTTTAGTGGAGGGCGTTCAAGCGAAAAATACAGTTCCCAAAGAGAAAACATCCGATTTATTACTATTTAACACCATCAATATAAAAAATCAGTTGGTTTTGAATAGTAAATAAAATGGCATTTTTTGCATTGTAGACAGTTTGACACCTGGTTCCCATCATCACCACTGAGTCTTTAAGTTTTTCCTACAAAGGATTTAGAATAAATCTTAAAGACTGAATTACACAAAACTAAAAAAATCCGTGGAATTACCCTTTAAAGTTTGCTATAACCAAATCCAATTCAGTGAAGTATCAACAGCGGAAAATAAATATCCTGCGTCGTATAACCTGTGATGGCCCATCAAGGCTGAAGGTGAATTTATCTGAATCTACGGGTGACATGTCTGGGTGTTTTTTTTAAAGATGAAGAATAAAAATGCCATCATGTAATTACATAAAGTGTCAGAAAAGAATTACGGTCGTTTCTATATAATATAATATTATATTATCAAAGTAATTATGAGCTAGAGAAATCACTGGTAAACTTATAAAGGCGTCAAAGGCGTGGAAGTAATTGAGTACAAACGCTCCAAAACGGCTGAACAGTGGAACAGTGGAGTTTTTGGACTTCTCCTCTCCAGCATGGGCAAAGTCCCCACATAAACAAATGGTCAGGAGTGAGTTTCCTATATGTACCATAGCCATAAGATCACACAGAGCGCTCTCTCTGAGTAAGATGATCTTAACATTGCGATGTTTCTTTAGGGGAAATCTGGGGCTCAGTGTTGAGGGCATGAAAGTCACTTTATTCCCAGACTAGGCTGCTTCTTCAAACTTCAGCCACTATAAACTACAAGCTATGAATGACTACAAGCTATAAAAATTGCTTGTAACCTTAGCTTACAGAAAACCCAGCAATCATGTTTCTTTTAACTTAAAATTCAAATACACCAACACAAACCCAAATTGTGACTAACGTAACTACAATAGAGATTCTAAAGAGGACCCCCCATCCGCCCCGCAAACCAAGAAGCTTAAATCATTTTTAAACAGTAATTGTTTAAACTCTTCTTTCAAATTAACTATCAATTTATATCGTAAATTAACTAATACAAAATAGCCCCGTCTTATTTGTTTCAATTACTTAATGCATGATTAACCAGTCAATAACCAGCTCGAGCATTTTGGCTGCCATTTCTGCGCAATTGTGTTAAACTCCATGTTAAAGCTCTCTCGCACTTACCAGTCCTGATAGATTTTAAAGCATGTGGACCAAATAAGATCTCTTTCCTGGTATTACAGACATCTGTAAACGATTAGTTCATAAGTCCCTCCTCCACTTTTGGATTTCTTCTCTTTTTTTCTCTCCCTTCAGTCTGCAGAGAAGTTTTGCAGACATGCTGACGTCACATCAGACGGTAGGGAGCCATCCTGCGCATAAATTGGACGTCATCATGCTGCATGCCTACACCATAGAAACGAATATAGGGGCTTTAGAAGGTCTGGATCACTGTGATCAACTGTGTCTGAAAAAAAATCACTTTCCTATATTCGTATTCGTATACATATAAGTATGAGTGGTAACAAACATACAATGCAGTGTTTCTCTGCTGTGCTGTAACTAAACTCATCAGCTCATGAATTAGTCCTTTACGAGGACTGGGAAGTGGGTTTGTGTGTGTGTGTGTGTGTGTGTGTGTGTGTGTGTGTGTGTGTGTGTGTGTGTGTGTGTGTGTGTGTGTGTGTGTGTGTGTGAAGCTGGCAGGGCTCTACTTTTTTAAAGCTTTGCTTACTTTTAAATTAATTAACGTCAATGTAATACTCTTCCTTATGCAATGTATTGGCATCAGTTATAATAACTCTACATTAAGGAATACATTGCTTAGAATAAACTAGAACTCCCCGCTTCTGAGGAAAGGTTTAGTACATAATTATATTCTGTTATTCGTGGCGCCAGGCTGAATTGATAAACCTGAACACAAAACACCATCATGGTGAGAATAACAACAAGAAGTAACATCAGTACTTTATATTTAACATGAGAGTATGCTATGTTATAAATATAACATATAGTAAAGTGGATTATAGTCATAAAAAGTAAAATACGCGTTAAGTAACAGGAACAAACAAAATCTCTAAGAATGCCGGGAAGTTTGTTGGGTTTTCAAATTAACTAGATTGCTCGTAACTAGATTCATGTTAGTAACTAGTGGTTAGACACGAAATCGTTACTAGATTTGTACTTAGCATTTTAGCAAATAGGGCAGCGAAAAAGTGTAGTCAGTGCAATTCGTATGCATCTCAGTGTATACGGAGGTGTGGGCTCTCTGTATGCACGGGGGCAGTCGAAAATCATTTTTGTTCGATTTTTGTTCTTTTAAAAACCCAAAACGCAAACGTCAAAACTTTATTCTTTCTTTCTGCTACAACCCACAATTTATATACAAATCATGTAGTCAGATCAGTTAACGACAGTCAAAATTTACGAATACCATCGATAAGGGAAAAAAACAAACCTTTTGTTTGTTTGTGAGACTTTTGCCTTAAAATCTATGTATCATTACTACTACATATATCTATTATTATTACTAATGCCACCGTTTTTTAACATGTTGTATAAGGGGAAAAAATTCTAGAAATAATAATAACACTACTATTACTACTACTACTACTACTACTACTACTACTACTACTAATAATAATAATAATAATAATAATGATAATAATAATTATTATTATAACAATAACAAAAAAAATTATTGTTATTATTATTATTACTATTATTATTGCTGTTGTTGTTTTATTGATACCAAAAACACCTGTTCACCACCAGTTGTTTGAACTGGCCTCAACGTGCTCAGTTTTAGGAGTCACAGATAGAGGAGTCCTAGCTTTAAATTTAATACAGTTTTTTTATTTCCTGTTGCAGTGCGGTTACATGTGCAGAGCAGATGTAATCAATGTGCCCAAACTGACCAACGGAGCTTCAACAATGTAGCTCACTAGTGGTGATATGAAGCAGGAGGTCTGATAATAAGTTACAATACATCATTACTATACGGCGAGGATGTATTAGTATTATTAAAACAATGGAGTTTCAATGTGTAATTTTCTACGTGGCGCTTCAGTGGACTTGATATTTTGAAGTTTATGTTGCATCACTTTTTGCGTTTAGAATAAAGCGGCTACAAAACTTATCCTGCAGTCATCAGTACAACTAAGCATTTAGCTCAGTAATGTTAGTATAGGAGTGTTTTACACAGATTTACACAGATAATGACACAATAAGGGGTTAAATCTCAATGCCAAATGCTCAAATATAGGTTTCAAAAAGTCAGAATAAAGGTGGTCGCTCGACCTGCCGTCACCAAATGAGAAACGTTGTAATTGACTCTTAAAACTGAAAAATTAATTACATCATTACAACAACACAAGCACAATGAGTTATTTCATCTATAAATATATATCATTTAAAATAAACGTAATTCTCTTTACTCTTCTCCTTTACAGCTGACAGTGATTTAATATTTTAACATACTGATTATTTTATTATATTATATTATATTATATTATATTACTGATGTCATATTTAGGGACTCGAACTAAAGAATGGTGAAAGCGTCTAAACCGCCAGAGCGGAGTGAAACTTGCTCTTACTGAGACAGTAGTTAAGTATTATGATTGTGTGCTAATCTACATGCAGATCTTTGCATTAGAACCGGTGTACGTTTCATTGGCAGCAAGTCATTATTTAGTGTATTTACAGTATATTTACTGTATTTACAGTAAATTAATGGAGCCAAAGATTTTCCCCTTTACCATTTAGGGAATTATTTTGCGCTCTCCAGAGTCAATGTTGAGTCTAATTTACAAACTTGCAAACGGTAATATTGGAGGATTTTTAAGCGTTTTTATTTGATGTTATGTATGGTCCCAGCAGAGAGAGCTTGCTGGTTTTGTTGGGTATGACGGACTGCAAGTGAATTTGGTCCTTGTGTTTCTCCAGAGAGACGGAGACGGCGATGTATCACATCATTCATTACAATGCTAAAAAATCTCACAATAATAAAACGATTATTCAAATATACTGTAAACAGAACTACATAGAAATACTCTGCACGTTGGGCTCGGATTCCTTAGCGCCACGATTCTAAAAACAAATTTAAAAAATCATTATGAATCAATCTGTCAATATTTCTAAAGGACTAGGCGAATGGAAACGTCTTTCATATTGAAACGACTATAAAAGAACCTAAATGTGTTGGTGCAGAGATAAAATCAGCTCAGAAACGATAGCATTCGGCTCTTACCTTAATAGATGCTGTTAATCTAATATTAGCCGCTTGCTAACCACCACTATAGGCCAATAATAATCTGTACTGGTATGAATGAATGAGTACACGTTAAACAGCTGGGCTCTTTGACATTGTACACCTCTGCACATCATCTGAACCTCTGTTACAAATCTCACGTCCTCCATTCTACTGCTTTATATCAAAAGCACGGTGACTGGATATCTACTGTACAGATAGAGCAGAGTTACAAGTGAAGCTAATGTCTGTTCGGAACGTTAACTTTAGATCGTTAACCGGATTTAACGAAGATGTGTCCGACTGGTTTAAATGAACCTAGTGCTGGTATGTTGTGTAATGCTGGTCAGTTAAAGCAAACTCGCGACAGTTGAAATAAAGCCCTTTTTTCAGTTGGCTGTAAAACGTTGCTCGGTTCTTGACCGTTAGGTTTATAACATTACCCAGTTTTGACAGTCCTTCTCCGTTACATATAAAGCAGTTTTCAGTTTGAATAAAGTTATTGACCGTTGCTCGGTCTAAATGTCGCTCGTGTCCGTTGCGTTTAGAACATTGTTCGCATTGCATGTACAGCGTTGGATGCGAAACGGAAACATTTGGCCTCCTGTTACTGACAGCCACCACCAAAGGCACGCGTTTATCTAGAGGTACAACAAAGAAACAGACAAGAGGATCCTTGAATAACTTTATCTAATTTTAGTGATGACGTACTATACAACGCTTCGAAGTGAGAGTTAAGCTATTTTTAGTCAGGCCGCATCAGTTGCTGCCTGCCAGCCTCCCTCTGTGTGTTTGTTCCACTGATACGACGCAATCGCCGATGCTTCGTCGGTTGTGCTGTACGTCTTCCTTCAATATCACGCTGAAACGAGGCAACCGAACACACACCATCCGCGTTTATGTGCGCCTGCACCATTTTTTTTGCGCGCCGGAAGATCAGGCCTTGTGCCCCGTTGGTGCTGTCAGCTGTGACAGTTCCCAGATGGAGGCCGCTACTGTATGAGAGATTGAGTTTCTCACAGAAAAAAAGAAAAAAGAAAAGAGAAAACCTCCCTCTCTCCATCCAAACCGTCCTCCCAAAGCTTCTGCAGGCACTTGTGCGCCCTGGCGCTGCGGAGAGGAGCCGCCACCACGGTGAGTACCCACACCACTTACAGCGCGAAGGAGCGCGAGTCTGTTTTCTGTTCAGAAGCTGGTTGTACTGTTTCTTTGTTTCGCAGCATGTCACTGTCTAGACCACTGTACAGTTTTACACTCTATCATCTTTTTTACAAGATCAGTTTACCTTCCATCAGCGTAGTTCGAATCACCAGGATCCTGCTTAGTCGGACTGATCACTATTGCAGTGCGACTGTGCTAAAGCTAGAATAAAAAAAACGTACAAACTTTTTTTTACAGTGTGCTTATAAAATGAAAACCCAATGCTTTAACTGACAACGAATCTAAATAGTTTATTATTATTATTATTATTATTATTATTATTATTATTATTATTATTATTATTATTATTATACAAACAATACAGCATCCTTGATAGATGTACAGTCTAAGAGTACTTAATGTATACAGATCCAGTATTTGTATGGTAATAGTATTCTAAATGATTACTTTTACTTGTATTGCTCTTAGACAACAGAGAAATGGTGAATTGTAAAGGTACATGGTGGGATTATAGAGCGTATAGGCTAAACTGTGTCTGAAAAAAGAAAGTGATATTATTGTTTGTATTTGGTGTAACGCTGCCTCGCCAGTGATGAACTGCTGTCTGCTTTATTCCCAAAGCGTAGAAAGGCGCGATCACAAGGTAATTGTGGGGATATGAAACATTATACAGCAGTTATGAAGTGTTTAGCTGAGTTTCTAGCAGGCTGTGAATCAGAGAACCAGGTCGGACCCCCCAAGTAGAGTCCGGACCCCCAACACCCCATTCATTCCGGAGAGCAGGGGGCGACCTGCTCAGTTAAAAACCTTTAAACGAGAGCATAAATCCACAGTACACACACACTCACCCACACCCCAGAACACCTCCGCAGTGGGTTTTCTGAGAGTTTCTCGAAACGATTATGCCTCCAAACGATTATTCAGAGGTGTAAATATCCTGTATAATAATAATAATTTTAAGAAGAACAACAGCAATCAAACCGACCTTTCTGACTGAAGTGCAGTTATAGCAATAACTGTCTATTAGATTGTGTAACTGTGCTAAATTATTTTTATCTTTATTCTGTATTATTTCTCAGTGTAGGTCAGGTTCAAAAACTTGTTCGCAGTTTTTAATAATTTAAGTTTAATACCAAATTCTAAATTATTTTAGAATACGTGAACAACGTGCATACGTCTGGAAGTAAAATATTTACAGAAAAAACAATGCAGAACTTTTATTGTAGTGATTATTGTTATGAACTGTGTTCTTGAAATTAGCCCCGTCATACATGCATACAGAATACAGTCATGTTGTTTTTAAGTTCAATAGGTTATAGATCTATAGCAGCTCTCTTTTATCACTGAGCTTAGCAGTGAAGTGTTTTAGACACAAGAGTAACGATTTTAGAGCGACAGAAAGACCCCGACCCGAAACTCAATTCAGTACTATTCACTCTTTGACGTATCTTTTACTCGTGCTCTCATTTATTTACTCCATATTCCCCCGTTTACTTATTTATTCTTCTATACATTCCCTCATTTATTTATTCCTCCTTCACTCTTTTTTTTTCAAGCGGATAGACTGAATCTTATTACGGGTCTGTTTGAATCGGATAAATAGGTGTGTATAATTATATGTTTAAATGGTTAAAAAAATCCACATATACAGTCTAGAATTAAGCTTTTAATGCAAAATTGTTTTTTTTCATCATGTAGCAAAGTTAGTATGTATTTACATATGAGACTAGTAACACAACTATGCGATTTTAAGAAAATGCAAGTTTTAATATTACCGATATCTTTTCGGAAAATTGATGACGTGACTAAATTGCTCTCTCGCATTTTTTAAAATTTAACGGTCTTTTCTTGAATCTAAAAAGCATTCATTCTTCTGAGTGAACAGTGTAATACAGAACCCTATAAGCCACTTATTTAAGTTTGCCGCTATCTGTGTATTTATGTATTCGTTTTAATAAGCACGTATATTAAACAGATGTATATGTATATTATATTATGTTATATTATTTTTAAATTACGGTCATGTCTATAAGTATTTGGACAGTAACAGTGCTTGGTTATTTGCCTCTGTACTCAGTAAATTTGAAATGAAGCAGTTAAGATGTGACTAACGAGTAAACTTTAATACCTCCATTGTCGCATGATCAAAAGTAATTGGACAGTTAACTAAAAAGTAGTTTCATGACATTCCTCCTTATTTCTTGATAATTAAACAAGTAAGACCTGAAGTATGGAGTTGATTACAGGTGTTAAATCTGCATTTGATAGCTTTTCATGAAAATTCTTTATATACAGTCCAAAGAGGTGCTGATGCAAGTGAGGGGAGCCATCATTAGGCTGAAAAATTAAAACAAACCTAATAGAGATAACAAATATTTTAGAAGTGGTGATATAAAATATGTGGTAAAAAGAAGAAATGCAGAAGACCAGAGGACAATTTTAAATGGATGATGGCAGAATTCTTTCTAGAGCAAAGAAAAACCTTCACAACATCTAGCCAAGTCAAGGACATTCTAGAGGATGTTGGCATATCTTTGTTAAAGTCTAATGCCAAGGGTTTATTACATTATCTGTCAAACCTGGTGAAGACAGTGTTATGTGTTATTGAAGAAGTGATAGCGGATAGAAGTTGCTGGTTAATACTTTCTGCTCATATTCAGTCAAATACTGCAAAACTGATAAGATGGCACTTCACAGTAAAGATGGATTATGACCAGTAACATATCATGAAAGTATCACAAAAGCTTTAAAAAAATATATATATTTTTTTTAATTCCAGAGTCAGTTACCTGACCTCAACTCAACTAAGCATGCTTTTCACTTACCGAATATAAAACTGAAGACAGAAAGGTCTACAAACAAGCAGCAACTGCAGGCAGCTGCAGTAAGAACCTGTTGAAGCATCTCAAGTGAGGAAATACAAGTTGAAAGTATACACTTTTATCACATCTCACCTACTTCATTTCAAATTTATTTTGACAATGTACAGAGGCAAAATGACCAAAACATTGTGGCACTGTCCAAATAATTATGGACTTGACTGTATAGATTGGCTATTCTGAGATGTTGCTGCAGGCTTTCCCTACTTCACCCAATGAGGAGTGAGGAAGACGCCAGTCATGAGACACCTACATTATTGCCCAAAGAAGAGTGGGAGTCTGCTGTCCATACAGACTGCAGTCAGAGGGCCAGTGATCTATTATTGCTTCTGTTGCTTCTTCCTTCCAATAAAATTAGACAACTAACTCCAAAAAGCTACTAAATCTTTTAATGTGGCGTTCTGTAGGTTGGTATGAAAATGTGTTTTAAACATCATAATTAAGGACAAACCGAAGTCTTTGGGGAAAGATTGTCTCATACTGGAGAGCATCTACTGCCTCTATTGTAAATAATTAGCTGTAACAATCCTGTAGAAATTAGTATCCAATCGTCATAAGATTTTCCCAATGCTATAGGTTTGGAGTGTACTACACGGTTAACCACACCTATGGTCCATGGTCACAAACTAGAGTCACAGCAGTGAAGTGATGCCCACGTTCATGTCTGTTATCTCTGCTGCTTATTTTCTTGATAACTGGACTAAAATGAGGCGATCACAGCTTGCACATTACTAGATGTCACAGTATCTATTTTGAACTGTAAAGCCATTCATGAAATATTTACATACAACGAGATGAAAGCTCTAGCTGGAGCATTCCTGAATACCTCTGCCCACAATTTTAATCTCTCTCTGTCTGTCTTTCTCTTTCTCTCTCCCTCTCTCTTTCGCTCCCTGTATTAAACATATGGCCAGTCACTTTTTCTCTCATGAAAACATCTGTTCTGCGCACACACACCACAGCCCTTGCGTTTGTGGCAATAGCCGGTAAAAATAACCTCATATGGCATGTGGTATAATGCAAAACATCCAGTGAATGCTTGTCACAGATACAATGAGGTATTGGAGAGCTGTGTAGTAAAAACACAGGATGTGGCCTTTAGAGTATGAGAGCTATACTTTGGCTTTAGTGGAACGACAATTTTTGCATTGTTTTCCAAACTGGCTGTAGGGCAGTGGAAAAGACCTAAAGTGGAGCTATGCAACCTCAGGTATCATTAATGAGAAGCATGTCAGGGTGCATCCATGGAAACCGTGATACCACAGCTAGCTCAGGTCTGTCCACCACTCAGGGGCCTCTCGGGCCTGGTTCCTAAGCCATCCATCACACGCAGTAATGGAGAGTTTCTGGAGCAGTCTGTGGCTGACTGTGTTAAACCACAGCGATGACAGCTATCTACTCTCCCTCACTAGGCTACCATCACACTCTCTCGCTCTTTCTCTTTTTCAGCTTTCCACGAGTATTCCATGAAGAATTTCTCTACTTATACATCTAGACCCCTCCCCACCATCAGCCATGTTGAATATGTTTCCAATCTGTGTGCCCTGTCACAGTCAGACCTCTGCCCTGAGAGAAACCCACGTCCTTCCAAATCAAACACATTGCATATTCAAGGGCAGACACAACTGCCTCAAATGATTAATGGAAGGTCCTGCTAGTTTATTTAAGGTAGTTTAATCAATACACCATGACATTAATTCATTTTGAAAAAAAAGAAACATTGTTCGTTGGGAAAGGATGAATTGCCTTCAGAAATCAAGCAACAAAATGAATCTGCTGATTCTGCATCATGCAGTGAATTACCATTTTGCCTAATCCCCAACTGTGCAGTGTTTGAGCTATGTCTTTGAGGTTTTCAGTAGGACAGCTGTGATACAGGAGAAGACACACACACACACACACACACACTGAACATTTGCTTCCAGAACTGGATGGGATGAACTGTTTGTACTGGGAGCTTCAATTTTCTCTCTAATCTATACCAAAACACTCAGGGTTACCAAGAATACACAGGGTTAGCCAATAATACACTGCAGCAGATCACACAAGCATGAGAGCATTTACAGTGAAGCTTCAGGTGTTACGTACAGTTATCCCATTTCAGCCCTGTTGGACCGAGGGCTTAAGACCACGTTATGTGAGCCGATGGAGCGTGAGACAAGTTCCCCCAAACAAACCCCGTGTGGATTATCCTGTAGCTGAACTCTGAAACTCAGACAGCTTCTCCAATTTAAAAACAGCAACAGACACTAATTTCCACCACACTACCCTACTATCTACCATGGCAACAGATGTGCTACAGTCTGTAACTGTACATCTCTGAAGTGCACCCATATGGTAGGTGTTTCTGCTAAAACGGCTTATGAATGTAGGTAAAAGGTTGGTAAAACTAATAAACTAGTCAATTTAGGGCAATGTCTTTGCGCTCGATTACTGTTTTGTACATTAGTATGACTCCTGTTCACCTTCAGTCCTGGACATCCCTGTTTTAATGACACCCAAATTCAACACTATAATAAATATATAATGGAAAACAGAAAATGAAAAATAAAACCATATACAGCAAAGAATAAGAACTTGTGCACAGACCACATTGTGTGTTTTATTTTTCGTACCTCTATGTTAAATTCAGCATGTAATAAAAAAGTTGCATCAAAAAGTGTGTTCTCTGTAAATAGTTTATTTTTACTTGCCATCAATAAATCAATGCCATCTATCAATATATCACATATAACAAAAACATAACAGAAAATGAACTCTACATTTAGCAATGCAATATGATAATTACATTCAGTGGTTACTCATGCATGTGTTGAAGAATTAAATATCAAAGATATCCAATGATATACTAATTTTGAGCTTCACCAATGGAAGGCAATAAAATGAAATTAATATTTATTGGACAGCACAAATAATCCAAAGCCAAAAATGCAGCTTTTAACATTTAAACCAAAATGAAATTGATATGACGATTAAAATGACAAAAAAAAAAAGATATTTGATAAAAAATGATTTTTGGTGCCAGCAAGGATCTCTAATAATCATGAGTGCAACTCTCTCTCTCTCTCTCTTTGTATCTATCTCCCCTTTTTTCTCGTTTCAGGCACTTGCTGATTTAAGGAGTGGGTGTCAGGTCGATTTCATGTTTATTGGCCACACGAAAGGGTCCACGAGTCTGCCGGTGTTAGGGCCTCTCACGGGTGGCCTGGCTGCAGGCGGCTATTGAGGTCCACCACACCCCACTGATTTCATTGCTTTCCACATGGTGGTTTTGATCATGTTCAAGAGGAAAAATGCTGCACCTTGATTAGAAGTTGGTGAGGGTGGCAGACGCAGTTGGATGTTTGTTCCAGTATCAGCACTACAACTGCACCACGTAGAGCCGCAGTCATGCAGATCAACAGTGTGTTTTGATCAGCGTTTAAGAAATGGGAACAGTTTTAGTGGCTTGGTTTTGTAAAACATGCCCAACGTGCCCGGTTATGGTTCACTTGGGCCAAATGCAGCAGTGTGGCTTCAGCAATACCAAAGCTGGACAGCAAATGACCAGAGAGCTGACATAACAAGGGCAGGATAAATTAGAGGCCTATATGAAGGCTGGAAATTAGTATGCAGCCTAAACAGACACTACAGGGTTCACAAAATGTCCAGATGTCATAATCAGGTGTGTATCACTTTGGAAGAAACAAAACAAGATGCATCATCATTGTTTTCAGTGTGTCTGTTATACATGAACATTAAGTAGAAGCTTGCGGTTTTCTATGCAGGGAGACGTTCATTGAAGGTGAAAGGTCTTTTACAAATCTAACTTGTGCTATTAAAGAAAATAAACAGAGAAGAAATGTGCTTGAAGCTGTGTTTAGTTGGGTGGCATTGTTTACATGCATTTACTATGTGAATGTCTAATATTACTAAAACACATTTTTCACAAAAGTATTCTGTAAACAACTAATGGTAAATATTAAGCTCTGCATTAAAAAGTTAATGTGTAAGTTTTGAGTAAAAGTATTTACTTGAAGGTTGTCAAACATAGCAATGCCAAATGTTTGTGTAGACACACAATTATGCACTCTTTCATCCCCATACACACACTCTATACCCCCCAACAAAAGATAACCAGTGTTTTAAGATTCCAGGCCCAGGACAATTTATCAGTCCTCAGTGACTGACTCAAAGAGGCCTGTAGCTCTCACTATCTCTCCCTCTCACCATTGATACAAACGACAGGATTTAGCATGGAAAATAAATGTTACTATATTCAATCACTCACTTGGCTCCATACAATTCAATAAACATGTCTTTTGATGCCTCTGTATATACAGAACTAGTCAAACATTTGGACACACCTATTTATAACAGTTTCCTTATTTTTATCAATCAAACAGCTAGTTTACATTCTTTGAAGTAGCCCCTGTTTGTTTTGCTGCTGCTTTACATACTGTTGAGGTTCTCTCAGGTAGCTTTATGAGGAGCCATGTGTATTTTTTTTACATACATACACATTAACATTCACTATGAAAACAAAAGTGGAAAACAAAATACTAAATAAAAACATATATAAATGCTATTTACCCCTTAAAACCAACATTTCATTTTTAGAAGGTTTCTTGGCTGACAATTTCTTGAAATGAGCAACAAGGTTGGTTTTCATGTCAAATGATTAGAAAAAAGAAACAAAAAGGGCTTAAGTAGCATCAATGCTAACTGTAGAAAAACAATAAGAATATTCTAATGATTCATTTTCAATAATTTGGGTAACAGAACTGAACCTTAAACAAAATGACCTTGTCAGTCAAGATCATAAGCTCACTGAAAATAAAGAATCAGAAACCTCTGATGAATATTCCAAATAATTTACAGGATTGAAAGGTAACAGGGTTAAAATAATGTTGAGGGACATATATAGAATTGCAGCACATTCGGGATAACAGCCTTTAGCTCAACATATCTTTTATTAAACCCTAACGGTCAGTATGTGGACCCACATTACAGTTTCTTACAATTACACCTTAGTCTCTGAATAATTAATAATAATTACTGATTAAAGAATACAACATTCTTGGATTCGTGCAGCAGCTAAGAGTCTGAAAAAAATCTAATTCTGATTGGGTCCCCCACCCACCTCAGCCATAGGCAAGAATGAAAATTCTAAGGTAAATGAAACAAAACAATGTATAACTATATATGTAGTGGGCACTCTTTAAATAATCATTCTATGGGATTATTAAGGGAGGACAGTGGTTCTATATAGAGCCATGAATACTCAAAGAACTGCTTGCATGTTTAAATGGCTTATTTTATGGTGACATGGCTCTTCAAAAAGTTGCATATGGTTCTATATAACACCAAAAAGAATTCTGCAATTGTTGTGATGTCAAGCTAGCAACAATAGAAGAACCATTCGTGGTGCTTTATAGAACGGTTTTCAGAAAAGACTGTATAATAATAATAATAATAATAATAATAATAATAATAATAATAATAAGGAAATAATAATAACGTAAATAAATAAATAAATAAATAAAAACAGAATACAATAGATGAAAAAAGGTAGAATGAAAAGAACGTTCACAAGCGACATGTGTACAGTTTTGTATACACGCAAAACATGACATCTTCGTATAAAAATCATATCTATTATTGTTATTATTATTATTATTATTACGGAAATAAATGGACTGCATGTAATCGGCGGAGAGATACTGAGGCCGGAGCGCCAACAGGCAAGACCCCAACAGCCACAAACCCGCCGCACAGAACCTCGGCGGGGAAGAAAGCATCAGCGACAGCTCCTCTGGTTACACTGTGAGATTACGCTATCACCAGAGACCCTAGAAGGGGGGACCCTGCTCCACACTGAAACGGGATTGCTTTATGACGTTGATTCCCGCGTGTTGATGGTGCGCAGCTCGCCAGAATGTAACTCTTGTCAGTTTGCAGTTTCCCTTAAAGTGAAAATCTAACTGCGTTCAATCACGGACGGTGAGGCTGACCATAAATCTGAGAGCTCAGAACGAGAATTTGAGCTGTAACAGCAACGACGCTTGGCAGATCCGAATCGCTTCTTGTTTGTGTGCCATGAATTAACATGTCACCGTTTAGTCTGTCTCCTCTTTACAATGCGGCATATGACTGCTGTAGGAGTCCTATAACAGCCAGGAGAGCTTATAGTGCTCTCAAGCACACCCAAGCATTACAGCTGTGTTTGGCCTCATCTGTCAGTGCAATCGCAGAGAATGAAACTCAAGAGGCCACTTCGTGATTGCTGTTTCTGCCTCATTCTTGAGTCCCTCACAAACCCAAGGCATTAGCACGGTGATATACATGGGGTGTTTCTGCATGACACTGACCCAAACACTTCCCTGCCACAACAGCCCACTCAAACTAAACTGTTTGCAGCAAATGGAGGACTTTACTTAATAACAGTTACACAGTGGACATTATTAGATAAATCATTAGGTGAAATGCTAAAACACTTACACAGAACCCTTCTCGACTGTTAACACTGAGATGGCTTTGATATCCCCTGTCACAAAATGCGTCTTTCCACCAGAATTAGAGGTGCTCCGTGTACTTATCAGTGAATGACAGATCCAGGTTGTATTAGCAGAACACCTTTTCCACTTAAATGAAGTTTCCCCTCCCAGGCGGCGCCCTCTTGTGTTCAAAAAAGGTAAAACAACACATATTGTGTGGAATATTGTGGGAAGTTTAAGCACTCCCCTAAAAAGACCGAAAGAAACCTGTCAAAGTCTTGGTGATAAGCTACTTAGGTCAGGACACACTTAGCTCAGTCGAAAATCCCATTCACGCATTTCCCCTTATCGCAAATATAGCTGATCTGTCTGGAGTGTGCTTCTTTAGTTTTGCACTTGAGTTACATGGCTACTGTAGCAAGCAAGTAATGGAAGCTTACATCTAGATGGCTGCTACTATGTACTTTTGCCCACTTTTATAGTTAACAGCATGTCATATCAGTGTCTATAGTGGCCACCTATCATTTATTTAATTTTCCTTTTACTTACAAGTTATTCTCTTTTTTTAAGATTTTCAAAACAGATCTTGAAAGACACAAAATGGAACTCTTAACAGCAAACTGTCCCTATCAGATAAACAGTATGTGTAGCTGTCAAGAACCCGTACTGAGAAAAGGAAATGGACACATCAAACAAATA
This sequence comes from Megaleporinus macrocephalus, assembly GCA_021613375.1. Taxonomy (NCBI): domain Eukaryota; kingdom Metazoa; phylum Chordata; class Actinopteri; order Characiformes; family Anostomidae; genus Megaleporinus; species Megaleporinus macrocephalus. The sequence goes on from CM038706.1 coordinate 35,165,275, forward strand.
AGCTGCTGATATTCTTGGATATTCAAAATATCTTGCATTTAATGGGCATTTTAACTGCCATTGGAAATAATTACTAAATACAAAAATTAATAAATACATAAATAAAGGGTGGTGTCAGACATAGGCACAGCACTTTACTTGCAAGTATATTAGCGTTGTAGCTCCCCCACCCCCCGTTGCGGTAAGGAATGATAGGGGAAAATTGTGCACATTTGAATTGGACTCTAGGTCCTCTATGATCAGACTTTGCCCTGGTTCAGGCCTGATCCTTTATGTACTACTACAATCCACAGGTCTGAACACATGGGAGCCCCAATTATATTATTCAGATTTTTTTACCAGCACTGATACTAACCAGATATAACAACATATCACCAGATCTGCTGTTTACATTTAAATATTACACTAGTACCAGTACTGAATGTTAAATAGATGACAATCCAGTACATGGCACAAATTACACAAAACACTCACATATACACACAAAAAACTAAACCCAAATCCATTTATGCAGCCCATGATTACATCCTCCCAGGGCCCCCTGGTGGCCCTATAGCAACTGCTTATAGCACTTATAACATAATACAGCACAAAGGTAAGGACTGACAAACGCTGGATGTCTGTTTCTCTCCTTTTACCTGTAATTAAAATCACTGCACGCATGTGCTCTACAATATACTTTCTGTGAAATTAACCAGTTTGTCAACTACTGTCTACTACGATAATGTAAAATACAACTTCATACATATAACTAAGTGGTGGGTTTTCATTTTCTCTCAAGAGAAGGGCTCAGAGGTCTTCTATGACATTTGAACTAAACAGCATTTTGGGGTTTTCCTTGGTTCTAAATAAAAAGCTATCTACTAAAAAAAAACTATCGGATCTATCTGACAATAAAAAAGGAAAGATGCTCAATCATTCAAATACTTTATAAAATACTTTATTAATAGCACTCTTCTTTGCCCTGTATATAAGCAAGAAAAAAAGGTTAACAATCCTTTCTTTCCTGGTGCTTAACTCAGCACCTAAAACACATGCTCCATAGACAATATTATTTCATTATTAACTTCACTTCCCTATAAGTGGATTTACCAGCTACTTTCCATTCCACCTTAAATGTAGTGATGAGGTTACATTCTGGAATCTGAGGCATTATAATAGTTGCATTATTTGAGGTGGAACAGAAATATTTCTCCAAGAGTTTGGCATATAAGAAGCTAAATGCTGTACCATTTAAGGTTGAACAGGAAAATTAACGCTACGCTAGTAAATTTTTGATAGGAAGATTGAAGCTATCCAAATATCCTACCTGGAGTTTTATAATACCTATGTAAATATGAAACACAGCAATTCCAAGTTACAGTAAATTACACATAGTTTTGCAAATTTTCCTCTATTTCTGCTTCTAGATCCCCCTAAATCCCCTTAAACCCTCCTTTAAGTTTCTTTCTATACAGTATGTCAAAAGCAGCTTGGATTTTTCATGAGTTTTCTATAGTTATCTATCTTTAAAACATGTCTTTATGGAGGTTTTTTTCATTAAGGAATGGCTGTGCCTCTTACTTAAGGGTTTTTAGATGATAAAAGTCCATCTTTAAAACATGCCTTGGTATCTTCCAGCAGATGGTGCTATAGGAACACTTCCCATAACTGCTTCCAAACCACAGGGATTAAGCCAAGTGATGGACTACATAGCAATCTGAATCGAGATTTTCCACTGAAAGGAAAACGTAGTCCAGGATTAGGCTTAATCCCTGTCTGAAAAACAAAACAAACATGCTTTGTCAAAGTAAAGAATGATATGAGTTTCATATAAAGGGAAAACAAACACCATTCCCTGACCAGAAGTAGAAAAAATAAAGATAGGTCAGTTTCATTTCACATGAGAAACAAGTAGAGCACAAATGCCTGCCATGTGACACATTAGACAGATCAGGCATGTAGACAAGACTAAAAACAAATGATTAAGTGATAACAAGATCTTAAAATCAAATGACTTTTTCTTTGCTGAATTTAACATGTCGAACATATAAATAACATCACCAAATAAATATAATATTTATTCTAGATTTAGCAGAAAAGTTTAAAGTAGGGTATGCGTTAACTTATTTTCACCTAGAAAATGCAAAAAATGTAATTCGTTGAGGGTGTTCAGTTTTTGTAGAAGACTGTATATACAAGGTATGGTGAGACATATAATGAAGAATAGTTTGAAGGAGCTTCTATTGTTACTTTTTGTAATGGAAATATTTCATTTGCTTATATATTTCAGAAAGTACACTTTACCTTACTCAAATATCCATTATTGCAGTTAATAATCTATTCTTTAAGTCCAAGTAAACAACCATGGTAGAAACTTGAATATTGATAATCTGACAAAAAAATGTCTGTGAGAAAGATGTCATCATCATACACTGAACAGTCCAAAATCAAAAGTAAAACATGTACTTAAGTGGTGCACATGGATGTGGTCAAATCCAGCAGCACTCTAGAACGTCAAATTTTGTATGTGAACACTTTCTACTCAAAGTGCCCTAGTTTGGTGAAGGGTCAGTGCTGAAGGCCAGTGTGAGAATTTATTTTAAATAGCAAATCGTGCCATACAGCTGATCAGAGCTGACACTGATACCCATCTGCCTGTGTGGTAGTGTGTGGTGCTTTGTGCTCTTTCCAGGCTCAAGTCCAAGTCAGACTAAAGGCAACAGCAGGGCATGTTGGTATCTCAATACAACATATTCACACAGTGGGCTTCACTCATTTACTCTGCATGAATGCAGTGGCCTCAGTACATGCCTGCTGGTCACAAGCACAGTCAGCGTCTCAATGAAGACTCTACATTTGTGACATCCCAATATTATACTACTTTCTCTGTTTCACTTGACTGGTTTGGGAGTTCCATTACTTCAGGTACTGCAAAGGAGATTATATATGTCATGAATGCACATGGTAAAAATGGCTTTATTCGCACAACCTAAAAAAATTACTTTATGAAGTAACAAGCAATCGAACTAGTTTCATTCAAACTAGTTCAGTTGATTGTTACCACAAAAAGTCATTTTTAGGCTTCTTACAGTGCAGTATGTACATTATGATATTTATCTTTTCTGGCATTTAATGTAAAACAGATGAAATAAAATACAATCTATAATATAACCTATAGTGAAACATATAAAAATGCTCCAATGATGGACATATTTTACAAACTGTACTGCATTAAATTTCGTTAAATGGGCCTAATTATGCTCATGCTGTAATAGAACACATAATTGGCCTGTGGTTCTTCCATTTTATTAATACAGTAGAATGCATTAATGTAAGTTTATATACATAACTGCTAATAAGAACATAAAAAACTGACTAGCTTGTATAATTTTTATTAATGCACTTTCTTGGAACGCGCAAAATTATCTGCCAGTGCTGTAAGATAAATGACACTGCTGTTGATAAAAAATAAAACATTTTGTAAGTTAAAAAAAGGTAGTCCCATGATGAGAAATGTTAGATAAATAGCTTGTATTAAGATGTTTTAAGATAACTGGCCTACTAAACTAAGTAAAAGCTTCAGAAAAATGGCATTTAGACAGTGAGCAATAGTTTCAGTGAGCAACAGTTTCTGAGCTCCAGTATATCTCTGCGTTGTGAGAGGCACATTTTAAGTCACTCTTCCCAATGTTTGTTTTACTGAGCTAAATCTGGCGTAACATGTGGCTGCTTGCCTTTGCTGGCTTCTCTGAATGTGCTAGGACTGTATACTCACTTTTTGGCAGCAGCCAGAGTTAGCTAGAACAGAAATTCAGTAGCATGTGATATGGATTTGTATGAGTTATTATGAAGGTACTTTTTATTGTTTTAGAAAAAGTTCATGATAATAAAGTTATCACACTGGGTACACTATCTGTCTTCAAAATATTCGAAGACTCTGTAATTAGTGGACTAATGTTCACTTGCCCATACACAGTTTGTGTTATATCTATAGAAGGCATTACCAATAGAATGGGACCATCTGCAACAGCAACATATTATGAGCCTTAGGCAGTAGTGTTCAATTCTGCTCCTAGAGATCTACCTCCATGCAGAGTTCAGCTCTGAACCTAATCTATCACATCTGATTCACTTAATAAATGCCTTCTGAACATTAGAGTCAAGTGTGATCTGAACTCTTCATGTCAGTAAATCGCAGGACCTGCAGCACTGGGCTGTGTTTCAGTGGGGATCTTGGTGTTATTTCAATAGATACAAATATCCAAATGAGTCTCAGCGTTGTTTTTACCTAATAGACCATTAAAATAAGGCATGCATGGCTTGAAATAAATAAATAATGTAATGCATGTTTTTTTACTAAACTTGCAACACTGAACCACTGAAATGCTGAAATGCAAACAACGGATATTACGTCTTATAATTTAAAGCATACCCTTGTTTTTAAAATGGAACAACATATAATTGGGTAGGTGCGTCAAGTCTCGCCTCTGACGAAAACACTGCTGGAACTCAAGTGGAGTTTATGATCCAGAACATCGGTACCTGAGCTCATCATAGCTCTTTTGGCTGAATGCCATCAAAGTCTTACAGTAATATTCCATCATGTAGTGCAAAGCCTTCCCAGAGGAGTGGGGGCTGTTACTGCAAAAAATAAGGGACAAGCTCCCCATAAATGCATTTGATTTCATAACAAACATTAGATGATGTTTCTCAATACATATAACAGGATTATACATCATTGCAGTCCAAAAACTTGTAAAAACGATTTTATTTTGAATAAAGGAAACCCTTGTAAACCCTTGGACCATTGTAAAAGTCAGGTGCTTTTTTTCAAAGAATGCCAAAATAGCAAATATATAGTATATAGTTTTATTATGACTGACAAATCTTATACATTTACTCAATCACAACATGATATTTTGGCAGGCCTCAACAGTGGCTTTTCATTGGTAATGTCCCCTACCACACCCCAGGAAGTGAACGTGAGTAAATGCTAGTCTGTCCAGTCCAGTGAGATGTGGTCAGAACTGCTGGTGCCGCCCCCCTGGTCAGCGGCCTATGCGCCAGCCTAAGAGAGAGAGAACTGTTGCTGTTAGAAAGAAGAGATATAAGAAGCTCACTGTGTAAATCTTTAACTCAGATGCGTAGAGTTGAGGGATTTGCTCATAACCCAACACCCCACAGAGGAGAAAACATACACATACACAGGTAAGCTCTTTCTGGACTTTGCATTGCATATGAAAACACAGAGTGCTGTGTTACATAGCTTGAGCCATAAAAAGGTCAGGGTTACATTTTATTATACGTGTGCAATAACTTTTTATCTTTTGAACGAGTTATTTTACAGTGTGTTACAGTTTTGTAATAATTAACAATGTTAAGATAATACTCATTGAGAACTTCACTGTAAAATGTAAATATCTGTCAAATGTTGATACAAATCGCTGCAATTTATTCATTTTAACTGTACTGGGACAAACAACCAGGGTGGAAAAATTGACACTGCGTGAAGGGTATACAATTATATATATATATATATATATATATATATATATATATATATATATATATATATATATATCTTACCTGTGTGTATATATATATATATATATATATATATATATATATATATATATATATATATATATATATATATATATATATCTTACCTCTGTGTATATATATATATATATATATATATATATATATATATATATATATATATATATATATATATATATATATATATATATATTATAGGTAATTATTATTATTTATTTATTATTATTATTTTTTAAAGAAGTTAAAAGAGATTTATCATGTTTTTTTAAATACTATTATAAAAACCTTAAAACCCTTAAAAATGCCATCCTGTGTTTTTAGAAAGAGTATTAGTCTGTAGGTAGAGGCTTATTTGAGCCACACTTTGGCATTTTAGAGCAGAAGGTAAAACTGCATCCCTGTCCTTCATGGCTACATGGTGAGCAGTTAAATGTAATTGTTTGCTTTATTAAAAGTAAATATGTCTCAAAGTCTAAATGTGGAACATTAAGAACTGCCAACCTTAAAATATTTTGTACAATTAAATAATTAAGTTTGTGTTTTAATGAAAAAATATATGTTTGTACAGAAAGAGTCATTTGTTAAAGGTTTGGTAATGTTATCACTGTAATCGTAGTAACAAAATGGTTGAACCATTATTTTGATGAAATAAACATGATTAAGGCATAAGGTCACTCAAAGCAAATTGATTTTTAGTCGAAAGTCCAAGTCAGCCAGTCTGAAAATCTGAACCAGTTTGATAGAATGATTCATACCAAAGTAAAACCCACATTAAGTAATGTCAAATAAACCAAAATTTACAACTTTATTGTTATACTTTAACTGTAACTGAAACCATACATTATTGTTCTTTATTAAGTGATAACATTAACATTAATTGTATTTAATTATTGTTGGCAGGATCATAAAATGAAAGTGCTACTTTTTGCGGTCATTCTCCTACTTGGTCTAAGTACTGGTGCTGCTGTTCCCTCCAATCGCTGGTCATGCTACAAAAAGGTGCTGATGGACAGAAACTGTCATAATGTTGCTGGAGGACTTGAAACAATGAGGCCCATTGATTCCCTACAAAACCATTTCTGGGAGGGCAAAAGCTGTGACATGGTCTGCTACTGCAACTTCAGTGAGCTGCTGTGCTGTCCCAGGTAACTGCACCTTTTCACCACTAGATGGAGCATTTGTTGAAGCTATGATGGTAACAGAGGTACAGACACTTTAGTTAAGTGAAAGTTTAGGTACTTTGTCGAAATCTGACTGGACTAAAAAATATATATACTTTTTTGTAACATTATAGCAACTTTATGGCAGCATAATCCAGATTATTTTTTATTTAAAATTTAAAATGCCAGTTCGATATTTTTAAATTCGCAATTCAGGTATATTTTTTTGGCTTTCTTCATATGGAAATTTTTGACATTTGATTTATTTCAATTGTCTTAATGGTCTCACAAAATGCTAGATCAAGCAAACATTTGCAACTGCATTTCCTCCTTGCAGCCCACCTCACAATGAAAGGAGCAGTGTGTAACGAAGAATCTGTGGTTTTGTTTGTAATCCTACCATGCACACTCACCAAATTAACTTGTGGTTAAACTTTTCTGATGTTTTTAATGTCTATTCAGTACTATAGGCTTTTTAGGCTATTAAAATAACAAATTATTTCTTTATTGCTGGTAATTTTCTGACAAAGACATTTGCCAGCTTTCCCTTTCCATCTTAAACTTACATTAAGAAATCTGAGGTGTCCACCTTTTAAGGTGAAACATTTAAACAATGTACATATAAACCTGAATGTCAGCACCAGAATGTAAATGTGGCACCACTAAAGGTGGAACAGAACAATCTGAAAAAGAAGCTGTCAATGAGGAGCTGACTAGTTTTAATATTGTAAGTAGATTTTTAAGATTTAAGCTATCAAAATATTCTACCTGGAGTTGTATGCACGGAGCTACTGATAAATATGCCCTACAGTAGGGCGTTCGTCAAGGATTACACTTTATTCAATGTTTTCCCACCAGTGTAATAGCTGGTGACTATGAACTCCTGTCTCGGGAACAGATATAATCCACTTTATTTTTACCAACTCAGTCCCCGAGCTGATGATGAAGGGATAGAGCAGAGATTAAAACATCTTAAACATAGTTTGCCCACTTCTGAGTAGCTACAGATTACAGTGATATGACAAAAATTATACTTATTTTACACAAAGAGGGCCAAAAAAAGTTCATTACTGTAGTCTGAATTTTGAAATGTATTACTTTCAAATTCTTGTCCAATTCACTGTTAAAAAAATACTGTTACTGTGCTCCTGTGTTTAAGAGTCTTATGTTGGCTTTATATTTACAGCTTCTTATTCCACTTTTCGAGTTCACCTTTAAAGGTGCACCCCCACAGCAGAATGTAAATGCAGCACCATTAAACGTGAAACAGACATTTTAACAAGAAGCTGTCAAAAAAGGAGCAAATTTCAGTTAAAAAAAATTCTGGTACACCCAAAGTTTAGCAATATGCTGCCATATTAATTGGTTGCAGGCTATGTACTAGTTAGTCTACCTGGCCAAACACCTGGCTAGCATATTGGGTTGTGGCGTGGTGACAGTCAGTATCCATCATTGAAAATGTAAAAAGCATGTTTCATTTTTCTTTAAATGTAAGCATTTAATTTTAGCAACAGTTGTGTAAAGCACTTGTAATTCAATACAATACTTAAGTATCTGAACCAAGTACAATTACTCAAGTATTTTACACCATTGGCAGCCATGAAGTGGCAAGTATGGGTTATAGTGAGTAAGATCTAGTCACAGGCTACAGCAGAACACTGACGGCATTGTAGTTGTCATGAGGCTTCTATTAATGCCTGCACGTGGGTAGCAAGGAGACGGCCTGGCCTTCTGATTCATTGACCTAGTTGGGCAGTTACACACGATTTCAGTCAATGCTGCTGGGCAACCTGAATAACTCTCAGTGATCTACCCCACAATAGCACACTGCTGCTATAAATACTCTTTTATAAGATTTTAATAAATACTGCTGCCCAACACGATGCATACACTTAACAATGCTGGGTAGAAATGTACTCAAAATTAGTAATTTTTTAGAATATTTGGTCTATATCACAGTAATGGGTAGAAATGACCAAGTGTATTGTATTATTATTCTGAACCAGGTTTTTGGGTCAAAAAATCTTACACAACAGCTGTGTACTGTACTGATGGGTTAAAATAAACCAAAGATTGGGCTGTTTGTTGCTCCCATATTAAATATTAAATTTGAATCACTTCAATACCATTACACAGAAGTAGCTGCTCATAAAACCACACACAGCTGAAATTCAAATATGCATAAAAATATGCATATGCTTTTCATCAAAAATACAGAAATTAAAATATCAAGAACATAATAATTGGTACATAAATTCCATGGAGTATAAAATGTTAAGTACTGCATATATAAGAACATGACAACAGTCAATAAACCATATAAATAATACCTGATGGATTATGGATTGAAGAATAAAAACATTTTTAGCACTATATTCCTAGTTATATTTTCCACATTATTTGAAAATGAGTGCCCCAGGATCTTTCACAGAGGGAGTTTTCTACCTTCTCCCTTCTTATGTTGGAAGCTTGTCATGGAGGGACATCACTATTCAGTGGCAAAAAAAATCCAGACTGGAGCACAGACTTGGGCTTAATATCAAATATAAAAAATGCCTTAAATCGATGTCATCTGCTTCAACAAGAGTACTCTGCTCCACTGCTCACCGATTAATGACAGCAAAAGTCTGCCATCATCTTCCACAGCTACAACAAACAGACATGGTCTGGAGACTTTTGCCTGAGATGGAAACTCCACAATATTCTCTGTACAGCAGTGACACTGACATGGTGGTGCATGTTAGTATGTGCATTGCGCTAGTGCGAGTGTATTGGACACAGCAGTTCTGTTAGAAGTTTTAAACATTTTGTCTACTCACTGTCCACTGTAATAGAAACTCCGAATTAGTAGATGTGAGGTCTGAGACATTAGCTCATCTGATGCTGCACAGCTGCACAGCAACTGGTCATCCTTTATGGTAAGTGGAGCTGATTAAATGAACAAAGAGATACACATTATATATCTAATAAATTATGTGGGGCTGGTGTGTGTACATATTGAACACTGTGTTACAGTCCTGTGTAGCATCAATTTTCTGCTACTGCCATGTCAGTACCTTCTCTACAGTTCTTGGACTCTCAAGTATTATCACAAGCAAATGAACCCCACTGAAAAGTATTAAGCGTGTGTTGGAAAAGCCAGGGAAAGGCTGAACCAAGTACCCTGTACTAGCAAAATGTTTCAGTTGCTTGCACTCAGACTTTTCATATCTTTAAAAAAGACATGCTTTTTTTAAAAACCATCCAACATATCTCACATGGTGATGTCTTCTGAATAACAAAAGTAACCACTGTAAATGTTGGAATAATTAGTTTAACAAGATATTGCGCTGCTTACCACAGATGTCCAAAATTACATTCAGCAAACAAATATTTCAAACAGGAATAGCCCGAGTGAATTCAGCTGACTTAGCTCATTCAGGTTTTTGAGATATGACTAACTTTAGCCCCGGTTTTAACAGGAACCAGCACCGCAATAAAAGCATCGTGCAAAATAAGAAAGCTCCACCTATCAATTTCTTCAACTAAGATATTCAAAAAAGAGAAAAAGATGAAAGAATGCTTTAGCAGAAATGGTGTTTCATAATATATATTTCATTCTGAATGCCAAAATGAGGGTTTACAATCACATTAACCAAATGCCATTACATTAACCAAATGTGTCAAAACAACAAGACACTTTAATAGCTGATGCAAATAAATGAGAACACTTAATTCTCAGCCTAATGTCGTTACAAATGTACCACAATTCAAGCAGAAATATAGCAGAAAAAAACGTTGTCAGTGCAACGTAGTCTTATGCTCCAATATTACCTTCATCCAATTTAATTTAGAAATCCTGAAAAGGGAACAACTTTTAACTAATGCACATGAAAAACAGTATTTCAATGTTTTAAATAAAGTAAACCAGGACATCAGTGTCTGTGGGCATTCTCATCCTACGCCCATATTGTTATTTTTATGTATTTGTCTTTGATCCGTACAAATAGTAACATATATAAACAAAACAGTAAAATGTGCAACAAGTGATTATGAAAGCAGCCTGTCTAAAAAAAACTGTTTTACTCTCTTTTTTTTAAAACAATATTTTACATTGTTCTAATTGTGTGTGTATGAATGACCAATGTTTACAAAGTGCAGACTGTAACTCTAAAAATAATTACAACCTTTGCAGTACATTGGTCATATGGGGGCCTATTTGAAACTCCTGCCTTACATCTATAGCACTCTGGCACTGCCCATTTGAAATATAGAATATAAATAATATGCTAAAGTTTTCCAAATTAGCACTCCCCGTTAACATTAGCTTTCTTTTATCTAACTAGATGATACATTTAAAAAATGTACTGTCTAGTGATAGGGAGTCGACTCCTCGATTGTAGGAAGTCCGCGTCGACTCAGTCAGTCGACTCTTCGACGCTATGACTCCGTGTTTTGTTTTTTACCGCAGGAGGGGCACTGACAGAGTGTAAGCAGCGAAATCCAAGTTGGAATATTAAGAGTTTAAATACCAGCTTTTAACAACGCCAGCTCTGCTCACCAGGCACTGCAGTACAAACTCTTTTTCTTATACGTCCTGAATCGCAGAACTGCAGTTTATTCGATTTGGCTCGCTATAAACGATTATTTAAATCGTTTATAGTTTTTCACAGTGCGCTGGGGAAAAGGGGCCGAGTTGAAATTCTGTTCCGGCGCATCATAACCGCTACATCTCGTACGGTGGACTGGAAATGTGAAAAAATGCTGATACTGATGAATACGAAGCTAACATTAGCATCTTGAAAGGAGGAACAAGATTTACTTTGAACCAGCCTTTCAAAGAACTGAAAAAATGCTATCTTTTTAAAGAATTCTGACTACAGTAATGAGGGTCTCGGTACATTATTGGTATACAAAATAAGCGTAATTTTCAACTCGCTTCGGCTCAGGGGCTGCCTCGGTTCAAATGCTTCGGAGTCGAAATTTTGGGGGGCAAGGAGTGGGACTGGATTCTCTCGATTCTAGTGGCAGGAGTCGGGGGTCACAGTCGATTCCGTAAAACACTGTATCGTCATCACTTGTCGCTCTCTAGAACGTTAAAATGATAGCAGCAAGAGAACAATGTGAAAACGTTTGGAGTAAACTAGTTAATTACTGACGCCAACCAAACCATTTGGGCCCACTGATATTTTAGCGGGTATTTAAGTTGAGCTAACCGACACTGAAAATTAACTTACCCAAATAATATCAGCGCAACTCTTTCCGTACTGACGAGGATCAAAAGTAGTAGACTAAAGTAACAGCCAGAATTGTACCAAATGTGACATAACATTAAATAACGATTTTCAGTCACTTCTGTGTTCTGTAGCCTTTCCAAATGTAAGCACAATGACATAACGTCGGGTACGTGCATGTTTCTTTGCAGGCCAGCTGAGCAGCTCTGGCTCATCAAAAGCTAACAATCTACAAATTGGGACATATGGGAACGTAGCCGTAAAGTTGACATTCTACACGTTAAAATGTTTGATTTATGAGGAGAAGCCTACTCCAGATTACCTAATTTCATGGAGTTTGCAGATATAATGGAACGTATGATGGATTCTAGGAGATTGTGACAACGTACTGACAACATTCTGGGGAATTACAGTACATTACAGTAGTTTGCACAATTTTGCCCAAGATGTACTCTGTACTATACTGCTTACCCCAGTAGTCCCTTAGCCAAGTATAACTTGATGTCAAAAGGTTGCTTTTTTAACCTTAGCACTAGAGCTACAAGCCTAACATTGTAACACTAACACTAGAAGTCAACAGTCATTCAAATTATTTCCATAAATACATTCTCAAAACTTCTCTCAACTCACTCAGACAGCATCCAGATCTTAATCTTGTGCAGACTTGTTTGTGCTGTAACTGTGACTGTAATTAATTATCCATATGAGTCCAAAGAAAGCTAGTAATAAATCACTTAAGCCTTGCTTATGTTAAATGTGGGGTTATTCTTTCTATTCCTTCTGTTCATGAATTACACATGACCTTCAAAAAACAGGTTACAATTACTGGGAAATTCATGAAAATCTAAAGTCAAACTTGCCTATAGAATGGCTTAGGAATCTTATATACAACCTACTCACACAGTAGATGGCTAAAGATGAATGGTAAATGTAATAAAGATACCTTTGTTTAAACATTGCTTTTGAGTCGAACAATTACTATACCTGCTGATTGTTCTGAAATAAATTGCAATTTTTTACTATAATTTGAAAAAGTGTTGTTGTTTTTCATTCCAGGGATGTCTTCTTTGGACCAACAATTTCCTTTGTGATCCCCTGTGAAACCTCTAAGGCTGTGATCTGAGTGGACTGAATGTTTCTCGGAGTGGAAACAGAATGTCATATGTATATAAGCAACATCCAGTGCTACTTCTGCATGGCTGTATCAGAGCTTTTTTTTAGTGGGCTACAAATATCCATGGCTTTATTGGTCTCTAACACCTTTTGTTCAGTGACTGTGACATTTTACAATACATATGTCCAAACCTGCTCCTTTGGCCTGAAGGGTTTTGTTCAAACCCCAATACAACTAATCTGATCCATCCAAATAAGGCCTGTATAACCATTTGAATATTAGAGCCAGGTTTATTGGATTAGAATATAAGCCGAACCGGCGACTCTCCAGATGTATAGATGAACAATGCTAAAGAACTGTAACATGTGAAGTCTACAACGATCATCATTACTGCTATTTCTAAAATCTATTCAAAGCCTGGCCTGGCAGCGGCCCAGCGTGAGCAAGAAAAGCATGTTCACCGTGTTAGTCGTGCAGTACTGTGCTTAGGATGCCGTTTTTCAAATCTTGCATGCTGCAAAGGTTTAAGGGATTCTGTCCATCACCAGAAACGATGCTGTAAAATGCATAGGAATTGACAAATAAAGTCTACAACTTGGAGAGTATCTTATCTGCAGTTATGGTTATAGTGCAAGTCTGACAGAAGATGCTAGTGGTAAAGTGCCAGTAAAAGGACTGTGTTCACTGTGTTAAATTAGTTTCACTTTTTTAGTTTCATCAGGGCTGTTTACACTCTTTTGTCATGTAGAATTCCTTTAGGGTGGAGCCATACCCTTCCTAAATTTACATGAAGGATATAAGTACATAACATAATGCTAATTTTAAATGTTAATGTTAAATCTATCACAGTAAACATCATATATCATAAATGTGTATATTTGTGTATAAATTAAGAAAATACACAGTATGTGTTTGTAGCTATGACACATTCCAAAACATAAAAACAGAATGTATGTTCACAGTATAGAGAATGTGTGCAAACAAAAATACTTAACAGCAGCAAAAGAGTGGTTCAAATGCCCTGACTAATATACACATGTATGAATATATGCATTAAACACATGGTGTACATGTGCAGTGTAAATAGAAATAGTTGGCAGTTACTGTTGAACTAAACAATGCTGTGCTAAAAGTCTGTAATGTTCTTTAATTTCGTGCAACAAGCAGTGAACATTAAGAGCAATTAAAAGTGTATTCTTTAATATGACTTCAAAAAATGTAACAGTTAACTGTTTTAAGATGTATTATCCACAGTCATTAAAAGAGGTAAAGGCTTTTATGTAAAAACAATAAAATAGTACTTCTCCAGGCTACTCCTTTATTTTGTTTCATTCAATACCCAACTAGAGCTTAGGATGCAGGCTGGCCCATTTGCCCCCCTTATTTGCACCTTTTGTGCCCTGTTGAAAAACTTATTCGAAAGCAATGTGGCAACTTCAAAGATCCCCAACACCTCAAACTACCTTTGGGCAGCCTATTGTTTAAAACCACTGGACAGCCATTATCATGATCTGCCTGCATGGTTAGGTGGAGGGGTAAAGTGAGAATGGTTTTTAGAGTGCTTTTAAACACATAGTCCTGAGGTAACAGTGCTATGTTAATTGTTGCCTGGACACTTTAGCATGTGAGAAAGCCCTCTATTGTGAATTATGCAATGGCAAAGCCTCCAAGTGGAGCCCATGAACCTAAAGAAACTTACGGTAAGAAGTAGTGCTTTGGTTTAAGATTGTGTTTCATATAACGTTATAACTTAATAATTTTATAACTTAATTTAATGATACAAAAAATCTGCAGCTGGAACTTAAGCCCAGTTAAAAGAGAATTCCATCAATTAATCAAAAATCCATGGTCAATATTTAAACAGCCATTCAGAAAGGTCTCTTTACAGAAAACTATTACATGAAACTTACAAATACACTGCCTAATGGCAGGGATGTTGTGTTATGATCATGTTTGAGCTAAAGTTGTAATACATTCTTCAGATTTACTATCAATGTACAAACACTCAAAAGATACATAAAGGTTAATGACTGGTGATTTTTAGTAGTAGTATAAAATAGTTTGGATAGTTTGGATTAAATAGCTGAATGTATGTTGTAGACATGGTGACTCCTTGCTGCTTTGTTCCTCACAACCACTGTGAATAAAGGTTTTTTTGTAATTGTCTCTACAATGAAACATTTGACATGAAACTACTCTAAACTCTACAGTACAATACAAAAGTGAAATATCTTCTACCTTTAAGAACCTTGCCTTTCATGTTGAAATGTTTTGTACTGTGGACAAGTAGAACAGAAAAGGTAATTATTACTGCAACTGATGTACACAGCACAAGAGATGGCTATGGTTTGTCGCATCACATGTTATTTTATTTATTCTTAAAGCTCACTTTTTATTTTCATGGTAGTGTGATTTTACATACTGACAGCAGTTGTAATTCAGTTGCACACAACCACTTTGATATATATATAAACAATCTCTGTTTTTATTGGCTTCCCAGTTTTGTTCCTTATTCAAAAAGCACTGTAGACAGAAACACTAACTTAAGTATGAATGAACAGGCTAAAGTCCTGTAGGCTGAATATGTGTTTAAATTCATCGCTTTCAAATATGTTTAAAAGCACTGCTTTTGGTGATGTCACAAAAACTGTAACTTCAGTACAGGCTTTTTTGCAGCTTTGTTTCAATTAATGGTGTGTATAAACTAGTGATAGGTTTTACATTTTTAACATCAAATCGTTTTGTTATAGAAAAAAGTGGGCCCATATGGTGTGTATAGACCCAAGTCATTTAGGAGGAAATCCATGTACATTAACAGAAGTGCAGATTAAAACATTTCACAAATCTGCAGCGGTGCTACATGGTTTATGATCGCACAAGTACAAGAATCTAACACAAGGGTCTCAAAAACACCTATAAATCCAAGCATGAAGTTAAAATGCTTCTTGTTATCAAGTCAAACCATTTGCATATATAAGGAATGGGTGAGGTTCCCCTCAATGTAGGGACATTTGTTTGGGAAAAATGCTGCTGGGTAATCTGTTTAGGCACCAAGTAGCACTTGATCTGAGAAGATTAGGTTCTGTAGCTAAACTGACATCTGTCTGTTGAATTTAGCTGAAATGCAAGCCTCTGATCAAGTGTTCAGAAATTGTACAGTACTAAGGTGGCAGTGCAATTCTGCGATTAACTGATTAGCAACTAACAGATAGATATAACAATGGTGTGTTTGAGCAAAGACATCACCAAACTGTATAGGACACATGATACTTCTGCACTAATATATCTAACACAGTTTTTAAAACACTTGTTGATAATAAAAAAAAAAGCTGTTACGGTAAAGGCAAGTCAAAATAACAGGAAAAAGCTCAAGTATTTAAAGCGTTTAAATATTTAAAGCATTATTTTAGAACCCCAAATCAGAAAACGTTGGGACAGTGGGTTAAATTACAACTGAAAAATACTGAAAACTGATACTGAAAAAATGATTTGTACATTATGTTTGGCCTGTAAAACAATACAAAAGCACATTTACCTTTTTTGAAATCATATGTTTTTTAAATTGACAGAACCTCTTGTAACTTCGATGAATCTTGCCTTTGTAATCTGTGCAGAATGTGGTTTTACGTTGTCCTGTTGAAATAAGCTGGCTGTTCATGAATAAGATGTCGTCTTGAAGGCAACACATGTTGTCCCAAAATCTTTAGCATTATTGAGGCACCACAGAATTATAAGTTACACCATGACAGACCCTGGTTGTCAGACTTGCTGGTAAAAGTCTGGATGGTTGCTTTTGTGATTGGTCTGTATCACATGGTGTCTATTTCTTTCAGAAAATTAAACAATGATTTGTCTGACAACAATACATGTTTCATTGTGTGATGGTTCAACTCAGATGCCCCCTAACCCAGAAAAATCAACTACACTTAGATTTAGAAATAAGTGCCTTCTTTTTTTTAATAATTTGCATTTTCCATACTAGCCCAACTCTTTCTGATTTGGGGAGGTATAAAACCAGTAGAAAGCCCCAATAGGGTGCAAGACCTATTTGAGAATGTATGCAAACAATTATTGGAATATGAAATCAACAGATTGTGTAAATGGTACAATGGGCTAATGTACAGAGAGTCAGTGAATGGCCTAGAGAGGCATGAGTGTGGATTATGAGCATCCTACAATGTTATGACAGCTTAGTCAACAGCACTACTTAGACGCATCCCTTTTTAAACCAGACTTTTATTTTGTGCCGCAGCAAATGAAGCAATAAACTGAATGAATAACAGATGCAAAATAAACACTGGCAGTTATATTCAAATAAAAACTAGGTCACCAAAGCCACTCATGACCTCATTAAGATATTAAAGGGGAATTCAAAAGACAAATGACAAAATTTGCGGAGAGTTAAATGATAAACATTGTAAATAGTCATTCAAGGTGGTTTGATGCAAAATACTGTTTCAGAGAAAATTAATTGGTTGTATCTGTTCACATCAATTGTTATAAGAACCGAACAAAGCTTTTCTACATTTTAAATGCCTCTAAAAGTTACCAACTATATGAAAGTATAGTAAATGTTAAAGCTGCTTAGGCTCAATTTAAGATGTAGTGGCATGAACCATTTAAACGCCAACGATTGAATTATACAGAAATTCTGAAAATCGGTGGAACTTTCCTTCTGTGTCTGTGGTGGTGTTTGGGGGGTTGGGGGTTAATCAGAGTCCCAGCTGTCCCACTCGGTCAATGGGGGCTAAGCCTACAAACCTGTGAGCGAAACTGAGGCCATCTTTTGGTGGGCAGACGCAGCAATATGGTGCACTTTGAAATACACTGTGAAAGATAACATTTGCTGAAGGACCCGCGGAGTGTAATACGTGAAAGCTACCCCTCGCGCTTTGCTCTCTTTCGTATTTCCACTGTTGGGTGGGGGCGGGGGGTTTGGCGCCATTAAAATATACGAACACAACAACAACAACACAGCGATACCAAAAAAAAAAATACAAACTATAGGTTAATACCCAGAGAGTTTCCCTCCTAAACAGTCTACGAGATTTAACTATTGACAAACTCTAGCAGATAAATACTCCTTTTAATATTAATGAACAGGAAAGGAAATTTAAAAAATAAATCCCGCTTAAACTGCCACAAAACCGCCGTCCATTTTAAATCCGCTCATCAGCCAATAGCGTGGGGACAAACATAACCGTCACCAGCTTGGGGATAGATGTCCGATTGATGTTCCGACAGGCCAATAGGAACGAAGTATTCTACTCGATGGGCGGGCTATTCTAGAATTTTAAAAGTTTACAGCCAATCCAACTGAGCGGTTGAGGGCGGAGCCCCGGAGGCATTTAATCAAGCTTGTGTGGTCCGTTCCTCAGACTACAGCAGTGGAAGAGAAGCGCAGATTGTTTTTCTGGGAGAAGAAGTGGATTAATATTTGTATTTATAGGTAAGTTTGAACTTGTTTTTATATTTCGTCTGCACTATTTGCATCTAAAGGTAATTCACAGGTTGTTGTAGGAATATATTTTAAAGCTGTTTTTATAGTAACCTATAACAGTATTTTTATGTTGCTCTGTTTAAAGTATAAAATGCCCGGGCTTTCGTCCGTCACTTTCAGGTGACTAGTTTCAGAAGCTAGCGCTATGTGTTTACTTTACTTCACCCGTTGAATGTATTTAATGGCGTTTGACCTGTTAATTAAGGTCTAAAAAGCTTAGTGTTTTGTACTGAACAGAACCGTCTATAAGTTTTGCGAAATTACTTTGCCCACTTTGACCTTTTAAAACCGTAGTCTAAATATGCTTTAAAGGTTGTTTTTAAGCCTCCTAGTTAGCGTTATTCGCCTGTAACAGGTTGTAAAGTCACACCGTAGTTTAGGCGGGAAACAAAATGGAGGGGCGCTTATTGTTCGGTGTGATCTGCTGGGAACCGAACAGGAACTTGATCGGATTAAAGAGGCTGGTGCTTTACTTCTACAGGATTCTGTTCGCCGGACGACGCTGAAACACTTTTTTTTCTTCTCCCCTTAAAACAGCGTTTTAGCCACAGACTTCTGCGGCCATGGGTAAAGATCCTACTAAGCCCAGAGGAAAGACCTCGTCCTACGCGTTTTTTGTGCAGACATGCCGGGAAGAGCACAAGAAGAAGCACCCTGGAACTGCGGTCAACTTTGCGGAGTTTTCCAAGAAGTGTGCGGAGAGATGGAAGGTAAGTCAAAATTACGGCTTCACTGCTTTAAAGTTATTTTTTTAAGGGATTCGGTTCATTTGAACACACACTCGCGTCTGGTGTCACAATTTTAAAAATGGCTTTATTCAAGTTTTTATGTGTAAATACATACGTAAAATCGGTGTTGTGCAGATTTTTCGTTCGTACAGTTTTAGCTTTCTCGTGACTGAATTTGTTTATCTGAACCGACATGTTTGAACGAATCACCTCAACCGATTCATTTAACTGAAGCGAATTTCCCACCATTACTTTACGAAACTTGTTTTGACGGTTTTTTCCCCCCCTTGGGGGTTGGTTGTAAAGTGAGGTGGGACCAGAGTGGCTGTGCGTCATAGCGGGGCG
The DNA here is from genome assembly GCA_021613375.1 of Megaleporinus macrocephalus. Classification (NCBI taxonomy): domain Eukaryota; kingdom Metazoa; phylum Chordata; class Actinopteri; order Characiformes; family Anostomidae; genus Megaleporinus; species Megaleporinus macrocephalus. The sequence goes on from CM038706.1 coordinate 35,184,879, forward strand.
GCGCTAGGCCGGCAGGGTAACGTCTTAAGGGGCGGAGCCAAAACAGTGGAGGAAATGCAAAGCCTTGCTGAATCCTAGTGTGTCTAATCAGTGTTGTACTTCACAGACCATGTCACCCAAAGAGAAAACCAAGTTTGAGGAAATGGCCAAAAATGACAAAGTACGCTATGACCGCGAGATGAAAAACTATGTGCCGCCCAAAGGTGCCAAGAAGGGGAAGAAGAAGAAGGACCCAAATGCCCCAAAGAGGCCTCCGTAAGTGCATAGGACTACTACATAGAGTGCTTTTGTGCCCTGTGACTACTTATTTTTATGAATTCACACACTAATAGCTGTACTTCTCCTGCAGGTCAGCTTTTTTTGTTTTCTGCTCTGACCATCGCCCGAAGGTGAAGAATGACAACCCAGGCATCTCTATTGGCGACATTGCAAAAAAACTTGGCGAAATGTGGTCCAAACTGTCAGCCAAGGAGAAATCCCCATATGAGCAGAAGGCCTTAAAGCTGAAGGAGAAATATGAAAAGGTAAAGGTTAACAGTTTGTCACAGTTGCTTTGCTGTCATTTGAACTGAGTTTAACTAATGCCCTTTTTGGTTTAAGGATGTCGCTGCATATCGCGCCAAGGGAGCAAAGGCTGATGGTGCGAAGAAAGGTGGACCAGGCCGGCCAGCAGGGAAGAAAGCAGAAGCCACAGATGACGATGATGACGATGAAGAGGAAGAAGATGAGGAGGAAGATGAGGATGAAGACGATGATGAGGATGATGATGAGTAAATTTGTCAGGAAACTTGAGCTGAATTGTTTGCAGAACAATGTGAAAATGCATTTTTATTATTTTTTTAGCATTTGAATATTTTCAAAACATGTACAGGAATGTGTATAGATAAAATACATATTGAGGTCATGTACTGTTTTGTAAATTTAACAGCTGTTCTTGTTTCTAAGCACTGCTTTCTTTGTTTGATAGCTGTGGTTTCTCCCTTTACCCAACGAATTGTTTCCACTGCCATTGTAAGAAAAATGAGGAACAATGTTATGTAGTTAAGTCTCAAGTATTTTTTTAGACATTGAGCTTTAAATTTGTGTAGACACAATTTTTATAATAAAACTTTGTATATTATGATTAAAGTTGCTTGTTTTGGTTTACTAAATTTGAGTTTGTCTGTCTTTTGTCCAAATGTGAATAGAGACCAGGGCTGTTATTGGTTTCCATTAAAATGATTCATCCCTTAACAGGGATTAAGACTGGACTTGGAACTTAAGTGTTCAGCAATGATGTGAGTTAACGTGAAGGGACATGTCCAAATGTTAATTGGTCTGTTAAATTACTGTCAACACAGACATAAAATCAATGTTGGACCACACACTGTAGGGGAGCTGGGCTTCTAAGCCTCCAAAAAGCAAAGAATGACAATTTACCATGCATTAAAAACTTACAATAGCATTTTTAGGTAAAGTATTATTTCAAGAACTAGTCTTGTTTTAAAGAGGGGTATATCTTTTCTCACTTTCTGTCTTGTATAAAAGTAATAAACCTCAGTAGGTAATATATTGAGTAGACTTAAATACATGCATCTTACTTTGGGTATTTAGTTCTATAACCCTGTGACAAACCTTTTTATAGTGTACAGGGATTAGTTGCATCGTGTTTTAGAGAGTAGTAATTGAACTCTTGCAGAGCTGAGGACAGTTCTATTTGTATAACTAACAGATCTTATGGCTACTATAAACATCCTAAATGAGTTTTTTTTTTGCTGCTGAAGTCTGTTCTGCTTATACACTTACTGTGTAGAGCCTGAGCTGTGACAATTTTACGCTTTAGGCTGTAATCTGAAACAGGTATGTACCAAAGGGTTTTTTTTATTTATTTTAACAAAATTCCTCTCCCCCCACCACATGTTCCTTCTTTTAAATGATGCAAGAATAAAAACTGTTTACAACAGCTGTAAACTGGTAGAAAGGTTTCATTTATTCTCTTGAGAAAACAGTGCCAATATAACTTCATAAGTTAGATATTTACACCTTCATATGGAGGCTCACTGTATCTCAAAATGTTAATTTAGAAATGATATTTACATTGTACAAAATATAGCATACACTGCAATCATTTTTTGCCCATAAACAAGACATACCTTTGCTTCTCCTCCTTGGATATTTGGCCATTGACAATACATGTCCAGTGATTTTCATTATGATTAAATCATCAATTTTCACATACGTAAACATTCCCATTACCAAGCAGACATCAATGCAATAGAAAAAATAAATATATACCCTCATTTATTTTACCCCTTGCCTGTAACCCCCCCCACATCATATTCTTCCCCAGCGATTTCTCACACTTCATGGAAAAAAGTTTTCAGATTGAAAGTTTCACTGTGCCAAAGACCCAACTCTATGAGCAGCAAGTTCTCTTAAACATGATGAATGTCCAGTGTCATATTAAAAAACGTATTCCATTAAGTGGTGAACAATCCATATGTCTTGAAAGTAAAGAAAGGCTAAAAGCGTTTTATATTGAAGCAGCTATGGGTTAAAAATAGTGGTATTAGAAAGTTCATCTTTGCACACTTGCGCGTTCCCATAATGCTGCAGTCAGAAAGACCCTCAAGCAAAACCCCAAATCAAAAGCCCATAGCAGCATGAAGACTGGGAGCAAAACCTGTAAACATGATCTTTGATGAAACAATCAAAAAATAAAATAAAATCAAATAAGATAAAAGAAAAAATTTTGCTGAGTTCATGATATGAGCTCCGAGTTATTACTGGAGATGATTGAAAATGCAAAGGATCTCCAACAGATATATGTACACTGTTAATACCCGGTGCTGTAAACGCAGGAAAAAGACAGCTTTTAAACACATGTCCTTGGTCTTGGATTCAGACTGCCATGATGTTGTTCATTTCCCATTTCTGAGTGCTCTTGCTGTTGTCACAGTCAGAGATGAAAACCTTGTGCAAGACATCGGACCGGTCTAAGCATTTCCCTGTAGGTATGTGCGTAAATCGATGTAAATCCTGGAAGAATAAAAACAAAAAATGAGTCAATACAGATACATAAACAGGGTCTAATCATTTTGAGGAGGGTTACTTTTTCTCAAACTTTGTGCACAATTAAATTGTTCAGATGTAAACAAGTAAACTGGTTTGACACAAAATAATTAATAGCAAAGAAACCTGCTGACTACAATGCAACACAGTATATTACCCATCACTGTGAACAATTCTGACTCTTTTTCCCTAGAACAGATGATTACACATCAAACCACTCAGACTGGCTTAGTTTACATATTGATCATTTACTTATAAATTTTTGCTAATTAGTGAACTTCTCCTTTAAGCACTCAAGTTTACTCAAGAGATGTTTATCACTGAAAGGTCTATTTCACAGTATTTCAGAATGTGTTCTCAGTTCTTTGTTTAATATAATGATTGATGTAAAAGTTTCAAAACATACTCTTAATGTACCAAGACGGAAACTAAGTTCAGCCTATATGAGCCTAGCCTTCCATGTTTAGGCCCATGTAAATGGTCATACAAAAAAAAATTTTTGGTACATAAAACCACACAAAACGTTACAAGTGGTGGTGGAAAACAAAGTACAAGAAAAGCATAGCATGCGGGCCCTTTAAACATTCCCATCATAAACACAACACCAGTGATCTAAATATACATTGTCCTGAGGTGTGTCTCTGACCTACCTTAAAATACCTCCACTCCATGTGTTCATTCATATTGCAGTGCGTGATGATCACGGCCGAGCCATCCGATCCCTTTGTTAGGCACTGGTCATATTGCATCAGCTGGTTTGCTTCATTTATTCTGAAGAGCTGTAAGAGAGACAGAAACATCAGCTTTAACAAGACATTGTACTGATGGATCACATTGGCATGGTTTCTCCTGTGATGCTGGATTTGCTGTAAATGTCATTGCAGAAATGAGTTGAGTTTGGTTGCCTGCACTAGGCAAATGGAGGGAAAGCAGGCCTACATTAGACCCAATACTGGTATTTTAATATGGCAAACAGTATTATCAGCCAATCACTGGTCATTTACAGAGAAATATACAGCAGAAACTCAAACAAATCTAAAATAATAAAAATATTGTTGCGTTAGAGATACTTCTAAGCATTCTTAGCGGTTTTACTGGTTCGTTAGTTAGGTCTTATTTTCTTCATTTTTAATTAGTTGTCTTTATATTAAGAGTATGTTTGTTCTGTTGCAATATATTGTACAATAGTACTTTTGTATTCAAATTTACTACTTCAGTTTATTTATTTAGAACAGACCTAAGAACATAAAACCATGTAAGGTGTACATTACTTAGTATAAAAAGCCTAGAATATGCAAAGCACTGGCAGGGCAGGGCTGATTTTTTTTACTTGACTAGCCAAGTGATTGGCTGGGCTCTAGGCTCTGTTTACATGCATCACAATCAAGGCCACAGTTGGATGTCTGAGAGAAGTCCCCCGTACATCTAACTCTTCTCACCTGATTCCCTCCCATCCTGTGGCATGGCCCAATCTCCACGTTGCCACCGTTAGTGTGACCCATGCTGTCTATACAGTAACTGGTCTCAAATCCACGGATCTGAGGCAGAACAGAGAGAGGAACAAGATTACAGCAGTTTTACATTTTGGAAATGATTTATGTAAAAGGCACTCTTGCCCCTTATACTAGTTCTATATCAGTAAGAGCTCTGGTAGCTAGTCCAAAGCAGTATGAAACTCAAACATTTTACATCTCTTCCAAGTATGTATGTTTATTGATTTACTGATAAAGTTAAAAGGTGAGGTTAAAAGGTGAAAGCTGTGTACCTCTCCCCAGTCCACGTTTTTGGGAGGCAGTGGATAGTGGATGGGGATGTCATAAGCGATCTCCTCCATGAACCATTTAAAGCTCTTGCAGCGATGTTCTTCTCTAAACTTCTTCAGAGTGCTAATGTCTCCATAAGCCAGAGTGAGCGTTTCGGGGCGGCTGGCGTAAAAATAGTCCTTATACTCGTCCCACCATACCTCCACCACACGTACGTAGTTCTGCACATATGACAGCATTAATATATATATATATATTAAAATATACAACCACTAACGTGATAATCATCTACAACAGTGGCAGAACAGTAATTACAGTAAGAGGGATAAATACAATGTATACTAATGAGATTGACCTTAAGAGTGGGGGACGAGCCCACATGTGCAGGGGGTGGATTTCCCTGCCATCCAGACAGACGGTAGATGTGTCCTACACGAGAGCAGGGAATGAACAGCAGCTGGCCTCCACATTGCCATATCTACACAGGACAGAAACAGAGAGATGTTATCACCATGCATAAATAATACAGAACTATATGACGTCTGGAAAAGTTTTTACACTCATTCAGAATTTTTTTTTTTTGAAACTTGTGAAACTCATACAGAGAATAAACATAACTATGGTGTGTTCTGTTAATTTTAGTGAACAGTTTATATTAATTTGCTGATATTTAAATATTAAGGGAACAACACAGGTCACAGGTCCTTTTTATGTAGAGGTTTTGTACTACATAGTCACAAGTTTGTGAAAGAGATTCATCCTAATGATTAAGTTCAGCTGTTTTTACTACTTTTAGCCCATTGCTAACAGGTGTATATAAAAAACACAGTCATGCAATCTTCATAGCCAAACATTAGAATGGGTCCTACTGAAAAACTCAGTGGCTGTCACAGGATGCCTATGACAAGTCCTGATAGATCAACTGTAAGTGCTATGAATGTAAAATTGAAAGTTTTTAGGAGCAACAAACTGCTCCGCCAGGAAGTGACTGCAAACTTACAGAGCGGGTGAAATTTACAGAATGCTGAAGGGTGATGTGTCAAATTACCTAACCTCTGCTGGATCACTCACTACTGAGATGGAGTTGCTCTGTTGATGAAGGGGAAAAAAAATCCTCCAGACACATGGTGTGTGTGTGTGTGTGTGTGTGTGTGTGTGTGTGTGTGTGTGTGTGTGTGTGTGTGTACACTAATGTCATTTTTGAACCATGATTAAGGACTGCTCTGCTTTATTTTTACACACACAAAATGGAATATTTGTAATTTAGTCAGGACGGTCACAGCATGCACAAAAATATTTAGTTACTTGCTCATTTGTATTTTGCAAGTACATACATCAGCAAATAGTATACACACAGAGAGAGACACTGCTCAAAAGAATGAAATACTTATGGGAATTTAAATCACATCACATCTCGATGAAAGAAACATTCAAGTTAAAAAAGTGTGACGACAATTGATGTGCCATTCTGGAGAAGCTAGACCATCTGTGCAATATGAATGGGCTGCAGGTACCACCTGCTACTACCAGTAGTCACAAGGACACTAATAAAAGGCTAATTAGAGAAGAATCAGTCAGGAAGGACAGGGAAGGGGTAACTGTCTGTGGTGACCGCCTGCAAAACCCATTCCTTGCTGGCCATTGACTCTCCAGTGCACCTCTTGTCACTCTGATTAGCACCAAAACATTTGATTATGCTTCCTAACTAAACAGATATTGCTAATCTGATTGCATCAATTGACTTCTAAGAAAATTACGGTCTTCTTTGATATGCTACATGTATTAGTGTGTGTTGCCCTGGTATGAGTGGATCAGACACAGCAGTGCTGCTGGACACACAGAGAAATATATATAATTTACCTTATAAGAGATTTCAAAATTCTCTCCTCCCCATATTTGAAGACCAGGGTCATAGAGTCCCAGTTCAAAGAAGAAGTCTCTTTCTATAGCAAACAGCCCACCGGCCATCGCAGGAGACCTTAGACAGGAAAACATACAAAAAAACAGTCAAACACTTCACATCCCAGGGGACCCCTCCCTGACCTAATCATACAGCAGAAGCTCACTTAGGGAACCTAATCTAGTAAAAATGTATTTTTTAAATACTTATTTTTCTGTTCTAGCATCCAGCACACCTAAAACATCTGATTAGTTACCAGCTATTTTGGGATTGGACAGACTCAGTAGCACTTAAGATCAGGTTGGGAACATCTGTACTATGGACACTCAGAACAGTTTCCTGAACACAAATTAAAGGAATATTCCAATGTTTTTTTTGTTTGTCAAATGTTATCTCTATGGACTATTACTATGGGCAATACATTTCCTTTACTTGGAAGGAAATGAAAAATCCAATGTTTAAATAGAGATCTTTTTTCCCATGTCTACATGGACAAAGATTAGAAAAAAGATAGGACATATCTTTGTTTCTAATCTTCTACTAGATCTCTCTAGTGGTGTAACCACTAAAGTTTTGCTTTTTAGTATGGGCTTAGAGTGTGTCTAGATAAGCCTAGTCAAGGACTAAACTCAATAATGGAGATTCTCCATTTAATATCCAGGTCAGGTGAGTTTAGCCTGGACTAGGTCCTAGGGGCATTAAGACAATGACCATAATGTAGTGTACAGAGGCAACAATCTAGATAATGCCCACATAAGTCTGCTATTATTTCCCAGTGGCCTACCATAAAGCCTGCATAATGCTGCAAAAGCGGGACAATAGCATGTTATGATGCCTGCAGCAACAAACATGAGGGGAAGTCGAAGCTATAAACCTGACACACTCATTATGAAGGCTTTATGGCAGATAACTTAAGATGCTATAAAAAACTGTATTGCTCTTTCAAATCTAATTTTTAAAGAACAGGCATTCATGCATGACGGTATTCATGTAAGACAATGATTGAATGATTAAGGGGTTATGTAGAATGGAGATGATTGTTTCATTAAGAGAATTAAATGGACAAGTAATTCTGAAAACATTATTCTCAAATTATTACCTGATTGTTACATAAGGATAGTTTATTATGATATCAATATGTTATAATAAAAGTGATACAGTCATGTAAAGAATAAAGTACCCCTGTGAAATGTTTCTGTTTTCTGATATATGTGGACACATCAGTATTTAATCTTCAGTTAAACTGTATATATAGATAAGATGCAACAGAACAAAAACTATGGTAATGTAACTTTGTAATTTATTTATAAAAAAATATAGCTGAGATTTTTGTTTGTTGAATAAGTATGTACCCCCCTGGGTAAAGCAAGTAGTACTAGCAGTGGCCCTAGTAACTGGTACTGACCCCTTCAGCGTAAATAACCTCAGGTAGGTGTTTCTTACATTTGTCTACCGGTTTCTGACATCTATGGAAAGAAATGTTGGCCAATTCCCCTGTACAGGATTCTTTTAACTGTGCAATTTCTGACTCTGTCCATAGCACATTGTTACAGAAGTCCTGCTGCTTGCCTTCATTAGCAAACTTTTGTCTTGCCCTAATGTTCCCTTTAAACAGCACCTGGCACACCTTCCATGAAGGACACTTTTTTTAAAAAGTCTTCAAAATTAGTACAAAAGACACCTGCAGATCCTATGATGAAATTTTGAGACTTCTTTTATAATGTTATGGACTGCTTGAGTTAAATTTGCTGGGGAGGTCTGGCCTGGACAAGTTGGCCCTGGTTTTACATCTTTTTAACTTGTAAATGATCTTTCAGACAATGGAAATATTGATTTCCAATATCATGATATATGTAGGGATGTACTTATGTTTTCCACACAAAATAATTGTTTAACTGTTAAATTACATCACCTTCACCCATCAACTGTTTAAATAAAGACTCAATACTTCAATAATCCACATGTATGTTGGAGGAGTCTAAACATGTTATGGGGTGTACTTATTTCTTTACATGCTTGTACATTCCATTACATTTCGGTCATTGTGCTGGAGGTTAGTTGCTAATGTCTGGCTTTGTTAAGGTAAGCATGTTAAAAACAACAGTCAATTTTAAATGATTCAGTAAAAAAACAATGCACTACCCCATTACCAAACATCATAAAACCCCTCAATGGTTATAGCTCCCAATCATTTTGGAATCAAGTTTGGAATTACCGATAGGGCTCAGTTTTAGTTAATCTCAGCTGCTTCTCCCTGCTATTGAGCGGCACACGCTTCCAGAGCATGCTCCAGTCCCATGCTCCTCTGGCAAAGCCATCCTCGTCCCCCCCGCCCTGGGGCTCTATGGTGTAAGTCTGGCCATTGATGGAGTCAATGAGAGGCACCGTGCACGCCTTTCTAAAGCCAGCAATGGAGGATGGAGTAGGAGGTATTGGGGGGAATGCATGCACAACGCACATACACATACATACAAACATGTGCGAACAATTGCAATTCACAGGCGCATTCACACACATTCATGTCCATGGGATTGAAGGGGAGACATACAAACAGAAAATAGAAATAGATAGAAAAAAAAAAAAGAGAGAGAGGGGGGGTTTAATGACCATGCTCTGGGTGACCTGCAGGCTGTGTTTACCGATAGGGCTCAGTCTTATGCTTTCTCTTAGCCTTCTCTCTGCTGCTCAGAGGCACTCTTTTCCACAGCAGGCTCCAGTCCCAGGCTCCCCGCGCCAGCCCATCCTCGTCCCCGCCTTGCTGGGGCTCTATCGTATAATCATTGCCATCTATGTAATCTATCAAAGGCACTGTGCAAACCGTTCTGCAAACGTTCAGCACACAACACAATAGCAATGTTACACTGTGAAACAACAGGAAACAGCAGAACCTGAAGCATAGCTGTCATTATGTTTCAGAGTTTACATATGTTGTCATACTACAGTTACGAGTCATACAGAAAACTCTTAAATATACCCTGCATTGACATACACAAATTTAAGTTAGTGTCAAACAAGAAAAAAATAACAGTCAGTGAACATATGTAAATAGGAATGACCTGGGATCATCAGAATGAAAAAAAATTCAGAATCCAACATAAAATACCTTGTGTTGATTCTGAATATAAACGCAAGGCTAATGTCAAACAAGAAAATCTTATTCAGTAAGCAAATAACAATGATCTGGGTATAATCAGAGTGATAATCAGAGTAAACACAAAATTAGTCAACTTATTCAGATCGAATGACACAAATGCAAAAAGTGCTAAAAGAAACCCTAGAGCTTCTCCTTTATTTAGCATCAGTAGCTAAGGGCCATACCGGTCTTTAGATATGGGGGCCACCAGCGGAGCATACCAGTTCACCCCTACTTCGCAGTGAGCATCAAGGTATATCAAGACCTGTGAAGAATGAGCTACTGTCAAGACACATGTAATGACAAACAGAGATACAGAGAATATTTTTGATTGTTAAATGTAAGCTATTTTAGGGCCCCTTGTAACATCTGCTCTGCAACAACTGAATAAATAAGGCTAAATTGGGCTCATTTACAGGAGAGAAAAAAAGGTGTGCACTGTCTGACTGTTAAGACAATCACAAAACTTGTAAATCGTTTTATAGTTGTTTCCTGTTTATTCAGGCACCACTGTGCATTAAAAAGTGTTTAAACTCTTTCAACTCCAGTCCACCCATTAACAGGTGATATATTGTTATTATTGCCTGCTATTAAAACACAACACAATATGAGCAGTTTTGACAATGCTTACAATAGCACTGCGCCCTTGTGCTGCTTGTTAATGTTGGAATGGAGCTGAAAATGAATTACAACACTGCCATCTAGTGATCAGAGTTCTAAACAACACAATGATTCACTGTGCCAAGAATCAGTGTATTGATACTGTGTTTTTGAGAATCGATACAGTAAAACGAAACATAATATTCCGATATTGAATATTTTCTTACACCCTTACTTACTAAGTAGTTTTTTTTATCTTTTGAAGTTATCTCTGCCAGTGCAGTAGAGCCTAGGATCTGGCTGTGAAGATCGATACAACACAGCCTAATGAGCTAATCTGATACTATATGGAAAGTACTTCACAGTATGTGGTATGCAATTTTTCTCTTGCGCACACAAGCACATGCACATAGAGTATACCTGTCCCAGAGTGGCTTTTCGGGCCCCTATACTTCTGGCCTGGATGAGCCCTTCTCTTTTGTCATTGCGAAACAGTTTGACCAGCCCATTCCATTGCTTAATGTATTCCTCTAGTCTCTCTTTCAGGTGAACTAGAAAAAAAAAGACAGAACAAGCTGCATTAATATGCCCCTAAACATTTAGCAACACATTTAGCAACACTCTTTCCGGGAGATAAGTCTGCCTAGAAACAAGTTAATTCAAATTACATTTTTTGTTAATTATAATTGCTTTGTGTTGCAGCATTTCTAGTTCCAAACAATGTAAATATTTTGTCACAATTTCAAACAATGTTTGGAAGGTTGATGTTGATTTCTATTTAGTGCAGAATAAACCGCACGTATTGACTGTGCTTGCATACACGGAAGAATCTGACCTCCACATTCAACCCATCTGTATAGACATACACACAAACTAGTGAATACAAACACAGAGGGGGCAGTGAGGGGCACTTTGTAGAAGCAGTCGACAGCCCTATCTACGGCGCCCGGGGAGTAGTTGTGGGCTAGGTGCCTTGCTCAAGGGCACTTTTGTTATGTCTATCAGTTCAGCAGATCAAACCGGCAACCTTCTGGTCACAAGGCTGGTTCCTTAACCTTGAGTCCACGGCCGCCCAATATTATGCATGTTTATATATCTGCACTGAGCAGAAGTGTAACAGCAATAGGCTATATAAAAATACACCGTTTTGCAGACAGACAGAATAGAACAGGGCAATATATCTTCACTGTCAAATGAAAAACAAGTATCTCCATTTTTGTCAATTTTGAGTTCTCTGCATCATTAGAACATGCCAATGGTTGTTTATATTGTGTGGAGATTTCATGATGAGTGGACCATTAGAAGTGCTCCAAAATAGCTTGGTAAAAATTCCATTGACTTACATTGATAGAAAAGTATGTTTTTGGTCTCCCCTGTAAAGTTGCAATTTTGTAGATCTTTCGTTGGACAGCAACGATATAAATTTTTTTTAAACACAATGCCCCAAAAAAAGAACAGCTGCATTTTTAAAAAGCTGCAATCCAATAATTTATAATGAATATATGCAAAGTAACTTAATCTCTCATCAGTAGGACAAACCTTGGACAGCGTCATGTTGTAAATATCTGTAAATGATTGTCATGTAAATCTTCATACTGCTCACCCCTAGTACAGGGTCTGTGAAGTCACTGATAAAAAGCAGAGCGAACTACTTTTTCTGTATGTTACCTTTATTGCTGAAGTCGTCAATCATGACAATCTCTGCCAGGTATCTGCGGGGTGTCCTCTTTATGACACTATGCACAGTTCTCATCAGGGTGGACCAACCCTCATTATGGAACACGATGACCACGCTGGAGGTCAGCAAGTTCTCATCATAGTGCCAGTACTTACACCTAAACACAAAGCATATACAGGGTAGAAGTTAACCAGTGTGACTACATCGCTACAGATAATAATTTAGAGGATCCATATTCAGTATTTTATTCTCTGAATATTTTGTTCCACTCGTGAAATTCATGTGGGTTTTATGCCCCAAATGTATCAAATAATTTAATCTTTTAACTCTAACAATTAAACAGCCTGTTTTTGTTAGTATGCCCTGAAGACTTATATACATCAATGAACTCTGTTGTTGACTGCCATGTATTTTGACAGCCAACAACAGCAATGTTAAATCACTTTTCCCCCATTGTCCACTCTGCTATAAGCTATCTGCGAGAACAACACTTGTTTTCTTTTTTTTTCATACAACTTCAACAAAAATGGGCAGGGGCAAACATGATTCATGGTTGTAGTTTCTATATACGAACTGTTTGTTGAACCATGAAATGAAAGGTTTGAAACAATGTTGTTAGTGTAAAGTTTTATAATTTTGTTTTGTACCTCATATTCTATGTGTGTGTGCGTGAAAGTGTCTAAAATTTGTCATATCTACTGTAACAGGATCTGGCCACGTATATAGGAGCACGCACACACAATTATGCAAACACACACCCACACACACACACACACAGACTTAAGAATCTGCTGCTGCTGTAACAGGATCTGAGCGCATGCATGCACGCACACACACATGCGTGCGCACACACACACCTCCCTACTGTGGACGCAATCTGTGAGACAGGAAGGCAGCAGCCTCGCTCAGTATTTCCTCTCTGTGGAACACACCAATGCCCTACACATTTCCTTATTCTCTCACTTACTCTCTCTCTCTCACTTTTTCTTTCGCCCCCTTCAGTTTTGAGTGAACAGTGAGTAGGCCATATGCTCGAGTCAGAGTATTTGCAGTTGCGTGCAAAGCTTGGACAGTGATGGCACAAAACTCCAGGGCCATAGCAGTAGCCTGTGGCTATTTTTAGCTTGTTTGAGCACTAACAGATCACATACAAACACAAAGACAGTGGCGCATGGGAGTTAAGGGAATTTCTAGGTCGCAAGGGGCAGACCGGCATCAGACTTCAGGCTTATAGTGTGCATGTGCGTGCAAGAGTGAGAGCAAGAGCGAAAGAGAGAGGGACTTTTACCTCAGTAACTCTGAATCACTGAAAGATTCTATGAGAGGTTTCAAAACAGTTGAGTGTTCTAGACAGTTTTATTACATTACGGTTTAGTACAGGGTCTCTTTGTAAAAGCCCTCCAGTGCAGTTAGCTTGAGTATTTTTCCTGTGTGTGTTTGAGCTAGCATAAGTGTGTTTGCAAATCCCCGTCAAAACCACTGGGGAACAGGACAAAACACATGCCAGATGCTTTATGCAAATGTGAAATTATGCTTTTATACAGTCAGACGCAGAGTCAGAACTTCATTTCCTTAGTTACCAGTGTAACGACTGTTGATTCCCAAAATTAATATTTTACAGAGTTTAAAATAAAAGGTTTGTAGGTTTGTATTTATATGATAACGTATAATATTTGTAATAGCCTATGCAAAGTTACAATCGTAAGGTTAATACGTTAGTATGTTATTTTCAGTATGTGGAAGTGCAGCATTTGACAATTTAGAATAGCATGCTGAAATTTTGTGTGACCTAATCAGTTTTTGAGCAGCATGGAAAAACTAAAAAGCAGCTTGGAAACACTAAAAAAAATACATTTAAATTGTGTTTTGTAGCATCCCAATCTGACAAGCCAGCCATAAGCTAATATGGTAGCTTCAAAATAACTATGCACTAGCTATTAGCAAATTTTCTAGTCTTGATAAAATAATGTTAGAATCGGTTAAATGTAATTAAACCAATGTTAGGTAGATTTGTGCACATTTCTAATTATGCTTTTGCCTCAAATATACATGCAAGAAAAACAAAAAAGGTACATTTTGCTCCATTTTAGTCATTACCGTTTAATTACCAATTCTGTTGTGCTGGTGACAGCAGCTGTACAGATTTTGAGGGGTCACATCTCTCACTTCCGTGCTTTATCATATTGTTTTATACAATGTGCACTGTATTATGACTGGACATTACTGTTGTAAGTGTATTCTATAACTTCTTTTGCTCAGCCGTCAATTTCAACCTCCTACAGACAACCTTTTGTTAATGCGACCTATGAATACTGATGCAGGTTGGTGATGAGAAGATGTCTAAGCCAATGTATTTTTACACTTATTCAGTAAACTACACGGTTCACTTCTATAAAGCACAGAAGTAATTATAGAGTACGGATCCAATTTAGTCAGAGGCTGCATTATTTATGTACAGTTTCCAATTTCTTGTTGCTGTCACTGAACCACAGAGAAATCCTCTCTCCTGCTTGCTTTTCCTCTCCCCCTCCGCTGTCTGCTCACTCCTCAACCCTTTAAGTCTTTAAAGGGACATGTCTAAGTGACTCATGGCTCTACAACGGAGGCAAAGCCTTCGGATTAATCTTCTAAACGGCACACACTGACTTTCCCTGTAGGAGCTTTTGGAGATGCGTCTATTTGATTCCGCAGTGCCCAGAACACCCGCAAAAAGACAAACTGTGGGCAAAGACATGGAGGAAGAGAAAGAAGACATTTACATGTAATCCATTTGAATTAACTTAAAGTACAGGGAAATAAAAAAAAACACATGCACACATTTTCTTTTTAATTTTGCACAGTACTGTATGTGTTTTTCATTTACTGCAAACATCACCAAGTAGTACATGCACAAACCAAGTCTGACAAAATTAACTGTAGGTTCGCTCTCATGCAGCGAACACACAGCGTGACCTACTCACTGCCTGTAACGCTGCTGAAGTGGAATGATTTGTACTGCATTTGGAGATCAGCACACAGTTTAGTCCTCTGTGTGGGTGTGCGTATGTGTCAGAGACAACATCTACACAACCCTGCCAGCCACTCAAGCTACAGAACTGATAGGGCAACCAACTCTCATAATGTTGAAACATTAGAGAGGCTAACCTTAGAGCTGCAATATATGTGACATGCTCCAGAGACAACTCTAAGGTGCTAACAGAGCTTTTTCAGGCCTGAAATCAAATTAAAACATGCCTCACTGGCCTGAATAAGATACTTAGAGAATGAAGTACATGCCAGTCAAAGAAATGAGGTGTAATTATATATGTAAATGTATATTATATATATATATATATATATATATATATATATATATATATATATATATATATATATATATATATATATATACACACACACACACATACAATTTTGGAGATATATATATATGTATCTTTACACGAGAGGATCAAAATTGTCTTTACTTTCAATGTAAATCAATTGAACCTGAAAGGTTTTTCCAGCTATTTTGAAGCATTTCTATTGGCCCATTCACCATGAAATTTACTCACGATGTAAACGGCAACTGCTGTGTTCAAATAATGTACAAATATAGAAATAGACAAAAATTAAGAGAGACAGGTTTTTCATTGGACAGCGACAAGATACATACATACATACATACATGCTTACACACACACACACACACACACACACACACACACAAACAAATAGTGTATGTGCAAATAGTGGAAAGATCTTGTACTGGAGTGAGGTGAGTGGTCTTCCTGCCCAACTAGTGCCATTGCAGAGCACACAATAAATGTTACACACCAATAATCACGTTATCACTTTCACTCACACACTTCTGTTTAATGTATGATGTTATGGGCAGGTTTGTTCATGTTGACTGGGGTGCCAATATTTGTGGAGGGCGCTTTATGTTGTTGGTGACTAAACCTTTTTATAAATTAAAGACAGGATGTAAAAATGCCAGCTGATCTTTACAATGTGTTAGAATTTCATCAAGAATAGAACAATAACTGTATGTAAATATGTGTAAACTATATGTACATGGAATTACTGGGGAAGAAGGCTGGTTACATTGAGTTACTGATTTTCCTGTAAAGATGCCACTTTGTGGATATTTGTGGAAAACAGCTACAACAGCAACAACAAAAACAACAACAAACACGCACATATGCACTTACACACACACACACTGGGGCAAAGGTTATGAAGGCTCTTTTACCGTCCTGTTCATGAGACATGTGAATCAGAGGCCCTTTCCTGTCTGCTTATTTTAGTAGCATAGAGAAATGCCTGACTGATTTTATCAGCCATATTGGTGACAAGGCCAACTTGGTGTGGGCAAGAAAAAAGAAAATCTATGTCTTTACATTCTAATGTATTTTTTTTATAAATCATACACAGTTCCATACCCATAATTTGCTTGTCAAGGCCTAAATAAATAAATAAGTAAAAATAGCTAATTTACACTTCCGTATAAGCCTGCACCTTACAGTTCATAAGACTGGGTTATATATCAGGCTCCAGCATGTGACCAAAATAATCTGAAATTAACCACAAAGTACTTTGCAGACAGCGCCATCTTCTGGCAAGCAGGAAAGACAAACATTTTGACATTTTGACGTTCATCAACCTAACAACAATAAAGTAGTGTTTGAAGCAAAATAACACAACTCAACTCATTATTATTTAAAAAATAAACTGAATACACAAATGTACATCTATTTAGTACATCAGTATAGCCACTAAAATGCACCAAACCTGTTATTTAACATTTGATAATTGGTTAAAAATTAGCAGCTAGTTTTTGGAATATTATTATAAGCCATATAATGAAAATAAAATCCTGAAACGGATGTTTCTCTGCATTTTATACTCTCTAACATTGAGAAATTATACCTACAACATGAATAAAAGGCTCTTTCAACAGAGGTCCCCTTTGTTTTAGGCCTGGCATCTGTCCAGACACCATCCAGAATTCTCCTTTATAATGAGTTTGTTTTCTATTGTAAATTTTGTGCCAGCTAGGCACGGGTATGTAACATAAACTGTTCCCACAGCTTACTGCAGGTCAATCTAGACACAAACACACACACACACACACACACACACACACACACACACACACACACACACACACACACACACACACACACAACACAGCAGAACTGACAAACAGATGCAGATAAATGTGCAGGTAGGACAGAATACGAGGACTGTGTGCAAATTAGATCATGCCGTAATAACAGCAAAACCAGTCAGGTTAGTTTCTGCATTTGACGTCAGAGATGCTAAGAAAAACGTTGTAAAGAAAAACGTGCTCAGTAAAATTCACAAGACAACCTACTTGTTGTGTAGTGGTTGAATTAAATACTTATGAAAAAAGTAAATATAAAAAAACAAAAATATTTGGGGGGGAAAAAAAGGACGTGTCTAAGAACATGTCATGAATCTGACATGGACTTTTCTTAGAATCTTTCACAAGAACGCACCTATAACCGAATTGCACAGCTTTGCTCATATTGTGCAGCCATATTACATACACATCCTTTGATCTGTCACCTATTCTGCACATTACGTCAGAGTTCCGTTTCAGCCCAACTTTGACACACCTGTTCCAGCTAATCAAGTTTTCTGCAGACAAAGATAAGTTGGTTTAGGCGTGGAGGTTTTGACATGGAGCTGAACACTGTAGAAGTGCAAACTATATGGATGGTGCGCCTTAATAATGAGAACAGCCAATGAATGTATATTGCATAAGATATGGTTTTGCCCTATCGCCAGGTGATTGAAAGTTCAAATCCTGGTGGGGGGAAAAAAAAAAAAACATTCTTGGCCGTAGAGTGACCGATACCAGCATGAGCAACTGAGATGTTGGTAAATCGGCCGGGCCCTAGCCCATAGGCACAGTCAGAGTACAGCTCTAAAGGCAAAGAAAAAACTGGCTAAATCCAGTTTCTGTCACCTCAGTCCTTACATAGAGCATTACCAAGTAATGACATTCAGATAATCCCCCACTCGAAGTAAGAAGGGAGAGAGAAACGGAAGCTTTTCATCTAGCCAGAACAGAGCCAGATGACACTAAATCAACAGATTTTATGTAACTGGGCTGATACCACTGTGTATGGGATGCAAGA
Source organism: Megaleporinus macrocephalus (assembly GCA_021613375.1). NCBI lineage: Eukaryota > Metazoa > Chordata > Actinopteri > Characiformes > Anostomidae > Megaleporinus > Megaleporinus macrocephalus. The sequence goes on from CM038706.1 coordinate 35,203,150, forward strand.
ACGCAAAAGTTAATAAAAATAAAAAGCAAAGGTTTAAGCAATACCCTCACTAGCTATCTCCAGTTACTGAATATGACAGGTTGCCTCTAGGAGGAGAGAAAATTTTAAATAATTGCAGAGAGAAATACCAACCATGTCACCATTGTAAAATAGCTGTGCCAGGTCATAGAAATGCACTTGCTTGACAAACAGGTGTGGCATCTCTTTTTGACCTTATGTGGACTCTACAGGTGAAGGCATGAGAAAAAAAGTCAGCCCACAAAAGCAGGTGACCGTCTCTCCCTTATCTCCAAATTCATTTCTAACGTTTGCACCACCCATTCTCCTAATTCCACCAAGGTGTTCATAGTGAGAAGCTCAAGACTGAACTGTCAATATTTTATATGTTACAATAACCCTGTAGTCTATTTGTGCACTACAGTTAACTGTAGGCTCTCCAATACAAATATTTTAATGTTGGTCAGGTTGCCTTCTAATAAATTCAACTCTAAAAATCATAAACCCTACAACTTATCACTGATTAATAAATAGGCCAGTCATTTGAGTTGAGTCTTCTCTGCCCACTTTACTCAAGGATGCACCCTATGGCTGAAAGATGAATTGTTTTTATATTTAAAAGTGCATTTAAAGGTGGACAATATAATGATGTTTTATTATTATTGGCACAATAAATTGTATGATCATGATACACAGTATAATTCTGTTGTGTATATTTTGAAAACAAACAATTTCTGGCACATCTGCAAGCAGTCTACTGAGATATTTGTGCTTTATTTTGGTTGTCGCTAACTTTAAAACTAAACTAGAACCTTGTTTACACAAATAACTGCACAGAAAGACTATTTTCAAAAAGTGTGCTTCAGAATGTTCAAAGTCCCTGATTTTACAGAGAGTGTGAACTCCATTGGAGTCAAAATAATATCTAAATCTAAAAAAAAGGATTTGTCAACAAACGGCAGATGTAATGTGCAATGCTACAATAAGCCTCCTTTTGACACAGTGAGTAAGCTGTCTAAACCTTTTCTTTTCCTTCTTTCATGTGCATGTCTAGTACACGTATAGTATTTAGTATACTATCATATTGTTAAACAGCAGTCTGTCTATGGAAGGTGATATATAAAAGTGGTGATAATAATAATACTAATAATAATACTAATACTACTACTACTACTACTACTACTACTAATAATAATAATTATTATTATTATTATTATTATTAGTAGTAGTAGTATTTAGTATACTATCATATTGTTAAACAGCAGTCTGTCTATGGAAGGTGATATATAAAAGTGGTGATAATAATAATACTAATAATAATACTAATAATACTACTACTACTAATAATAATTATTATTATTATTATTATTATTATTATTATTATTATTATTATTAGTAGTAGTAGTAGTAGTAGTAGTAGTAGTAGTAGTATTATTATTATTAGTATTATTATTATCACCACATTTATATATCACCTTCCATAGACAGACTGCTGTTTAACAATATGATAGTATACTAAATACTATACGTGTACTAGACATGCACATGAAAGAAGGAAAAGAAAAGGTTTAGACAGCTTACTCACTGTGTCATAAGGAGGCTTATTGTAGCATTGCACATTATTTTCTAACCCTGCACACTTACTACACTTTTCCCACTGTCCCTTGACCCACAGCAAGTAAATTGATCTTGAACTACATAAGAGAAGAAAAGGAGATATTGAGGAAAAAACACATCAAGTGGAATCTTATTGTTTCAGAAACACAGGTCTACCCTGCAGCAAGAGCAGGAAGCCGGGTCAGTAGGGCCCAAATTAGAGCTGCATGTGTAACACTTTTAAGACATTCGATTTGGCTGAAAAGAGTCTACAAACAGATCTCAGCTGGGATTGTCTCAAAAGATGATGTTATATGATAACAGAAGACAGACATGGACAACAGCACAGTTAAAAAACATAGGTGACCCATAATTGGTGTGACACAGGTTCAACAATATTAATAATTACTATCATGTTATCGACCCTTGTAATACTGACATGTCAGGAGGCAGCAAAATGCAAGCAAACTTTTATAAATTACAGTTTTTTTATTGTTAGCTATGATCAATCTGATCATTACAGATATCACTTTAATGGATGTTTTAAATGGATGTTCTAAATTAAATCTAGGCCTGAGCCATACCTTATTCAGGTAATGAGTGAATTGTAAAGTTTAGTAAATTGAACTGCAATATATTACCATCCTTTCAGCTGTAAAAAACAAACTTCACCGTCCAAGGCTGTAGCTGCTTAGCTTTTAGTTTGTTGCCTTTAGTCCAAGGCTGTTTTGCCAGATATCAAATTGTATAAGAGCTGAGACACAGTAGTTGTCCTTAGACTGTTTTGTCTAATGTTTGAAACCTGAAGATGCTGTCTTAGCATGTCCTTAAATGTGTCCCATCACATTGTTTTGTGCAGGCATAATATCCAGTGCTGCAATGACGGGTGTATGCCCGACATTTTTTTGGCTTTAAATGGTTTTCCCTGCCACTGGGCAGTTTAACACAGTTAGGGTCACCAAGCATAGGCCTCATTAAGCCATTCACATGATCTAACAAATTTAGTGCCCTTGTTCTGTTCTGAATTAAACGCACACATAAAAAAATCTTTCTGGTGATATGCTGCCCCCTATTTAGAGAATGAACTCAACAGGTTACAACATCTTAAACATTGCTGCTTTAAACAAATACATGCAGTCAGTGAGTATGAGAGAGGTTTTTTTTTTTTTTTACAAAATGAAGAGTCACTATTGTTCCACTCAGCACTGGTGGCATCAAATAGGTGCTGAGTATGTGTTTAACCTGTGGTTAACATGCATATACATTATGTATATGGTGCTTAACCCATACATAGCCCATGGTGTGACTAGGGCTGGGCAATAAAGGCAAGATTAATAATTATCACATTATAACTAATCTCAATAGAAATATCACAAAGATATGATAAAGTGTTTGATATAACAGATAATAAAGAACAGTTAAAAACGGTTGGGCTTCTTTTCCTTTTATTCAGGAATAAGCCTTTAAACTTGACATTTATTGTGATAATTTTGCCCAGCCCTAAACATGACCCTAATGAACATTACTAGATTATTGAACTACTGCCTTAACTCTGAACACACCCTTTACTACTACACTTGTTCAGTCATGACAAAGAAAAATTTGCTGTTATATTAAGCTGGTAAGAGAATGTCAAATAACTACCCTATTTCTATTGCTAGAGCAATAAAAGGCTCCATTGGGAAAAAGTTCAGCCAGATCATTTTGACTCATTGTGTTGTTTTACAGTTGTTACTACATTTATCAATTAAACATTCAAATCTGCAATGATTTTCCCTTAGTATCACTTAACCCCATCACACATGCATTTTCTGACTGGTCATACTCACTCTTCATGCCGCAAATCACTGATTGTCCTGTCCAGTGAGATCATGTCGCTGGCCACCATGTTGAAGCCAAACTCCTTGATGCTGGCCTGGACTGCATCCTTGTACTCGGCTCCTAGCACAAAGGCCTTGCTGCCCTCCCCTGGACCTTCAGGAACCCCTTGTGGTTCTGGCTCTTTGGGCTCAAAGTTGCCCAGGCTACCCCTTCGCAGCACAGGGTCTGAGTACACATTAGTGTGGGGTTTAAAAGTGATATACTGCTTCTGAATGATGTTCTGCTGGTCCTGGGCCCTGAACTTCAGGTTCATCTTGTCTCCATTCCTCAGCCGGATGGAATCCAGATCCACCTCCACGCCTTCCACATGGGGCCATGGAACAACAGGCTTGAACTGATCAGCTGCATCATTGCGAAGCTTGGGCACAGGGTTTGGTGCATCTCTTCCTTCCTAAAACAATGAATGAATGAATTAAATAATTAATAAATAAATAACCATAATGCTATGGAAGGCCCAAAGTCAAATCTGTACAACAATACAAGAAAAGGTATTTCCTTCCTGAATGACTTTCACCATGGGCTTAAAAGAAACATTTTTTCCCTAGCCCAAAAGTAGTTGATCAGCCAAGACATGTTTGCCTCTGTAGTTTTGCCCTGGAGCTAGAAGGCTAGCAAGTAATAGAAGACTGTGGCACCAAATATGTAGTACAACACGCAAGACATAAAGTTTAAATTTGTTTTTCTGTTAAATCATTCATTTTTTCTTCTCCAGTTTTTTAGACATGCTGCTTTGAGAAGGATTTCATAATTCAAAACAAACAAAGTATCTGCCCTTTACATCTCCCTATAAAACAAAAAGGGGCCAGATGTTTAAAACGTGACAGTAGCTAAGCATTTAAGACTTCACAACTGTGCAGTTCTTCGTAATGCTCTTCAGTGACAACCTCAAGCTGTAGGAGCTGATAACCAGTTCCTATGTCTTCACTGCCTTGACCTGACTAACGAGCTGCTGTCCAAACTGCCACGTATGATTCTGTAACTTCAGCACTAGAGCCGTGTCCGCGGACAGGACTGCACAGGGCAGCGGGTCACGCAGGGACTTGTTTTCTGGCCCTGCCGTTCAGAATCACGCAGTTTTGGGACTCATTCATAGACCAGGAACTGACCGGCTTGCTGCGCTGCGTAGAAATATGGAAGTGTTTTGACTCATCGACTGGTCTTCCATGTCCATAATTACGGCAGTCGTTGATTTAGCTGATCATGGGGTCTTTTAAGTACATAAATATACATACCAGTCCTGCTCTTCCTGCATGTACAGCTAGCTATATGAACACAGCGCACATTGTTGTCAATGTAATAATAAGCTGGCTATCATACTGGGCGGTTTATTGGGTAACTAACATGGCAGCCCTACATACCAGTACATTATCTGTAGAAATGAAACGTACATTAGTGACTATGTCTAGTCGTCGTTTTGAGCAAACTGAATCTTTGCAGTTCAGTCAAACTCAGCTAAAAGGCTAAGCTAACCAGCTAGCTGGCCAGCTATCTCCATGACAACGACACTGGGTAGCTTAGCATGTAGCGCGCTAATGCTAAATAGCTCGTTCGAATGACTGAATAGACAAAACGGACCAAAATGTCTGGCATTATTAGTGCATCATTGAGGCAACAGTGGAACGAAATTTGTAATACAATAAACACGTTAGTTGACGCAGCTCACCAGTTTGGCAAAGGGGTTGTCGTCGCCTGGTTTCGGAGACAGAGAGGACCAAAGCAAAACCAGTCCCAAAAACGTGCCGATTACCAGCAAACTCCGAAGTATAAATCCAACTTTCAGCCTCATTGTTCAGCTCTGCTGGGCTGAAAATAGAAAGAAGAGCGGCTAGCTATCCCGAGATAGCTGACATGAGAAGCCTGGCAGCTCTAGTGTAAAGGCTCCGTGTCTCTTCTCCTTAGCGCTGCCCCTTCAGAGCGGATTCGAACACTCTTTTATCACTACAGACGAGCAATATCTGCTTTATGACTGTAGACAAGCTGATACTGCCCTCGGCTAAAACTGTTGTACGACCATACGACAGACACGCACAACCTGCTGTCTGAGTGCAGGCAGAGCCTGTTCTATAATTACACGCAAGCGGAAACTGCTTTATTACTATAGGCAAGTTGAAAAAAAATCCTACTGAAGCTATGCGCCACCTTTACGTATACCTCAGCACACACGGATATTTGCTAGAAACACACGGATACGCACACAGAGACTTCTTAGACTTGTTGGGGTTGATCAGCGGTGTCCTATTGCCCTCTACAGTCACTGCGATCAAGTTTATTAACAGCGCTTACCACAGAAGCTCAGATCCCCATTAGTATTTCTCTGAAATAACAACTCAAGTAGCCTAAAATAACATTTCCAAAAACAATTGTTGGTCTGAACTAAAAAGCTCAAAAGTTACAGGTGTGACCAACCAAAAATGTTGAGGCTGTCATTTGTAATGGCACTAAAATGAAACACAAAAAGTTCATGAGTAACTCAGTCTTAATAACTAAAAGTAGATTACTTTCTCCAAGACATACAGATATAGAAGTAAATGTGCAAATTTCCACTCCCTCTAGATCCATTGCATCTACTCCTAAAGCTCCAAGTAGGCTCATAAGAGCACAGTTTGTGAAACATGAGATGGTACTTAACTTAGTTGCTTAAGCTTCAACATTTCTCCAGGTCACTGCTCCACACTCAGTTCAAAACTTACATTGTGAACTGTATAATAATCCACAACTTATGTCTTTTTTATTCATTTCCATACATAATTAATTGATAATAATTCAGAGAGGACATAGGCTATCCATATGTATTCGAATAGTGTGCTTCACTTGGATGCTACCTCCAGATGTACTATTTCATGTAAAACAATGCAAGTGTGTGTAGGGGAGGCGAGTGGGCAGAGCCAGGGAAGGTACAAGAAAGGGGAGACATCTTGGGCCCTAACCCCCCACTCTTCCCCTGCCTCTAACCAACTAAAGGACAGTGGGTGGCTTCGGACCCCTTCAGCGGCACAACAAAAACAGGCAGGGGCCAGAACGCCCAGAGGCAAAGGCAGTTCATAATCTAGGTCAAAGGAGACAGGACCAGTATCAGCAGTGTCAACCAGCTGTATCGGGCACTGGGAAGCTAACAGTGGAGCTACTGACTTAGCACAGAAGGAGCAACTCTGGGAGGCAGCACAGAAGGAACACTCCTAAAAGCCAGTACTGGAGCAGTTCTGGAAGACAGCGCAGGATGAGCAGTCCAAAAAGCTGGCGATGGAACAGGACAGGGAGCAGCTTGGGGAGTCAAAACATAACGGGGAAGAGCTGGCAAAGGAGCTACACAAGGGACCACCTCTGTGGAAAAGCAGCAGCTGGGTCTGTACTGAGCTTTGGATCTTACTGATGTTCCCTAGAGCCCTGGACAGCGCAGGGAAAACCCAGCTCTGGCTTGCAAGTGCTCTATGAACTCCTAGGCGATACTGCGGGACCCTCATTTGCCATCAGGGACTCCACTGTGCATCCACTGTGCCCTCCTCTATTTGGTAACACAGGGACCCCCCAAAAAACCTGGGACGTCTCTCTCTCTCTCTCTTTTTTTTTTTTTTTTAGCTCTGCAGACTAAAGAGGCTCCAGAACTTCTCCAGGAAACAAACCAGGCCACTAGGTGAGAGCCACATGTGAGCCGCTTAGTCTGTGGCAAGTCCCTGCAGCAACAGAACCACAAAGACTGTAATGGCACTTCAAATTGGACAAATAGCAGACACTCACATATACAGTCCCTCCACAGCTCTGGCTCCAGGTAGTACGCTGTGGGTTACGCTGGTGGTGTGGAGACTTGCTGGAAGAAAAAAAAACCTTCTGTAATCTTTTTCCAACTTCTAAAACATAGTCTGATTTTCAGCATGTCAACAAGCAGTAGTGTGATGGGAAAAATAATACTAACTAAAAATATCACTTTCACTTTCCCCTCCCACCGCTCCCACCTATCACAGAAAGCGATTAGCTACTGCAGAGACTATCTTCCTGATAGCATGTTTTTCTTAAATATATATGTCATGGTATGAAAAGAAAAGACAATTTCTGAACTTTAAGACCAGTTCTTTCAAAGATGTACCCTCAGGGCCTTTTTAGACCTTCAGTGAAAGCCTAGTGATTTTCAGGAACTAAAACTAAATGTCTGTAATTTCTAGTTCATGTTTATTTAAAAGAATCATGCTTGTATTTAAACTCTGCAAGTACTGCAGTAACTAGATGACAATTGTATGGTTAAAATAAGAGCAGAAAATTGGCCTTAAATCTGTTAAGTGGGCTGTCCCAATGACTGGAACTTTAAGTGCGGAAGAGAAGGTGAGTATTAAATTACAGTAAATTAACTAATTATTTGTGAATTTGAAATGTGCGACTCTGTCGTTTCTGCTTGTATTTTTTTAAATATATTTTTTGCAAGCACACACTCACAAGTGTCTAATATGAGTAAGAGAACAACTTAAGAAATGTTCAGAGCACTGCTGTGTTCCTCGTTGTACAACATCTTTAAAGCCACTAGTGAAAAACAATCTACAAATGTAATTAGAAGCCACTGCTAACAGCAGCTATTATCCCAAACAGTTACCTGGCTAAGAGGCAGCATTCTGCATGACATTTACCAGCTATTGTTGTGTTCATGTGTTAAAAAAAAGCCAATGCTACAGGCAATGAACCATCAACGAGCAGCAGCTAGACAAGCTGGGAGTCAATAAAGACCTGGTAGCTTGTCACATTTATCTGGAGCCATGCTGACTGCAGTGCATCACACAGCTGCTAGGGGAGGATCCATAGAGCGAAGATCACATTCGAGGTGGTCCCATAGATGCTCAATTGGGTTGGGAAGTCTTGGTCATGCTCTTCCAACCAGTTTCAAATGTTTCTAGCCGTGTGACATGTTGCACTGTCTTGCTGAAAGATCCCATCCGCTCCAGGAAAGACAATCAGCATGTATGGTTGTATGCAATCTGCAAGGACAGATTCATACTCAAATCAGATGAGAATGCCATGGATGTGTAGGCCCAGAGAACGTCACAAAACATTCACCAGACCATAACGCTGCCACCTACATGCTGCCAATGTCGAAAGTGGAAAAAATAAAGTGACTCAACTGTGTAACTTCTTCTACACTCCCCCAACAAAAAGCATTTTGAAGAATGTGGAAGTTGGTGCAGGGAGTCAGTTGACCACTGCTGCCCATATTTGGTTTCTGCTACATGTAAGCTAATGCTACAGCCCAATGAATTGACATCAGACTGTCAAACTCCTTAAAAACTCACAAACAGCATCTACCAAGATGTTATATGTACAGAGTTACCTATAAATGTTGTGTGATAAGACATTTCCACCTCATAGCACTCGCCAGAACACTGTCTAGCTCACTTTACTTTCATGTAGGTGAGGTTAGTTTGATGCACAGTAGCATTAGCTTACATTTAGCAGTATTACTTTAACGACTCCTTAATGGCCTGGTAATTTGGAGAATCCAGTGATATTCAGTAGAAAAATCTTTGCAGAACAGAACGTGCTCTGAATACCTTTATTCACCACAGAGAGCGACAGAGGTGTTTATTTTAAACCCTGTTTATTCTAGCTTAGGTCCTAATATATCTAGATCCTGAGTTCCAAATAACAGCCTAATGCAGACTACTGAATAATAAACTTTAGTGGTCTACTAGGACACAAAACAGGAATTAACCAATCACATTTTCTTGTATAACAGGCTGGAGCTGGCAAATAACACATTGGTCAGCATTACAGTTGCAGATTGCTGATTGGTTAGTATGACTGCTACTGTGTTCTGATTGGTTGGTGAGCGTAGAAGGTTATTGACTGATTGAAGCTGCTAATGCTCACTGAGCTCATGGACTACAAATAGCTGGAATTCAAAAGTGTTTTTTTTAAATACTGGTTAACTAGCTATATGCTCCTTATGTTGTTGTTATCAATACTGGCAACCAGTGTGTCACTGGCGCTGTTAAATTCTATTTTTAATCGCTTGTCCCACTCCAAAACCTCATCATTAACTGGGATTAGTTTATTTATATTTACTTACTTTACAGCATTAAATACAACAATGTTTTACCATTATTGACAACGTTTAGTTTCAGTCTGTTCTGACTAAAAAAAAATATTTTCAAAGTTAAAAACAAAATTAAATTAAATCACATAAACCCCATATAGAGTATACAGTAGTACAAAAACAACACATAAACATTGATTTATATATATATATATATATATATATATGTATATATATATATATATATATATATATATATATATATATATATATATATATATATATTTTATTGTTTTGTGCCCATTTAGAATGTGATAACTGGCAACACATTTTGAAAGGTTGGGACTGGGACAACAAAAGACTACAAAAAGGTAAAGTTGTGCAATGCTAAAAAATGGTATCTCAGAGAAGCTGACTCTTTACCGCCAGTAAAAGACTGCACAGGCAAATAGTGCAACAGTTCATTATATAATATATAATAAATGTATTTTAATTCCCATACTGTGACACATGCATATTGAATACTGAAATCACACAAAGTTTATTAAGACAACTGTAGTTTATTATCTCAAACCTACTACAATACCTTGTTTTAACAATAGACTGAATTTAAGTTAAATTTTGAGGATATTTTTTAGTAGTAAATATTGCAATATGAAAACTAGACCGGGCATAGTGGAAATAAACACAGTAGAAGGTGGTAGATCTCTAGGAACGGAGAAGAGTACATCTGTGATGTAAATGATCAGTCTTCATGGTTTATGCAGTTCAGGAATGTTATTTAAAATAACTTCTAAATAGAAAATTGAAAGCTTGACCAGCCTCTGTGAAGACCAAAGACCTTCTGAGGATCTCTTCTGTCATACTAGAGTCATATCATATTTAGAGTGATTAAGAAGTATAAAAGAATAGATTGTTTCTTGTTTTTCTGAGGAAAACTTTCCAATCTGCAGTTCAATAAACATTTAGGCTGGTTTATATAACCTCTTCACCACAGCCTAAATGCTTCCACTCAGTAGCAGCAGTATTTAGTGCAAACATCTACAGTATATAACTATCCTTAACAAAATCAATTGAACTGGATCATAAATATTGTGGTGAGTGATTTTTAGTTAATATGTTCAATTTTCACAAATAAAATAAAAAATCTGACGTTCATATGACAGAAAGATCCATTAAAGGTTTTTCATTTTCTTTGAGACTGCAGGTCTGTTCACAGCAGAGGATGACACTCTGGTCCTACTGCCAGTTGAGAATGTCACCACAGACCTTATGGTATCTAAAGACATCATCACAGCCTGCTTTTACTGTTTTAGTTCAGACGAAATTATGACTGAAGGACAAACGCAACATCACAACATACGCTGCGCGTGATTCTAACGTTATGAAGAGCAGTTACCTATACTTTTATACGCTGCAGCTGATATAAGAACTACCTTTTGTCCAGACTTCCTTCTACTCAGAAAAACAAACGTAAACATACAAAAGTTTTGAGGTCTAATGTACTTGTTAATGTACGGAGGGTGGATCTCGGTATCAAGGAACTCCACAATGTTTGTTGTCCTGTGGATTAACCAGCAAGAAAGATTCAACACTGCTGTTAACTGTATTGTTAGGTTTTAAATAACCAAAGATAACCAACAGATCAACTGTACACAATGCTGACCGCACAAAGTTTTATTCTCGTTGTCCTGCACTTAAACAGTGCGGCAGTAAGACACCATTCTAACAATTGCTGAAACATTTAAGGTGGAACAGGAAAACCAGTGAATACCAGCGAGTATGTATCGCGAACATTTTATCTGTGGGTCCTGTGACTGTGCACCGGTGATAGATTTAAAACAGCAGCTATAATAAACACCTTTACATGCACACTAAAACTGGAAGCTCCTTCTGCCTTGTCCTGACTGCAGACGGAGGCTCACAAAACATTCTTGCAGACATTTTTCAGTCAATTTCATGCTCTTTCACACTCATGAAGAACTTTTAAAGTAATTTTTAAGTAACTTTTGATACTTGATAAAAGTTCCTTGTGGTTTCTCGGTTAAACTGATTTAGTGTGACAGTAAACAGAGCAGACCATCGGCTAGGCTTTTAGCTTCTCGTTTGAATTTTGATTTCAGCTTCATGGAGAGTTGTTTTTGCTGTACAGGTGGATACAGTTGATGTTAAGTCAGTCTTTCGTCCCGTTTTTGCTATAATGATAGATGATAGCTTTTGTGACTGCTGCACAATTCAAGGTGGAACAGGAAGATGTGAACAAGATGCTGTCAGTATTTTTATAAGTGAATGTAGTATTTAAAAATAATGTTATGTACGTGACTATATTGAATGTTTTCTGTGATAATACATTCTTTAGCTTGTATTATATAGTAGCATTAGCTTACATTTAGCGATATTAGTATTACAACCCCTTAGCTTTAGACCCCCGAGTTACAAATATGGGCATAACACAAACTCCAGAATGACATGTCTTCAGTAGGCTGTTGTGGAAGGAAAGACTTCACAAGTAGAGTCCTTAAAAATAACAACGACAGAAATAATCTATAATAAATAAATTCAGAATGTGTTACTTTTATTATATTATACTCTAAAGCCTGTACTAGGACATTAGCACATCTTGAGATATATTTATAGCCAAGATGTAAAAATGATATATCAATAAAATGGGCATCAACTGTTGTGGCTTCCAAGGCGTTTGGATCAATTCATGTTGAATCAAGTTACAGACTGTGATTGTGTTCTCACTTTTTCTGATTGCGTCACTGCAGTGCTGAGAATAATCCGACACCCAAACAGAACCAGCCTTTTCTGACCTTTAAAAAAACGAGTGAAAGGAGGATAATAGAGTATGCAGGGAAACAAATCGACTACAGTCTGTAATTGTAGAACTACAAAATTTAATATTGCAAAACCAACTAAATATAGGATTTAAGCGATTTGCACACCATTGCATTCTGTTTTATTAACATTTTACAAAGCTTTTTTTGGAAATATCGCTTTTTTGTATTTACTGCTATTTAAAGCGAGCTGTCTCTAACACAGACCCATTGCGTTACCCTCCTAAAGTATAGCCAATGTTCTATAGCCAATGTTTACAAACATTCTGATTTATTCTAAATAGAAATGTGAGGCAGTTATTAACTATAACTTTGACAAACATATAGAAGGTAAGACTTCATGTCTCCTTGATTTTGCTCAAATGCTCCAGATTAACCCACTCATTTAGACTCGCTCAGGAGCGTCCTCTAGTACAAGTGTTTTTGCTTATGTTTATTTTTCTGTCATTAAATTGAGTTCGTTTATTTTGCGTTACTATTTCTGCAACAAGTGAAGTGAAAAACCATACATTAATATATTGTGGCCACAAACATTAAGGTCATTAATTCCTGTATATAGATACAGTTTGAACATGAATTCATATATTGAGGCCACAGTTATGAGAAACTTAGCCATTGGCCTAAATATATTAATTAATTGCCTCAATATATGAAAACATGTCTCAGTATACAAATTTGTGGCTGAAAATACTATATTGAGGCTGCACATTAATATATTGGGGCCTCAAATTACTATATTAAGGCCATAAAACAGTACATTGAGGACAAGAATTAATATACTGAGGCCACAAATTAATATATCAAGACGAGTTATGACAAACTTTTGGCCTCAATATAGTATTTTGTGACCTAGATATAGATATTAATCATGTCCTCAATGTAATATCTTATTAAATATATGAACTTAGGGATTTCCTAGGCAAGTACAAATACATCATTCACTCAGTTCCAAATAAATTTGTACTCAAAGTTTTTCCAATTAGTTTAAATCAATATATTTGGAACATGGTGAATATAACTACTTACCTTTGTAAGGCTGGTGCAGGCTGGTTTGGTCTTTTTGGCTAATGTCCCCAGGTGTGCACCTGGTGAAATATACTGTAGTTATCCTGTTCATGTTTTTTTCTTGTTCCAAAAAGGACAATGTATCAGCCAGCGTGCATCCGTGGATTAAAAACAAACACTTATAATCAATGCAATACATGCAGAAAATCACAGCAACTTTCATGACTGTAGTAGGCTGTAAATGCCTGTTGGATGCTTGTACAATGTTTAAATATAAAAAAGTCTGTCATATCATACTTCTTGACTTGCTTTGGAATGTTTCATTTTAACTTGTTTAATTATTTGATGCCTGATTCATAATTTACATGCCTACTAATACTCTAGTACGTATGTTGTGTCTGTCCTCTTCTGCTTAGCATAAATAATGAACAAAAGAGAAACTCCCCATTAAGAATTGTCAGTTCTGTGAGCTGCACACCTGTTCTAACGTTGTAGTCTGTACTGTATGCTCTTAGCCAGCAGAGGGAGCCAAATCACTTACAAATCACCCTAAACAAAGCACTCCATAACACAAGTAGATATTGTGCTGTGTGCTTCTAAAGGATAGATACATTGCATCATTTTGTTACAAAATAATTCAGACCATTCAAAAAATTATTCGTAGTGTCTAAAAATGAATCTAGAACCGTGCACACACAATTTCGTACACATTTTTGTCTTTATTTAGAATTTAGATGGGAGAAACCAGGGAGGGAGGGGTATGTGGCTTATGGACGGGGAGGAAAAATTAAAACATTTTAATTCCTGCAGGACATATCCGATTTTTAGCCTTATCCTTGATAAAAGATGGTAAAACAAAGTAGATTACACACATAATAACTTATCCCGTTAAAGATACTACCAAATAAATATAAATAAATATACAGTTTAAACAAACTTCCTCAAAAAAATGGCAGTACTAAAAAAGCAATTTACTTCAAGTCTCCTTTATAGTACAAATCCACCATGCGATATCGAGCGCGAGTTTGTTCACCGGACTCGCTACCCAAACGTTGCTCTGTATTTCAGTGTGTGTGATATGACCAAAGCCAAGGGTCTTGGTCTCCAGAACCAGATAAAGAGAGAGAGGGAGAGCTTGACTGCCACAAGTTCTCCTGGACCTGCAGGGCGTCTGTGTGGACATATCCCATCAGCCCTGTGTCTCCCAGGCTCGGCTCTGTCCCAGTTCCCTTTCTAACGAGCCTTCTCTCCCTTGTCTACTCCATCACCTTGCAGGTGGTGGATCGTTGGGGCGGCAGGAGGCCACACTCGGACACTAAGTACATCTACCCCCCATGCTAACCATCTTTAAGAGCCAGTCCCCAGACTGGCTGCGCCTGAGGGTCCTAGGAGCTGGTGGCGCTGTTGAATTTGTCCAGGATGGTGGCGTTGACTCTCTGGAACAGCCACTGCTGCGTCTCGGACTGGGGATTGCACTTGTTCATGAAAATCCGCTTATCGGCAGGGCTACAGTCCATGCAACCGCTGCTCACCAGGTGGTATAGAGACTTATCCTGCAACCACGAGAGGAGGGAAGAGAGGCAAAGGCAATAAATAAATAAATAAATAAAAGTAAAAGAAAAACACACTGGCGGTGACTCTGGCAGCGGTCTAATCCTTCTCTTATCTCCCGTTCCTCTTCAGTCAGATTACGGGGCCAGAACTGAGGAACCAAAACCAGAGTGATTTTTTTCCAACTCCCTAATCAGAAAAGCTGACTTCATTTCATGGTTTGAGCTTGGAAGTCTCAGAGAAATCTCAGAGGTGCACTGGAGAGAGTGTGAGTAGAGGAGGGTATATAAGGAGAGAGAGAGAGAGAAAGACAGACAGAAAATAAAATACGCCCCCTACATCGGTCTGCAGTAGGGCAGGGGTGTCTTATCCACAAAGGGCTGGCGTGGCTGCAGGTTTTCTTTCCAATCGAACAGGAGCTCACCTGATTACACTCGATTAATCAACTACTCAGCCTTCAAACAACTGAGCATGTGATCACCTTCCTCGCAGCCACACCGGCCCTTTGTAGATAAGATTGGACAGCCTTGCAGTAGGGGCTCCACAGTGCATGAGTGACATAAATGACCACCAAACCCTGGAAGTACACTCTTACAAGTTTTTTTCTGCTGTTGCCATGGTAGCTGTCATAGACAAACACAGAAGAGTCGTTTCCTATTGATCTGATCTACAGTCTGGTTCCAGAAGTGTAACATCACTGTGATCAGTGATCACTGTGATCAGTAAGTACTCTGTTTCCTTTTATTACATGTGTTAATTAATGTATTTTCTTTCTGGTAATATAATGATTGAAGTCTGTACACAGTGTATCTGATGAGCCTACAAAGTCAGAAGTCTGGTAACTTCTTGATAGAACAATGTTTCTGTGTGTTCTGTCTTTACTGCAAGTTAAGTTTAATTTAATTCTTTTTTATGACCTAAGTTTAACATGAAATACTAAACTATGTCACACAACCATACAGATACATTTAAATTATTTATGACTTATAAGTTATCTCATTGGCCCCAAAAAGCCCAACTCACAAATTTAATAAATATCTCTACATGAACCGCTGCTGCTATGTAGTGATATGTTTGACAGTTCAAAGTTTATGATTGTATGACCACATGTAAAGAGCTGAGCAAATCACTTGCTTAAAGCAGGACTAAAAATTGACTTGCACATGTATTACAACTGCATTTGCTAATACCTGCAACAAAACAAAACCTATGAATACACTCACTTATCTGCAGTTCAATGCTTTTTTAAAAACTTCAACTTTATTTCTTCCCAGTAAAATATATGATTTTTAAAAATATAATTTGGATGTCTTTTAATTGAATACATTTTTTACATTTGATTTATTTTTTATATTGTTTAAGCACTTTACTCAATCATCAATATATTCAACAGATTACTCAAATAGATTTTTAGGTTGCTAACCTAAACAAAGCAGACAGTCATCATTCTATTTCTTTGCAGCATAATTTTTAGAAGTTATACACACATGCTTATACAAGTCCCACCTATGCTCACTGCTGCACATTAAACTCCTGCTGTTGTGGTGCAGCTCATTAGTCAACCATATCAGGAGTGTCACATCATCAGGATTATGCTCTTCAGCCAAATATGTTTTCATATAAGTCATAATTCTTTTTAACTTGAGTTTAGGCTGTTGGTATAAAAGATAATGTCTTTTTATAACATGCCTAACAAATGCTGTTACTTGCAGACTTCAGGATCTGTAGGTGTAGCCTATAACAGGTGATAATGACAAATGCTTTTTATTCATATATGGCTAAGACGATCCAGAAGAAGTGTTAAAGCAACTTCCCTGCCCAGGAGGAGGGATAAGACTACTACTGTGTCAAAGAGGAGGGATGAGACTACTACTGTGTCAAAGAGGAGGGATAAGACTACCACTGTGTTGAGAAGGAGAGATAAGACTGCTACTGTGTCCAGGAGGAGGTCTAAGACTACTACCTTGCCCTGGTCAATGGATAAAAGTTCCCGGGCTACAGAGTAAAACTTAGGAGAGCAGTGGATGCAGTATATGTTAGTAATGGTTTCAAATATATACATTTTGCATTTTACAGCCAGAAAAGTCCTCTATCATGCAGGTGGAATGCACCCTATTGAGGCAAAATGATGCCACATCATCATAAGTACACATGATGTAATACAGAGATGCCTAAAGTTAGTTGTGAGGACTCTAAGTAGTGCTCATTTAATGTTTTTTCCCCTTGTCTAGAACACCTGATTCAACTCGATAACTCGATAACAAACTTGTGTGATGGGTCAGAAGTTGACATGGCACAAAAAAGTTCAGGGCATAGGGGCCGATTTAGGAAGCCCTCATGCAATGTGTGCGGTGTAGTTTTAATCTTTATTTTAATTAATTATATGTTTCCTTAAATTTGTAATAGGAGCCTAATGTGATTGCACATTAAGAGACTGCAGTGGTGGCAGGATAATCAGGATGTGCTACATTTCCAGATGCATTATTATTATTATTGTTATTTATTTTTTTACTTTGAATAATAAAATAAACAGAATAAAATAGAATTCCTCACTATTATCAACTAGAATAAGAATGTTAGATTATGTTGATTTACATGTGTACCACAAAACACTAAACTAAATCTATTACCATATACACAAGCTTCCAAATATGTATTTAAACATGTTGTATATGTTACAAATGGTTCAGATGATCTGTTGTTGCTAACTTAACATTGATTTTGTGTTCTCTCTATGGCAGTTTAATTCAGTTATACCAATGAACTATCATAGACTTGAGCCTAAACTACAACACTGACAGAGTTTATTATGCTGTATGTTTGGTAATAGGGCAGGCACTGGCTCTACCCTGTTGACCTCCTGTATTGATTTAACATCCTTATTCCTTATTTAACAGCATCTATCATCAAAACAATGGCCTGAACTACATTAAAATCAAGTAAAGTTGCTAGCTAGCGTAAGTGCATCTGTAAACATATGGATCCTATCTAGCAAATCATTTTACTTGGTTATAACCAAATAAGACACTGTGGGTTTAAATCTCCGTTAGTAAATCTTCATAAACATTAAAACTTTTGCACACGTGCATCATTGAATGTAGATGTTACATGAACAAGGTACCTTGTGGGATGACCATGCCCTCATCTACTTCATTGGTCACTCAGGTTTTGGGGCTTGACAGTACATTTACATCACACATATACCACTCCCGCCCCTCCGACACACACACACACACACACATATATATGCCAAAGAGTGGCAGACGCCATTCCCCAAAGGAATTCTAGGATTGGACAGGGGAGGAGGAGATGCCTCAGGGCTCTGGCTACAGCTGTCTGTGCTTTTGCCTCTGGCTGATTTACTCTCTCTGCCTTGGGCTCCTCTACTGCCAGGACCCACCTCTGTTCTTTCAAGTGCATATTGCCTTTCTGCTGTGCCGTCATTGACCTATCCAACATTGATGATGATTTCTCTAGTGGGCCCCTTGATGCCCTGTGAGACGAAACGGCTGGGTGTTCTCGCATATTATCTTGCTGCAAGGCTGGAGAAACGCGGGTGCTGTATCAGCCTCCATTATTTATAGCCGACTGTAATGTGGATTCTGAGCAGTAAGCATGGCTTTGTGGAGCTGTGGTAATAACGCACCCACCTGGTCCTATCCTGGCCCCTGCAGCTACGGTAAAAGAGTTACACTTTATTGACCACACAGAGTGTAGGGAATTTTCAGGCTAGAAAAGCACCAAGGTTTTTCAGAAGAGATTCTGCCATCACACTGTATGTGAAAGTGTGTAAGCAGTGTATATTGTTTATTAAATTACTAATGCATCTTCCTGAAATGCAAATCGCTGTTTAACACCGTAGTTGAAGGAATATATTTGACTGACTTATTAGTTCTCTTTTAGATTACACACATGCACATGAACGCAAACATAGAAGGCCTAAACAAAATGAAAACACCATATGAAATTGAGTCCTATGCGGATGTCACTTACATCACACAGTTAAAGCTGTACTATATACATAAGCTATATTATTACATACATATAAGTTTGAAAGAGTCTAGAAAAAAATCAGCTTGTTGATTCACAGGGTTTATCACAATTGCAATATATTTATTGTCCAGCCCTGTCTGTGTGTGCGTGTGTTTGTGTTACCTTGCGGTAGCTCCAATGCTGGTTGCCCCTCATGCCATGGCAGTCGTAGAGTGTGACAGGACTGCTCTGAGAGATGGCGTCGAAGCAGAACTTCCTGGTGTGTAAAGGATCTCCTGGTCTGATGTCCTCCCTCCAGCCAAATGTGAAAATCTAACAAAACAGGCACACTCACTACAGCCTTACTGGCTCATAAGCAAACACTGCGTTTTTGCTTCTTCCTTAGAGAGCACGTAGCCCCTAGAGTTTCAAACTAAATGGAATACATCTATCCAGTTATTTCAGTCTACTGAATGTTTTTTTCCTTACATTTGGTTTATTTTTTAAACATACTTTATGGTTCAAGCTGTTGAAAGAGTCTACACACCTTCAAACGATATCACCAAAACTCAATTCATCCATTCTTCACAACTCATTATTTACAAACAGATAAGGGGATACTTGATTATGATTTAAATCTGATGAAAAAATATTTAGTTTAGCATATAATGGCAGGATTTGTGCTTTTTGATAGTGACACAAATCTGTACACAAAAGTGAATTCTGTTATAGGTTCGGTCAATTCCTAATGAAGCTAATGCAAATGCCATTACATACATTACTGTGAAAAAGTCAGACATTTTTGAAGCATCACTGTCGAGCAGAAAATCTATAAATAACAAAGAATGTCCAATGACTACTTTTTATTACACTTTCCATTCTTTTCAGAAGCCATGCTTTAAATTTTTCAGAGAAATCTGTAAGGATATTTTTTCACACAGCTCAGTCTTAGAAGCTGCAAGAAGACAGCATTTTCTATTTCACTCAGTCCATATAATCCCCACACATTCAGCCATGTGGAGGACCTTGGAGTGGTTGGTCAATTGCATTTACTGCTCAGTTACAATCCAAGAAATTCCAAACACATTTAGTGATGTCGAGGTTTGGATTTTGGGATGGTCTGTCACCAGCAGCTTCTTTGCTTCATGTGTCTCTTTCCTTTTCTCAGTAAAGACTTCTTGACAGCTACAAATCCTTTCCAACCCATAGTGTTCAGTTGTTTCATCACAGTGGAAGGTTGGACAGAAACATCTGTGGATTTTTTCCAGCAAGGAAAAGTGGAGCTCGATTACTGTTTATCTGGTTGTTTTTACATATTTCCCTTTATAATCCAAGTGGATTATTAATCTAATATGTCCTTAAATAACTCAACGGCCATTTGGTCTGGAGATGATAATTTGTAAAGTATGATATAAATAATTATGTAAAATGACAATACTCTAAACCCTAAACATCTGAGGGTTAAAGTCATACTGAAATATGAAACATTTCTTGCATTATGTTTGGTTAATGTTATAGAACATGTTTTGGTTACTGAACTCCACATTCTAATGGCAGATTTCAACCTTTCTCTACAAGTAACTGTTCTAATGAGGTACTTAACACCTCATTACTAGGCTAATGACTGGGAAGTAATGAGGTGTTTTGTGATAGAGGCTCCTTTGGCTGATGGGTGCAGCTCTTTGGACGATGTTACCTGTTCATGTGCCCAGGTTCTCTCAGCTCCCTCTTTCAGGCAGGTGTCTAGACGGAGTTCAGTGCCTGTCGAGCCGTGTTTGGAGTCGATGCACAAACCTGATGCAACGTTGCGAATCTGTACACACACACACACACATACACACACACGCACAAAGAAAAAAGGAAATCAATAGGAATACTCTTCATGCATGCATCAGATTCCTTAGGCTGTACAGAATGCCAATATTCTATTGTTCCTGCTGTTTGTAAACAGGGGGAAAAGAAACTGCTGACACCTCACTCAAAACTGCAAGTTTTAATTTTTTTCCTAGTTTCTTGACCAACTTTAAAGTAGCTCTGTAAAAAGCAACACTTTATTTTATGTTAAACTAGAAAATACAATATTGCATCACCTTCTCTTATGAGTATATCATGACTGTCAAAAGAAAAATCTCCTAAATCGCAACTTCACCGCAGTGGAGACTGACAAAAATAATCTCCACTTTCAATGGAACCCGAATTTTTTACATGTGATTTTGGAGCACTTCTATTGGTCCATCATCATAAAATTTGCATACAGCTGCTTCCTTTCTTATGTAGAAAAATAAAAATGCACATCGACCCTATATAAGTATGAAGTATGTTAAACATAAAAGATTCATGATATACATAAAGCAGAAATGGACCTTTAAGAGCAGAAAATTTGATTTCAGTCAAAGAAGCTGCTGAGATTCAATACATAGATGTTCTTTAATGAGGATTAGAAAAAAAATATATAAAAAATGCTTTGATTTTAGATGTTCTCTATTGATCTCTTGAAGGAATTTGGGAGCCACAGAAGCAGAAGAACACAATGTATATTCCAATATATATATATAATTTTTTAAATAAATAAAACGCCTACCTATACAAACTACATTTAAGTAAACATACTGAAGATGGAGTTAATGTTCTCCCATTTTGCCACCACCCTGTTTTATGCCACTGCCTGTTTTTTTTCTAAATAGTATATTAAGGTTCTTGGCTTCTCCTGCAGCTCTCTTAGCTGAACACTGAAGAAAAGAACTAACTGAATAACTCCTGCTACACAAATTGAAAGACCTGAAGGCTCATAGAAAGAAGAGCTTGTTCTTTTCCTGCCTTTTCAGAGCAACTGTGTTATCATTCCAGACTGTTGTTCAAATTGAACCATCTCCACATCTTTGTCTGGATAGTAAACAGGTTTCACATGCCCTTTAATTGCCCTAGTGGGGTAGAAATGAGAGGGAACTGACTTTTTGTGAAGTTGGCATACTATGAAAGCGACACCATTTTCAATGCAACCAAGCTCTTCAACACTACCCATTCTGCTGGCAATGTCTGTCTACAGCTGCAGGTTTGATTTTATGAATCTGTCAGCAATGGTTGTGACTAAAAGAGCCAAACCCTCCAATTAGATAGGGTGTCTGCATACTTTTGGCCATGTAATGTAGATATATAAATATGGATAAATCAGTCTCTGTTGGCACAAATTAGGGATAATGAAGACCACAGAATAGATGACAAAACTGAAAGAATGTGAGACATTCATCACATCAGGCCACATCTGTGACTTCTAATGAACAGATCTGTTTGAAACAGGCATAAAAGGAGGTTAAGTGTGCTTGCAGCATTTGCTCCATCTGTGTTCACATACTGCCAGCATGAATGAATAAAAATATGTGGGAAGACAAAGTGATAGTTTCAGAGCTGGCTTGATAACCTTTTCATTATGGACAGCTGTACAGCTATTGGGTATTTAGAGTGTCTGCTGTAGGTTTCACTCTCTGTGTCCTGAGTTTTTATACGCTACAGCCACCAAAAATGACTCCATTTACATAGTGACTCATGCAACATCACACTGCACCCAGTGGGAAGGCATGAAAAAAGAGAAGTAAAAGTCAAAGAAGGCAAAGAACACTGAGTGTGCAGTTTCCCCACCATGAGAATGACAGAAAGTTCTGGCACTTCTTTGCCTTTACCTTTTCTTTTTTTCCCCTTGCTTTTTTGATTGACTGTCTCATTTGCCTAATTCTCGTTAAAGCATTCGGGTGTGCTGGCTAGCGTGATAAAGGAATTCAATAATGCATGAAAAGTGGAGCTGTGTGGAGCACGCTGGGCAGTAGGCAGGTGCACACACCCACACAGCCACACATTCAGGCTTGCAGAGAGTCACAAGGGGAGCAGGACTCAGAGAAAGGTCCACAGGAACGCACACACACATAGGCACACACACACACATGGCCAGAAAGCCATGGGAGCAGTAAGGCAGAGAGAAAAGTTACAGACACAGTGAAAGAAAGGAACCAAAGTAGAATATTCAACAGAGCAGCACACAGTATACGATGTGCATGGTGCTGAAATAAACACTACTTTAGCACTTAATGAAATGTCTTGTACTGCTATGTCTTTCTTTGTGTATCTTTCTTCCTAAATACCAGCACTGACTCTTAGTTAGCTCAAGGGAAGTTTGGACTCTATTTGCACTAGCCAGGATTAGAGGTCTACCACCCAGTCCTAAACGAATATTGGGTTTTGAGTCAGGTTCTGGTTTGTTTGCTAATAAGTGATCTTTTATGTGGTTTTTATGTATTTTGTGAACTCTCATGCTTTCTCTGTCTTGCAAGTGCTTGCAAAGCACTGTAAAACCGTGTTTGTGATAAGTCACCTCTGTTCAGCAAGTTCAGGTTTGGATTTAAAATGCAGCAGTACCACTTGAGCCTTGTTGGATCAGGTCTCTAATCATGGGTACAGGGAAGTTTCACACCGAATCTGTTTTATGTCACTGACATGTCAGCATTCGATTCTCCAAGAAAATCACCTCTGTTCTTTATGACTTTGTACAAAGGGTCTAGGGGAAAGATTTTTGCCAGTACACTTGAATTTATTCAGATGGCATATTAAGACTGAAGTGCTTTTACCACAAATAATCAGATCCAAAATGTGCATGTGTAGTGTGGATGTTACCATGACAGTGAGCAGCACGAGTAAGACGAGCAGCTGTATGTTATCTGAGCTTTGTTTCAGCTTTGCAAAATACTGATTTGAGAAACTTCCATCTGTTTTTTATTTGCTCTATAGTTTGTGTTAACCCTCTGTTTTCATTTGCTCACTTGTCTGAACAGCTTGTTATAATGAGACATGCTGCTAACCACTTTTAACTATTTTAAAGTTTGAAGCTTATACTTAGTCTTCTCTGCAAAGCCAGTTTCTGGCTCCTGCCATGTTGAATGTTATAAACATTATGTTATAAAGGCACATGCACCAAACATACTGAAACATTCCAATAGTTTGTTTTCACTTACGTCATTCCCACAACATTTGAAATACAGATGGAGTAAGTGAAAAGCAGAAGGAACGAGCTGGAGGTGAGCAGCCGGTACTGAACCAGTTAAGACGATATTACGAGAGAAAGGTACAAACAAAATCACAGCATATGCTGCATGTGATCCTAATGTTATCAACAGCAATTTTAGCTAAACTGAAAGATAAGCTGCTATCGAGACAGCAGATATGAGAACTACCTTCTCCACCATGTGTCCTCAGGGAAACAAAAAACGTAAAAAAGCTTAAAAAAGTATCAATGTATAGCTTGTTTATTAGTGGTTGGGTCGACCTCAGTACCAAGGATTTTCAGTGTCGGTTGTTTGGTTTTCTTTTACTGGCCAGAGGATTAATCAGCAAAATTATTTTTAGACGCAGTTTTGGCCGATTGCGCAGTTTTGGCAAAATTCATCTCCGCGAGCTCTAATGCACTTCCCGGTCCCCAGAACTCCATTTCCCAGCCTGCACCTACGACTCACATGATTCAGAGCTCCCAGTCAGCTGACTATCTCAGATCAGCCTCACCTGAGTTCTGATCATTTGCACCTGTGTAACTCTCTGTAAAACCTGTCTATTGTCGTTCTAAGTTGATCCTTCAGCTGTTTTTTATTAGTACACATCAAAAATCTACTCAGATATTGAAAATGATAATTTGTTGACAAACAGCATATACCAAATTAACATGAGACTTGTAAGGTAGATCATCAGAATCGTACTCCCAAAGATTAATAGATAAAGAGAAAATGGAACTAACCCATATGCAAGATTTGATAGACTACCCACTATCTCCATCATATAAACAGTACTTAACACATTTATCTTTAAGAACGAGGAGAAAAACAAGCTCCACTCTTTACTCCCCCGTTTACTGAGTAAAGCAGAAAATGCACCCAAACTTCTCAGACTTAAATTTGGTGGTGTGGAAATACTTCTGCAGATTTCTCTGAAAAAGCAAAAAAGAATGGAAGCTTCAATAAAGGGAATGGTAGCTATGATAATAAAAGTAATAAACGGTATACACTCTAAGTAGTGTTAAAGATTCTGTGTTTTGTTTTGAACCTAATAGCTGTTTGACTGGAAATGAATTAAATGGAGGTTTTCCACTTTTTGCACAGTACTCTGTTGGTGAAATATTATGAGAACTTTACAATGTATTAGCAATGCAATGTAACAAAGTATATTACCTCTGAAACAGCTGCTGAATAGAATCAAAGTTTAATGTAATCTAATCTAATGATTCTTGAATAATCAAACGCAAAGCCAATGGTTTGTGCATCAAATCAATTCACAGTCAGCCAAAAATTAAACTGTTTGGTGGCTATGTCTGAGAAAATAACATGCTACTGCCTCCACAAATGACCTAAAATGGTTATTAAAGAAAACAACCAACCTCATAGCTGAAATGGGTATCTCCGACATTGCAGCTGTTTCTAACTGAGCAAATGTCTGAAGGAAATTCACTAAGGCTGGGTACTCTGTGTGACATGTTACATCTCACTTCTTTTATTACAGTTTAGATTATCTCTGAATTACTATCTCTCTCACACACAAAGCTTCTAAAAGGAAGCATTAGGGCCTCTGCTTATCTGCAGACAGGAGACACCGCTCCCTATTCGTGCCGTGTCACGTTTCAAAATGAAGATGTGAAATAGTAAACAAACAGAATGAAACACAAGCAAAGGCCAAAACGACAGCGCTCTGCCTCCTTACTTCAACTCTAAAAGGTTCTATTTGTTGCTGAGGGAAAGGAAGGGGGGAACAACACATTAAATTTATTTCTCTGTCCGTTATCAGTCACTCTCTGTGTTCTGTGCTCTCTCTTTCTCCCCTGCGTACAGGTTCCTCAGATGAGTGACATATTCAGGACGAGTGAATTGACCTTTCGAGCATTCAAACAAAGCCATCCATTAGGACGGGTCAATTTACTGTTGGATGTGGACAATTTGGTACAAGACCCCATTTCTGTAAGGTCAGTGCAACTAGAAAATGTGTGTTCATATATATATATATATATATATATATATATATATATATATATATATATATATATATATATATATATATACACATATATATATATTTTAATCCCACATGGCCGTGTGCAGTGTTTTAAAAAATTTCCCCCTGCTTTTCATTTTCACTCAGTTTGTTTCCAGAGCTGCTGCTAAGTGGCTTTTGTGAATAAAAATCACCAGCATGCACGTCTGCTTTCATAGCCTTGAGCATTCTCTTCAAGCGCTCCAAAAGAATTTTGACACCAGTGATGGAGAGAACTGCTATGACTTGCTCTAAATAAACCACCAAATGTAGTGCTACAACACACACACACACACACACACAAACTCAAAGCAATGCCATTCAATCTAGTAACATTAATGCTCAGTATCATTCAATGTCATCGTTTAACCATTTCACAAGCAAGTTCTGTCTCTTAACGATGGTCTGCCCAGAGTGAGTTCTTCATTCACACGGATAGCTGCAGTTCTAAATCACAATTGCTCCACAGCATCAGCTACTTGCCATCTGTGCCAGTGTGGGGAATCAGCAGGCAACATTGCAAACAATGGCTGTGTCTGAAGCTGTTTTCCACAACTCAGCTTTAGTTGGTAGTCTAAACTAATAGCATTAATCTTAATACAAGATAACCCACGATAGTTTGGCAACTCTTTGTTATGTCTGTGCTGCTAAATTAAAACCAGCTTAAAATTACATTTTAACCTGTTGAGAGGAGAATGCCCACTGCACCATTTTTAAAAAGTAAGGTACAAAAAGTGATACAATAGTCTACAACTTAACCCCAACATCACTTAGTTTGAAGCTGTCATATCTGGAAGCCCAAAAGGCTGAAATACATTATGAAATACAGAGTTCTAGCTTGTGGGGAAACGGAGTAGAAACAAATTCTATATTGTTTCCTCAATTGAGCAACTTGTAGGCTGCAGGGTGAAAATGAATAAGCTATTGGAATAAACAACGTTCGGCCCATAGAACAAGAATCTTTGTTTTACGCCAGAATTTAAAGTTCAAATAACAGCCTGATGCTATGGTTTATAAGTTAAAACAATCACTTATATATTCCTACTTTTTTACTAAAGTGAAAGAGGTACATAAATCCGAGTAGCCCATACCCATTCCAGGAGGTGGCTGTGTGTGTGTGCATATGTTCCAAAGAGATACTCGAAGCTGTGCATATATCTGACTTACAATGCCACTCTGCCAGTCTGAACACATGGTGAGGTGACCTTTAGCCCTTTAGATATCAGTACATCCACTGACACACTGATCCTATTTTCTCCTCTCTCTTCTTTTACTTTTCCCATTCTCTCTCCATCCCTCCCGCTGTCTAACTCTTTAATCGGCCCTCATTCACTCTCCCTCTCTCTCTGTGCAGCCGTAAGGATGGTTCTGAATGGCCAATGAGATTGTGTTATTGTGTAATGCATCAGGCTGGGTGGCAGACGGCTGGCCCAGGCGAGGTGGCGTATGAAGCTATCAGCCTGACAGTCCAATTACTATCATTCTGCCTCAGGAAAGGAGATATTTACCGTGTGCAATTTTCCCCCCCCAAAGCAGCTTCCCAAGATCTACACCATTCATTGTAGCTTTTTACCATCTATTCCCAGTGCTAATGCAGAGTGGGCCAATAAATGGCAGGGAGGAGCCGGAGTTGGAGGTGCTTTAATGGACTTTTTGAGCCGCCTCATCCGAAAAAGATGGAGGCTAAAAACAAGATGGTCCCATAGAAGCAGTCAGCTCCAGCGTGAAAAGCATATGAACAGAAGCCCTCTTGGTGAGTGCCAGAATGCCAATTAAATCTGATGTGAAATTAATTACATTTGGAAGTCATTATTCACCAGCTCCACCACATTTCACTCACTGAAGAAAAAAAAATGTCATTCCCTGGTGGTATTAATTATAATCTGATGTCTACAATGCAGATCCATCAGACCTTGATTAAAAAAACCCAAACCAGAGAACACAAGACAGCGAACAAGAGCATGCATATTAAATGTATTTTTTCCTGGCAGTAGTGGTCATACGCCAAGTGAGTGCAGAGTTGAAGATAAGTGTCACAAACTGAAGGACCCCTCCCTTCTGCTAGGCCTTTACAGGTGACATTACAGCGAGTAATGAATTACCCAAATAGCCTGTCTGCTTGGATTAGGAGCAGCAGCAAAAAGGGTCACACAGCTGCTGTGTAATTACGGGCTGGGAATCAGTGATGGAAACAATGGTTCTGTTTTTTGGCTGTCAGTGTGTATTAACCCTTTAATCCAGAGCTTCAAAAGTGACTACTTCTGCCTTTTTAATGAACTCCTTTTGGCAAACTTACTTTGATATGTAAAGAACGTCAATCAGTAATAAGCATTTTCATAGAGATGTGAATTGCACTCTAAATCTGTGTGCACTCTTGCTCAGAAACATTGCAGTGCATCCAACAATAAAGGCAGCATGGATAATATTTTATACAGTGATAGAACACACAGAGAGCTAGTTCCACAACTACTTGATTTCTGGGGCAGATTCTAATGTCTTAAAGGGGACAAAGACTGTGAATGGATCACCAACGAAACATCAGGTATGACAGAGTTAAAAAGCGTGTCTGCGAGAGAAGGCTGTAATGAAAAATGCATCACCCCACAGCCTGCAGTATGTCTCATAAATCAGTAAGCATCTGCTTATGGTCTCCTTTTCTCCCTCACACATTCAAAATCACATAAGCTTATATCGACAGCACTGACAAATGTGCTGTTCAGGTGTGTAACTGCATAAATGTAGCACTGGAAATGTGTAAATATATTTTATTGTGTAAATAAAACATGCTAATGTGTAAATATATTTTTACTATGTAAATAAAACATTGTAATGTGTAAATATGTTTTACTATGTAAATAAAACATGCTAATATGTAAATATATTTTATTGTGTAAATAAAACATGCTAATGTGTAAATATATTTTACAATGTAAATAAAACATTGTGATGTGTAAATATGTTTTACTATGTAAATAAAACATGCTAATGTGTAAATACATTTTACTGTGTAAATAAAACATGCTAATGTGTAAATATACGTTTACTATGTAAATAAAACATGCTAATGTGTAAATAAGTTTTACTGTGTAAATAAAACATGCTAATGTGTAAATATGTTTTTCTGTGTAAATAAAACATGTAATGTGTAAATATATTTTACTATGTAAATAAAACATGCTAATGTGTAAATATATTTTACTGTGTAAATAAAACATTGTGATGTGTAAATATGTTTTACTATGTAAATAAAACATGCTAATGTGTAAATATGTTTTTCTGTGTAAATAAAACATGTAATGTGTAAATATATTTTACTATGTAAATAAAACATGCTAATGTGTAAATATATTTTACTGTGTAAATAAAACATTGTGATGTGTAAATATGTTTTACTATGTAAATAAAACATGCTAATGAGTAAATATATTTTACAATGTAAATAAAACATGCTAATGTGTAAATATGTTTTAATGTGTAAATAAAACATGGTAATGTGTAAATATATTTTACTATGTAAATAAAACATGCTAATGTGTAAATATGTTCTACTGTGTAAATAAAACATGGTAATGTGTAAATTTGTTTTGCTGTGTAAATAAAACATGGTAATGTGTACATATGTTTCATGTGTAAATATGTTTTACTGTGTAAATATGTTTTACTGTGTAAATAAAACATGGTAATGTGTAAATTTGTTTTTCTGTGTAAATAAAACATGGTAATGTGTAAATATGTTTTTATGTGTAAATATGTTTTACTGTGTAAATATGTTTTACTGTGTAAATAAAACATGGTAATGTGTAAATTTGTTTTACTGTCTACATATGTTTTAATGTGTAAATATGTTTCACTGTGTAAATAAAACATGGTAATGTGTAAATTTGTTTTACTGTGTAAATAAAACATGGTAATGTGTAAATATGTTTTACTGTGTAAATATGTTTTTTCTGTGTAAATACGTTTTACTGTGTAAATAAAACATGGTAATGTATAAATATGTTTTACTGTGTAAATATGTTTTAATGTGTAAATAAAACATGGTAATGTGTAAATATGTTTTACTGTGTAAATAAAACATGGTATTTGGAAATTTGTTTTACTGTGTAAATATGTTTTAATGTGTAAATAAAACATGGTAATGTGTAAATATGTTTTACTGTGTAAATAAAACATGGTAATGTGTAAATATGTTTTACTGGGTAAATAAAACATGGTATTGTGTAAATATGTTTTAATGTGTAAATAAAACATGGTAATGTGTAAATATGTTTTACTGGGTAAATAAAACGTGGTAATGTGTAAATATGTTTTACTGTGTAAATAAAACATGGTATTGTGTAAATTTGTTTTACTGTGTAAATAAAACATGGTAATGTGTAAATATGTTTTACTGGGTAAATAAAACATGGTAATGTGTAAATATGTTTTGATGTGTAAATAAAACATGGTAATGTGTAAATATGTTTTACTGGGTAAATAAAACATGGTATTGTGTAAATATGTTTTTCTGTGTAAATAAAACATGTAATGTGTAAATATATTTTACTATGTAAATAAAACATGGTAATGTGTAAATATGTTTTTCTGCGTAAATACGTTTTACTGTGTAAATAAAACATGGTAATGTGTAAATATATTTTACTATGTAAATGAAACATGCTAATGTGAAAATATATTTTTCTGTGTGAATACGTTTTACTGTGTAAATAAAACATGGTAATTTGTAAATATATTTTACTATGTAAATATATTTTACAATGTAAATAAAACATGCTAATGTGTAAATATGTTTTAATGTGTAAATAAAACATGGTAATGTGTAAATATATTTTACTATGTAAATAAAACATGCTAATGTGTAAATATGTTCTACTGTGTAAATAAAACATGGTAATGTGTAAATTTGTTTTGCTGTGTAAATAAAACATGGTAATGTGTAAATATGTTTCATGTGTAAATATGTTTTACTGTGTAAATATGTTTTACTGTGTAAATAAAACATGGTAATGTGTAAATTTGTTTTTCTGTGTAAATAAAACATGGTAATGTGTAAATATGTTTTTATGTGTAAATATGTTTTACTGTGTAAATATGTTTTACTGTGTAAATAAAACATGGTAATGTGTAAATTTGTTTTACTGTCTACATATGTTTTAATGTGTAAATATGTTTCACTGTGTAAATAAAACATGGTAATGTGTAAATTTGTTTTACTGTGTAAATATGTTTTTTCTGTGTAAATACGTTTTACTGTGTAAATAAAACATGGTAATGTATAAATATGTTTTACTGTGTAAATATGTTTTAATGTGTAAATAAAACATGGTAATGTGTAAATATGTTTTACTGTGTAAATAAAACATGGTATTTGGAAATTTGTTTTACTGTGTAAATATGTTTTACTGTGTAAATAAAACATGGTAATGTGTAAATATGTTTTACTGTGTAAATAAAACATGGTAATGTGTAAATATGTTTTACTGGGTAAATAAAACATGGTATTGTGTAAATATGTTTTAATGTGTAAATAAAACATGGTAATGTGTAAATATGTTTTACTGGGTAAATAAAACGTGGTAATGTGTAAATATGTTTTACTGTGTAAATAAAACATGGTATTGTGTAAATTTGTTTTACTGTGTAAATAAAACATGGTAATGTGTAAATATGTTTTACTGGGTAAATAAAACATGGTAATGTGTAAATATGTTTTGATGTGTAAATAAAACATGGTAATGTGTAAATATGTTTTACTGGGTAAATAAAACATGGTATTGTGTAAATATGTTTTAATGTGTAAATAAAACATGGTAATGTGTAAATATGTTTTACTGGGTAAATAAAACGTGGTAATGTGTAAATATGTTTTACTGTGTAAATAAAACATGGTATTGTGTAAATTTGTTTTACTGTGTAAATAAAACATGGTAATGTGTAAATATGTTTTACTGGGTAAATAAAACATGGTAATGTGTAAATATGTTTTGCTGTGTAAATAAAACATGGTATTGTGTAAATTTGTTTTACTGTGTAAATAAAACATGGTAATGTGTAAATATGTTTTACTGGGTAAATAAAACATGGTATTGTGTAAATTTGTTTTGCTGTGTAAATAAAACATGGTATTGTGTAAATTTGTTTTACTGTGTAAATAAAACATGGTATTGTGTAAATTTGTTTTACTGTGTAAATAAAACATGGTAATGTGTAAATATGTTTTACTGGGTAAATAAAACATGGTAATGTGTAAATATGTTTTGCTGTGTAAATAAAACATGGTATTGTGTAAATTTGTTTTACTGTGTAAATAAAACATGGTAATGTGTAAATATGTTTTACTGGGTAAATAAAACATGGTATTGTGTAAATTTGTTTTACTGTGTAAATAAAACATGGTAATGTGTAAATATGTTTTACTGGGTAAATAAAACGTGGTAATGTGTAAATATGTTTTACTGTGTAAATAAAACGTGGTAATGTGTAAATATGTTTTACTGTGTAAATAAAACATGGTAATGTGTAAATATATTTTACTGTGTAAATAAAACATGGTAATGTGTAAATATGGTTTACTGTGTAAATATGTTTTAATTTGTAAATAAAACATGGTAATGTGTAAATATGGTTTACTGTGTAAATATGTTTTAATGTGTAAATAAAACATGGTAATGTGTAAATATGTTTTACTGTGTAAATAAAACATGGTATTGTGTAAATTTGTTTTACTGTGTAAATAAAACATGGTATTGTGTAAATTTGTTTTTACTGTGTAAATAAAACATGGTAATGTGTAAATATGGTTTACTGTGTAAATATGTTTTAATGTGTAAATAAAACATGGTAATGTGTAAATATGGTTTACTGTGTAAATATGTTTTAATGTGTAAATAAAACATGGTAATGTGTAAATATGTTTTACTGTGTAAATAAAACATGGTATTGTGTAAATTTGTTTTACTGTGTAAATAAAACATGGTATTGTGTAAATTTGTTTTACTGTGTAAATAAAACATGGTAATGTGTAAATATGGTTTACTGTGTAAATATGTTTTACTGTGTAAATAAAACATGTTAATGTTACTTAAAATGTTTAGTTTGCTTCCCAAAACTCGGTCCAGTAATAACAAAATGATTCTATGATCTATTTTTAAGGACCAAATGTCCTCACAAGTATAGAACAATATGAAATCTTTAGTAAAGTGAAGAAATGTTGCTGGTCCTCACATATGTTGTTTCCACCACAAATCTAATATAGTAGAAAAACAGTCTTTTGGATACTAAGGTTAAGGTCTGGGTTTGGTAAAGGTAAAATCTTATTTAGCTACAGTAATACACAGAACAACAGAAACTTATGGATGTCCTCACAAATACAGTAAGATAAATATGTGTGTTTGGGCTAACCAACCTCTCCCCATGCGGCAGGCAGGGGTTCCACGGGAGGGTAGTATTTGGGCAGGTCCCAGGCCACCGTGTTCATGTACCATTTGAAGTCTTTACACTTGAGGTGCTTGCGCAGCTCTTTCTGAGCAGTCAAGTCTCCTGTGGAGAGGTGACGGTACTCTGGCCGACGCTGGTAGATATATTCAGCATACTCATCCATCCATGTCTCTGCCACACGCTTCAGATTCTGAATGAGAGAGGGAGGGAGAGAGAGAGAGGGAGAGAGAGTGGAGAGAATGACGGAGAGAGTGTAAAGAAGAGAAAGATAAGAAATAACATGAGAGGAAAGATTAAGGAAGTAATTAAAGATGAAATTCTCTCATTTAAAAGAATATGAAGAGATATCGAAGAGAAAAGAGTGAGGAGAGAAAAAAAACTACAGACAGAAAGAGAGAGATAGAGAGAGAGAGAAAGAGAGAGAGAGGAAAACGATCCCATCAAGCTAAATGAAACTGACATGATTTTGTGCAAGTGTCCAGTATATCCCACCAGGATGCCACATTATGCAGAGCGACATTCTTCTTACAAGAAAAAACAGAACCCTCTCCCCACTCACATTAATATTTCCTATGGCTGGATACTGATGGTAAAAGTCTGATGTTCATATGGGTAAAACATGGCTGAGAAGATCAGTACAGAGCTGCAGATGCACTGCACAGAATGGTCAAACAGGCACAGAAGAATACTTGTTGTGGATTGTCACAGATTGAGCATTTGTGTGGGCATTAATGCTGCAGCGATTCTGTCCTATCATAAATGGCGCTACACAACCTGCCATACACTGTTTACCCAGGAAATACAAAAGCACACCCCCAGATTCCACAAGCATTTTTATTCACAAGCGGTAGGCATTATTAACAAGATGAAGCCGTGAGCTGCCTTAACGCTGATAGATCTAGCTGTCACACTCGAAGTTAAAAAAATCTCTCACAAACTCTCTACGCTACACCAGCGTATGCTGTTGTTTACCTTATTATAACTGTATTCTACTGCAATATATGCACAGTGTTTAATGGTCATGTGTCATATGATGTGTTTTTTCTAGAGCTGTTTTTCATGTAGTGCATGTGTGTTGTCCGTATGCATGCTTTAATGTCTCCATAATGTTATGCACACTTGTGAAATACATGTATGTCTGTACTTGCTAGTGTTTTGGCCTTCTGGCAGGTATGAATTTCAGCATTCATATAAAGAATGAAGCCTGAATCATGTGGCAAGGGTGAATCACTGGGAGAAGTCTAAAGCTGGGGTTGATGACTCATACCATTAGATTCGAGAGTAACAGCACTCTGGGAAAGCCTTCCAAACAAGGCACTTTTTCTCAGAACTCAGAGAAAGTTTAAAAACATACAGGTTCAGAATGTACTGGAAGATGGCAAGAACCTCAGAAACAAATAAACTAGGGAGTAAAAAGAAACTAGTAGAACCAGATGTACAATGACGGTAACATTGGATGTAATTTGAGTCATTAAGTGCATGCAAGTCAGTTAAGCTGCTTTTTTACTGCAAGGTGGGCTCGGCACAGTTTGACTCGTTTTTGATACCGGGTACTTTGTTTCCCACTGCAGATATAGTACCCCCTCAATGTAGGTCATAATAAACTGGCCTGATAAAAAAAATTCAAATGAGGCTAATGGCAGCAAGATGATTCTCTCCTCCCAGTCAGGAGTCTTCAGTGTTTTTACATAGCCTTTTGGTATCGGCTCAGCTCACTTGGAACCTCAACAGAGGTGATACGAAAAAAAGCACCCGGTACCCATTTGCTTAACAGAAAAAACAAAAAAGGCGAGCAGAGTTGAGCCAAGTTGAGCCAGTACCATGCAGTAAAAAAGCAGCTTTAGTAAAAAAAAAAAAGTACATAGCATACAGGTAACTATACAGACAAATAAACAGTCCATTTAAGCAAATTGTTTAAATCTCGAGCAGAAAGAACATTTAAACTGGGGTCCTAAATAAATAAATAAATAAATAAAAAATCAGACCTTAGATTTAAAGGATTATGTTATCATCTATTAATACAAAATACATTAATTGGGATGGAAATAAGCTACATACCCACAAAATCACCCTTTATAGAGTTCCCAAACTCTAACCCCAATCTGCATGTATGAAAATAATACTTACATTTAAAAAAACACCCATAAACAAGAGCATTTTGATTTACTGGACAATTTAGATATATTTAGAGTTTTAATGCAAAGGAAATGCAAAAAAGGGAACTTCATTTAACCACACTCCTGCACTCCTGAGACTGCATCCCTGTACCTCATGGTTACATTGTAAGCAGTTATGAACTGTTGTTTTAAAGTAAATGTGTCTTAAGGTCTGAAAATCAATGTGCATCCCTAAGAATTGTCATTACTGAAACACATCTGCAGTTAAGTAAACTTGTTTGTGTTTTTATAAAAAGTATTACAGTTCAGTATTTTACATACATAAAGAGCTACATAACACACTAAAGTTGCTATTTTGGAAATGCAAAGTTTTGTTTTCCAACAGTAACAAAATATTAAAATGTTAACAAAATATCTGGTGAAAATCATCAATATGGTAAGAATAGAAGCAGAGCTATCCTATATGCAGAGTGTTCTAGGTTCAGGGTTGGGGGAAATTAGTTCAGTTTAAGTTAATGTAGATATTTAACTTAATGTTCAAGATAAGTTGAAAAATAAATCATGAAAAATAAAATGTTACCTGTGGTTGCTATTAAAAACAGAAGAGTTAATCCTAGCCTACTGTCATAATTAAGTACTTGGTCAGTATACTAATCTCTACAGTAGACCTGTGTGATCTCCAGTCAGTGTAATGTGGACCACTGGTGGTGCTTAAAGTGAGTCTACTGTAATGCTGCTCTAGTACCATGAGACTGAAGCTCAGTAAACTGTTGGCTCCTATTATACTCTTAATGGCTGACAGCAGAGGAGAGGAAAAAGCACTTCCTCCAGTCTAAACCCTGCAATGCCATTACACTCTTATGTGGTTAGAGATGTCAGAGGGTTTGTCTACAGTACTGCCACTACAGTCTTACGTGGTCTGAGGTGCAGTTGGAGTACTGTCATATGTTATATGCTGGTATTACAAACAGATGCTACTGTATTTGAATAGTTTTATTCTATTATTATATATATAATCCTTTTTGAATAGAGGTGACTTTACTGCAGTATGGTTACTGATTTATGGGGACAGAGGTAACTATATTGCAGTATAGTCCATGCAGACTATACTATTGCTACTGGCCCATAGGGACAGAGGTGACTACACTGCTCTATGGTTACTCACCTATGATGTGCACTTTAATACTGTTACTAGCTCATGTGGTAAGATGTGACTGTACTCTAATACTGTTACTGGCACTGGGAACTGAGGTGACTATAATGCTATACTATTATTTCAGGTATATCTGAATGGAGCTTTAAATACTGTTATTGGTTCAAATGGACAGAGATGACTGTTACTGCGATATTGTTATGAACCCATATGAATCAATGGTGAATATACAGTGATAATGATACTGGCCTATATAGACAGACTGTACTGATGTAAAGTTTTAATATGATCAGTTTCTCATTTAGAAGGAAGTTACTATACTGTGACTATATTGTTTGTTATTGGTCCATGTAGTAAAAGATACTATACTATACTAATGTTACTGGCCCCTGTAGCCGGACATGACTGTATTCTAGTAGGTCCCGGTGGGCATTTTGTATAGCATGTACTTCCTGTGCATTTGGCCCACTTTTGAACATAGTATATAGCATTATTGGATATAGTAGATGCAAGTTATGCAAGTCTTTAATATTGTTTCCATGTGGATGGAGGTGACTAAACCTAAATACTGTTACTGGTCCACGTGGATCGGGGTAACTATACTGTAAAATCGTTACTATCCATCTACTGTAATAGTCCTGTACTCACTCTAGCCAGGCTGGTCCCTGAGGGCACTTTGTATGGCACATACTTCCTGTAGATGTGGCCCACTCTGGAACATGGCACATCGTACATACTGCCTCCGCACATCCACACCTGTGGGAAACAAAACAGACACAAACACAAAGCATGCTGGTTATCATCCATTTCATGAATTAACCTTTATTTAAATTTGGTATACATTAATGGTGACCCACACATAGAGTGCAGTTGATCATTATACAAAAAAACAATTGTAAAAGTATAGCAAAAACATTAAACATGACCAAACATCAACCAAAAAGGCAAAGAGGAGGTTTTTTATTCCGGCAATGAGTAAAGCATTACACAAAGATGGCCACTACTCAGTATTTCTGTGAGTCCAGTGTGGGATTGACTCAAAAGGCTGGTAAGTAGGCTTGAACTATAAGGATCCATAGAAATGTTTCACAGTGTGCATGTACCAAAAACAAGGAGCATCCTTTCTGCAGGCTCCAATTATACTCCTACTGGCTGACAGCAGAAGAGAGAAGGAGAAAAAGCCTCATTTTCCAACTTAAATCTCTACCTTCCCAGCTCCAGCCAGCACACAGACCTAAAGTCACAGAGATTTTGCACTGCACTCCCTCCATTTAACCCATATCTGCATAACTTCTAGACTGATTTTTTAGGACATGGTGTGGCTTTACGTATACAATACAGTCACTAACATCTTTTGAAAGATGCATTATAATGCCATGTAATACATGTCATTGTCATTGTAAAAACATCACCATTTTATAGGAAAGAAATGAAAGAAAGGAATGAGGGTATGGTTAACAATGGACTAAAATGGTAAACAATTAGCTAGTAATATTGATCCCCCTCGGATATGCTGCCCACATATAAACAATCAGTTTTACTGAATGAGATAGCTGTTGTCAGCTGTGTAACATATACTTGGTCAACCAATATATCAATTAGGTCCTACTTCATGGCATGTGATAGCACAGTTTTTAGCAGTCATCTAGCTAACAACATGTAACAGCAAGTTAACTTCATTAAATAGCTAGCATAAGCAGACACTAACTCTTAAGTGCTAGAGGGTGCAAACCTAAACTTTGAATCCACAGATCTAGATATACTGCTATCTCTCTGAGTCTGCAGATGCATGATGGTGAGTTACTTCTTGTTGCCAGAGTCTGTGCTTTTGATGTTTAGGCTTGTATAGACTGCTGGCTCAGGGCTGAAGGAGAAATTCCGCTGGGCCGGTGACATAGTGGGGGCGGTTAGTGGGCTTGGGGTGTTTTTTTATTTTTTTTGTTGGGGGGGCTGCTTCTCGGTCTAACAGACAAGTCTGAAGGCTCTTCTCTTTGTCCCCTCTTGCCCTCTTTCTCTCCCTCACCATCCTGCTGTGCATGAGAGAGCTGTGTGTGCAGATATCAAACAGCACACGGCTCTCTCTCCCCCGCTGGGGCAGCTGCTTTAGTGCTCAGACTGACTTCATATACACCATCCATATGGAGATGGAACACTCCTCTGAGTATAAACGAAAGGAAGATGTAACAAATGAGGTTTTATGAATAATTTTCTCAACGTTTATTCATATTTTCCATGGCGCGTGGAGAAATGAAGTCATGGCTCCTGTGGAGACATTACTGGGAGGACTAGTGCTGCATTTTTTATAAAGCCGCCCACGTTCAACAGATGGACGCCGCTCGGATGAAGACAGCTGATCAATAGATAGGGCCAAAGCACTCCAAGTTTCACTCCAAACAGCAATAAAACTGAGGAGGCTGAGTGCTGGGGCTGCAACAGAGCAATAAGAGACACGTTTCGTGCTATTCAGAGGATTAACTTCTAAATCACAAATGTTAAATGTCATAGCCAGCTGTAAATTCTAAGACTTAAGGTAGGTAACATAATTCTACTGACAAAGCGGCAACTGAGAAAATATCAAATAAGCCTGCCAAAGGTAATGTAAAAAAATAAAAAGACGCTGGCAATTTAGATCTAGTACTATTTTTGCCGTTGCCATGGTTTCCAGATGATGAAGAAAGGGCTGCGTTACAATAACAAAGTTCACTGACGGCGCACGAGAGGAGAGAGCCTAATGAAAAAGGAAGGATGGCAGGTATGTCATCTCCGATAAAGAGAACATTCTCCCTCCCTCATTCGCTCGCATGTGGCGCCTCCGGTTCTGGCCCCGCTAATCAAAACCGAATCACCCCAGAGCTGCGCGCAATCACAGGATCACACACACTAATTAGTTTCAGCAGAGGGGCCAGCCTAAAAACACACCGCCGCCGTTGCTTGTCTCTTTACTTCAGGCTGTCTGTCCTTTTGGCTCCAAAAGCTCCAGGACATCATGTGCAGAAGAGAAAATATAAAAAATAAAAACCAACAACAACAAACACCAGCCTGTAAATTCACCACAACCTCAAAGAGCTGTAAGAAACAAGAAATGCTCATGTGAAAAGAGAGAAGCAGACTGGACATGCCACACAGAGCAGCACACGCAGAGCAGAGCTCTGAGGAGCTGAATTAAAAAAAAACAACATACTGCATACTGAAAAAGCGTGAATAATAGACTGAGTCTTAACGGTGGGCTTTGGATGGTCCGCTTTCAGAGTAGATTTGATGGAGCACTGCTTTGTATTTTCTCATCAGTCCTACATTAGCAGGGATACATTCATTGTTCTCTCAGACTGACCCACTTGAGGGAGCTTGGGATAGTTTCGTGTGCAGCGTCTCAGGACCAGCAAAGACACAAGCATTCCCTGCAGGGCAGTTTTGTGCAGTGTGGTTTAGCACATTTGTATCAGCATCTTCCACCAAAACATATGTACTACGTATGCTACACTTATTTTTTTTATTTATCTGTCATTCTGTTGAATACATCGTAGGCAACAAACTACCAGCCTTACAGGACATCTATCAGTCCTGCTGCCTGAGGAAAATCCAGAAGATTAGGTTAGACAGAGGTCACCCAGCACACAGCCTGTTCACTATACTGCCATCAGGCAGGCCAGAACAACCCGGCTACTGAACAGCTTCTACCCACAGGCTGTCAGGCTCCTGAACAAACTGTGAGGCTGTAAGACCTTGAGACCGTTCACTTGGTCACTGCTATATTACATTATGTTTTACTATTATTTTATCGATTCTGATATTGCTGCTATGGACAATATCACTAAGTCACTTTAAATAG
This sequence comes from Megaleporinus macrocephalus, assembly GCA_021613375.1. Lineage (NCBI taxonomy): Eukaryota > Metazoa > Chordata > Actinopteri > Characiformes > Anostomidae > Megaleporinus > Megaleporinus macrocephalus. The sequence continues at coordinate 35,243,597 of CM038706.1, forward strand.
ATATATCTTCTCAGATAACCTGCCAACGCAACACAAGTTGTATATATATATATATATATGTATATATATATATATATATATATATATATATATATATATATATATATATATATATATATATATATATATATATATATATATATCTTGTGTATGTTTTGTATAGTCCTTTATATATTTCAGTATATGTATATATTCTAGCTTATTTTTACTTTAATATTGTCTATTTCTTGTATGTTTGAATTGTTTTTACAAATATAATGCTGCCCTGCTGTAGAGTTATTATCTGAGCCTCACCCCAAACATTTCAATGCATGTTATGTCCTGACATGATGTGCAAATGACAAATAAACCTGAAACTTAATACTTGATTTTAATAGTTTTCACTTTTTTATACAACATATACGTAAATACTACCGACAAAAAAGGTCACACTGACCGTTAGTTGATTTCCAAAATCAATGATTTGGTTCACGCCTTAATCCAGTAATCAAGAAAAGAAAAAGTGCTGCCAGTCATGTGTTGATAACTAAATGTTTAAATCACAACAATTCTTTCAACAAAAAGCATTATTCTTCTTTTTGCACTTTTACACATAAACACAGGACAACAAAAGGTCAGTAAAATCATGTAATCAAACCCTGACAGGCACACACAAACAGTCTGGTAGTCAGCTGTGGCAGACATGTCAGCTTTTTCAAAAAAATGCTTCTATCTTTGTCTTGTACTCAGTGTTTGTGAGGAAGCTTTACAAAAATAATTATATACAGTCAAGTGAAGAAGTATACCCTGTATGTATGGAGATACAGATATTAATGTACACTGTTTTTGACATCCTTTGTATTATGGTAAAACAATAATATGTGTGGAAAATTATGTAGAGAAGATTCAAAACCATTGCCAACTGGTCCAGGCCAGTCCATAACATTTTAAAAGAAGTCTTTAAGCCGCCCAAAATTTGCAGGTAGCTTCTGCCACTGTTGACTGTTGATATGCATTCTTCTACAAATACAAACCCACATGAGACCCATACAGACCTACATGAGAGGTGTGCCAGGAGGAAGCCTTTGCTGTTTAAAAAAAAACATGGTGGCAGGAATAAAGTTTGGTAATAAAGGTGCAGGACTTCTGGAACAGTGTGCTGTAGATAAGTCAACGGCCATAGCCTTGTTTGGCCACAGTACCGAAAGTCATGCATGCTAAAAAAAAATCGAAGACAGTATTTGATCAGACGAATCAGAAGAAAGCACGTGGTGGAAATGGTTTGGGGCTGCTCTGCTGCCTCAGGGCCTAGCCAACTCACAATTCTAGAATTGTCATACCAAAGAGTGCTTGAGGAGAGTGTAAGACCAACTGTAAAAAATTTGCAGCTGAAGAAGTGGAACTTCCAACATGATAACGATCCCAAACCTACAAGTAAATCCACCAAAGAAATGGCTGAGAAGGAAGAAATGGTGAATTATGGAATAGGCTAGTCAAAGACGATTTCATAATGGCCTGAATCCCACTGAAATGCTATGGGGGGATCTGAATTGTGCTGTACATGCAATAAACCCGGCAAACAATGCAAAGATGAATTCTGCATGAAGGAATAGGTCAGAATTTATTCCAATAGATATCAAAAAAGGGTAGATAGTTAGAGGAAAAACATACATAACGTGGGTCCTTTATTTGTGGAGTCTGCATGTTTTCTCCGTGTCTGTGTGGGTTTCCTCTGGGTGCTCCAGTCTCCTTCCATAGCCCAAAGACATGGGGTCAGGCAAGTTGCCCCGAGGTTTATGTGTTTGTGTCTGTCCTGTAATGGACTGGCAACCCATCCAGGATGCTTCTTGCTATTCGCCAGGACAGTGCCCCCCAGTTACCGAGGTGGAAAAGCAGCTTAGATAATGAATGAATGGGCTCTCACCTTGAATGATATTTCATACTGCTCTCCTCCCCAGATCTCCAGGCCAGTGTCATAGCCTCCCAGCTCCCAGAACCACTGCCGCTTCACAGCAAACAAACCTCCGGCCATCACTGGAGACCTGTGGAGAGCCAGAAAGTACCAACAAGTTCAATACTCCCTCACACACATCTCATAATACATTTAATATAGACTCTATGTTCAGTTGGAGCTCAAGGACAGCACAGAGGAATTCTACTGAAGGTCATACAGAAAGTAGACACAATCTATGGGTATGTAAGTTTACCGCAGTGTGTGAAATAAAGGTCTCTGGGGCAAAGAACAAAGTTACACTGTAAAATGTTTTAACATAAAGTAAGTCATTTGGTTGCCTTAAAATGTTGAGTATATAAAACTTCTAAGAGAAACTTAACAGAATAATGTGTTTTACATTCTGTAAATTATTATTGAACTCAAAATTTTAAGACAATCAGGTTATTTTAAGTGAAAACACTGAATAATTTTTACAGTGTAGGATTTTACTCCAAAGTGTTGTTTTCAGATCATGTAGGTCTTATAGTGCTACCACAGACTTATACAGTATTCATCAAGCCTTTCATGACTCAAGGGCGCCCGGGCTTTTTTTGGTATACACTGATTTACTGTACGGGTCCATTTGGTGAAACAAGGCTCTGCTGACCTGATCATTCTTGAGTGATCAATGAAGTGCATGTAGATGCTGAATGTAAACCTGCGCTCACTGCAGTCAACATGCCAGATATCAGACTCCTACGCACTGCTCAGCAGCCGACCGCGCTCAGATCAAAGAGAGACTGATGCCCCTAGGGCAGTGCCTGCTAATGCAGCAGTAATCCTGCGGCCCTGCCCAGTCTTGTTACATGCTTTAAGCTGCAGTTCACTGGTGTATCATGGTGGACCTGTAAACACAGCAAGCTGTGTTTTGCCAGGATGGTGTAAGGTTTCTACCTTGTTCAAATTTCCATTTACATATTATCAGGAAGTCTGAGATTATTATCATGCTTATGCTATAGCACAACAACAGTGCCTAAAATGACCTCAATAGGTTTAAAATATTGTAACACTGTTAAAAACTGTGCTGTTGTTAAGACAGGTTTAAAGTAATTCTGAAAGTATATTTTCTGGAATGTGCCTGGTGATGCTGGGGAAGGGCATTGACCAAATTCCCAAATTCTATTTTTGTATTAGCACTGCTATCTCTTTCTCACTGGACTTATTGTTTTCTCTGTTGTCCTCTGTTTAAGGACGGCTCCAATGTGGCACTGTGTCTTTTACACACTGTGCAGTTTGTATGATTAACTGAAGCTAAGTCAACTGAATGTTTATTTCAGATGCAAGCACATATTGCTGCACCAAGTCACGTCTGATACACAATTAAGTCTTCTCAATTACATGCATCTGGCTCTACGTCTCAGACTTTTACGCTTTCAGTCACTTGAAAAAGATCCATCTGTGTGAGCTGAAGTTTTTTGAAGCACTTTCAGCAATTATGAAGCATGCAAGCTGTACAGGGAGGTGGTGAAGTTAAAAAAATGGCCAAAAAATGAGAGGGTGAGAGAGGAAGAGCAATAAACAATAATTGTGGAAAAGGGGTTTGTGTAAAGACAGCCAAGCAGGATGAGCATGAAGGCGCCAAAATCAATTTGCTCTCGTGTAATACCCTCCGGCCCACTTCCCTCCAATTTAATAAGACGCTGAAATATAGCAGTCGACTCAATTAAGCCTGCTAATGAAGGAGCAAGCACTTCACTGGCAAAATTATCCAAGTCTTTTTTCCCTTTCCAATCCTTGTGCCAATAGAAGCGAGGGATAAGCTAGCAGATTCAAAGGCTTTGTTAAGTGAATTTTGGAGGTTTGAGGCTGGTCCAGCATGCTGTTGCTACTGGGTGGGGTAGGTGGTGGCGGGTTATAGATGTGTTGGACCAGATGGGTCCATGGACAAAATAAGGAAGCAGCTTGGCTGCAGAATAGATTTTGGCTGGTACAGAGGTATGCAGTTGAGAAGGTTCTGAGAAGCCAAAAGCAAGCAGAAGTGCCTTCAAAAGAAATCTAACTGGGCATTTTTACACAACTAATACAAATGAACACAGAAAATTAGACTCAAGTAAAAGTACTTGAGTTTGCAAATCTAAAGTAAAAGTACTCTAATACTGCATCTCTGGTCAGCTATGTGCTTGTGGTGCTTATTGTCTTGACAAAACCTTCTTCATTCTTCATTATTGACATCTTGCTATATATTAAATTTGTATGGAATATTTATTTATATGTAATTTTATAATTGTATATTAAATAACATAGTTATTTAATTAAATACATTTACATTCTGTGAACATTCAGTATAGACAGGTTAAATTATTGTACAAATAATGGCAAAAACATTCATACAAAAATAAATAGTGTTCCATCTAAAAAGGCAAACTACTATACCAAACTGTGAATACTGTTCATCATGCTACATGACCCCTACATAAGTTTATCTTGACAACTGACATAACCCTAAAAAATGTTTAGCAATGCTTATTCCACTTTAGCTAGCTTTGATCAAATTGACAAATGTAACCTTAACAGCGAATCATGCCAACTGGAATAAGCATTTAAGTAAGGTTATGTCATAAAGAGGTTAGATAGTTGGCATGTAGCCTTATAAACAAAACTTTATAGTACAGTGTTACCACTGTGTTACTTAAAGACAAAAAAAGAGAAAATGTAAAACATAAAATGTAAGAAGATGTGTGTAAAGGTAGGAGGGTTAATTGTTGGAAGACTGAAAAATTAAGACAAACTGAAGGCCAGAAGTTTTGGCATGCTGTAGTGAGATGAATCAGCAGTACATTGTTCATCAGAAGAAGCAGGTTGTTCCATTCAAGCAAAACTAAATATACCAGTACTCATACCTGCTACAGAAGTCTGAATCTTAGAGAAGAAGCTTAAGCAGAACAACTGAAGTACAGGTAATGATGTAATCAGCTCTAAGAGCAGTGCTGATGGGATTGTTGGAGTGGATGGCCTTGTGCTTTGTGACCTTGTTTAAGGCTTGAATAAGTCTAAGAGCTCTTCGTTGTATTTTTGTTCATGCAAATACAATGACAAAGTGTAGTAAAGGTTGCGCATGTGTGATTTGGTCATAGACACGGATGAGGTGAGTGTTCTCCCGCTGGTTCTTTAAAAAGGTACAGCAAAGAAGCTCTTCTTTCTTTTTTGTTGAACAAACAATTATTAAAAAGAGATGTGTGGGCTAAATAAGAGAATGGGACAAAAAGACAGCTTTTACTGTGTGTGTGTGTGCTTGTCTTACTATCCTTCTGAGGGCCACATGTTCTCACAATAATAGTACAACATGACATATTTGCACAAGTGGGAACATTTTGCCTGTCCTCACTTTAAGGTCCTCAAATTAGTTTTTTTTGTGTGTGTGTGTGTGTGTATCTGTGTGAGAGCAGAGCAGGCAGGTGAATGAACCACTGCAGCCTCTGATCATGGGTGTTCTGCACCAGTAGAGCATGAAGTCAGGTCAGAAAGTCTTACTAGACACAGATACAGAAAAAAGAGAGAGAACGAGAGAGAGATAGAGAGAGAGAAAGAGAGGCCTGCTGCTCAGATGTATGTGACAAGGTGAACCTTTTCTGTAAGAAGCCCTCTCTAGACAGCAGGCACTAAATCAGTGTGACCATATGCGCACACACACACATACACGTGTACACACACATGCATATGCTCCTCTGTCTGTCGGGCGTTGTCAGGTGTCAGGTATGGCTCTCTTCAGATAAGCCTGGTGGCATCTCTCCTGTTCAGCTTCAGTTCATCTCGTCTCATCACACACACACACATACACAGTGTTTGACTGTTACGGGTTGTTTCGATTGCACTATGATCCCAAAGCAATGTTAATACCACAAGCTTCAATTCATAGGATATAATCGCATTATTAAGAAAACTCCAATAACTCCAACTGTGCTGTCACCTTGGTCAAAGCTCTGGATATGAAGCACATCTCAATAAATGCTTCCTTATTCAAAAAGCACGTTAAACTATAGTTGACTGGACGGCGCTTCACACTACAGATGGACAATTACCCAAATTTTTTTAAGGCAAAGAAGTAGAATATTCTGCAATGGTCGATTCAATTACCAGATCTTAACCCGATCAAGCACTGATTTCACTTGCTGAAGACAAAACTTAAAAAGCTAAAGGCCTGACAAAGCATTACAAAAGACGAAACCCAGCATTTGGTGATGTCCATGGGTTCCAGATATCCAAATACATGCCTGCAAAGGATTTTCAACAAATATTTTCATAACCATTTTATTTAGTGTAATGTTAATTTGTCCAATTACTTTTGAATCCCCTGAAATGTGGGGGCTCTGCAGAAAAATAGTTCTGTCTCAGCGTCATTGGGCAAAGGCAAGGTACACCATGGACAGTTCGCCAGTCCATCGCATGGCATCGCATGGCATCGCATGGCATCACACGGCATCGCACATATATAGCAATTCTCCTCCTGATTAAAACAAATATCATGATGCTCTTATCCCCCCAAAAATAACCCTATATGCCTGCAACATATTTCAAAAAAGTAGCATGTTTATCACAGTAGCATGTTTATCACTGTGTTACATAATTTTTTCTTTTAACAGTAACTGTTTACGGGCAGAAGACACTATATAAATTTGTTTTGAAAGCAAAATATTTTGCCAGAAGTCTTCAGATGTGCAACCATACACTGCTTTCACTGTCGTATAACGCACTACACATTTTCAATTGAACACAGATCTAGACTGCAGGCAGGCTGATCTAGCATCTTACAGTTTTTGATTACTTTGAAAAAATTTTCTTGTTTAATGAACCATTCAAAATTTTTCTATTATCCATTACCATTTTAGAGATACAATGAATCTTTAGGGGTGCCTTACTGTGGGACTTTATATGCCTCACACTGTGATAGACCCTTGCTTATGAACTGTATACTAACAATGGACTTCACTTCTTTAGCTGAGAGCAGCACAATTATTTTTTTCATTGAAATGCGTTTAGGTAGAGCTGGGCGATATTTTCATATCGATATCGATATGTATCACGATATAAATCAAATCAAGATTGCGATTTTACTTTAAGTGAAAAGTAAAGATATCAAAATTTAACAATGTTGTTAAATTGTTTTAATCCTCTGATTTATTTTCTATCAGAAGAATGAATTGTACTATAGAACACTACAAAACTGTATTTCAAATAAAATAAACAATATATGCATTATATATATTTATCTTTATCAAGTACAAAATTGCGTCGATTAGCACATTGTGCATCGATGCGTCGCAAATATGGCCGTGCCTTCTGAAAGCATGGATTTATCTGGAGCACGAGCTACAAACAATCGCTCGTGTGCATCTAAACTTGGGAGGGTATTTCACACAGACATGCCACAGTGTGGTGCTCTGTCAGCTCTGCACAGTGGAGATGATCACAACAGTACAACTGCTATATCCTAGCACTTGAAGCACCGCAGCGCTTTGTCAACACAGCAGCAAGACAGCACCTGTTTACTTGTTGTTCTTATCTTAGCAGATTTTTTTAAGATTATTAACACAGGTAACATGTTTCTTTCAGCAGTAGTAACGTTTTCTGTCGTCATTTTCTCTTATTTTATTCTCTCTGCTCGACTGTGACGCCTGCAGTTACCAAATTACTAGCATGTGGGTTTAGCTGCTGCTACGCCTACACTCTGTGCTGTGAGCTTCCACCAAACATGAAATGGCTGGAACTCTAGTTCAGCCACCTGATTGGTTTGTGGCGGCGCTATTCTCATTCTCATCGGCTATTTGTGTTGTCTCTCAAAACATGGACGGAACATAATTCTATCAACCTTTTATAGACTACGTCTTATAGTTTCATCATAATTAGCGTTATCGTTTTATCGCCCAGCCCTATGTTTAGGTGGAATTAATTGAAGTAAATGTAAATTGGAGGAAATAAAAAATGCACCCATTCTTAAGCAGAATGAAAAGGAAGGCTAAATCATCTAGGATGAGTGTATGAGTGTATACACAGCTAGCTGTACTTCTCAAAATTGCATGTGTGTATGTTGGTAAGTGAGAGAGAGAAAGAGAGAGAGAGAGATTTTGTGCTATTCCTCTTTTTCTCACAGGGGAAATAACTGGAATTCTGAATAGTATTTTACCTTGATTTGGCAGTGTAATGTGCAGAGATGGAGAGACAGAGCGAGGAGACAGAGAGAAAATAAATAATTTGACAGAGAATCTCTTTTTCACTATAAGCAAATCACTACCAGTCAAACGCTTTAGATCACTACCAGTCAAACGCTTTAGATCACTACCAGTCAAACGCTTTAGACCACTACCAGTCAAACGCTTTAGATCACTACCAGCCAAACGCTTCAGAACACTACCAGTCAAACGATTTAGAACACTACCAGTCAAACGATTTAGACCACTACCAGTCAAACGCTTTAGATTACTACCAGCCAAACGCTTTAGTACACTACCAGTCAAACGCTTTAGATTACTACCAGTCAAACGCTTTAGATCACTACCAGCCAAACGCTTTAGTACACTACCAGTCAAACGCTTTAGATTACTACCAGTCAAACGCTTTAGATCACTACCAGTCAAAGGTTTTAGAACACTACCAGTCAAACGATTTAGATCACTACCAGCCAAACGCTTTAGTACACTACCAGTCAAACGCTTTAGATTACTACCAGTCAAACGCTTTAGATTACTACCAGCCAAACGCTTTAGTACACTACCAGTCAAACGCTTTAGATTACTACCAGTCAAACGTTTTAGAACACTACCAGCCAAACGCTTTAGATTACTACCAGTCAAACGCTTTAGATTACTACCAGCCAAACGCTTTAGTACACTACCAGCCAAACGCTTTAGATTACTACCAGTCAAACGCTTTAGATTACTACCAGTCAAACGCTTTAGACCACTACCAGTCAAACGCTTTAGATCACTACCAGTCAAACGCTTTAGATCACTACCAGCCAAACGCTTTAGAACACTACCAGTCAAACGCTTTAGATTACTACCAGCCAAACGCTTTAGATTACTACCAGCCAAATGCTTTAGATTACTACCAGCCAAACGCTTTAGATTACTACCAGTCAAACGCTTTAGATTACTACCAGTCAAACGCTTTAGACCACTACCAGTCAAACGCTTTAGATCACTACCAGTCAAACGCTTTAGATCACTACCAGCCAAACGCTTTAGAACACTACCAGTCAAACGCTTTAGATTACTACCAGTCAAACGCTTTAGATTACTACCAGCCAAACGCTTTAGATTACTACCAGTCAAACGCTTTAGTACACTACCAGTCAAACGCTTTAGATTACTACCAGTCAAACGCTTTAGATTACTACCAGCCAAACGCTTTAGATTACTACCAGTCAAACGCTTCAGATTACTACCAGTCAAACGCTTTAGACCACTACCAGTCAAACGCTTTAGTACACTACCAGTCAAACGCTTTAGATTACTACCAGTCAAACGCTTTAGATTACTACCAGTCAAACGCTTTAGATTACTACCAGCCAAACGCTTTAGATTACTACCAGCCAAACGCTTTAGTACACTACCAGCCAAACGCTTTAGATTACTACCAGTCAAACGCTTTAGATTACTACCAGTCAAACGCTTTAGATTACTACCAGTCAAACGCTTTAGACCACTACCAGTCAAACGCTTTAGATCACTACCAGTCAAACGCTTTAGATCACTACCAGCCAAACGCTTTAGTACACTACCAGCCAAACGCTTTAGTACACTACCAGTCAAACGCTTTAGATCACTACCAGTCAAACGCTTTAGATTACTACCAGTCAAACGCTTTAGACCACTACCAGTCAAACGCTTTAGATCACTACCAGTCAAACGCTTTAGATCACTACCAGCCAAACGCTTTAGAACACTACCAGTCAAACGATTTAGATCACTACCAGTCAAACGCTTTAGATTACTACCAGTCAAACGCTTTAGATTACTACCAGCCAAACGCTTTAGATTACTACCAGTCAAACGCTTTAGTACACTACCAGTCAAACGCTTTAGATTACTACCAGTCAAACGCTTTAGATTATTACCAGCCAAACGCTTTAGATTACTACCAGTCAAACGCTTCAGATTACTACCAGTCAAACGCTTTAGACCACTACCAGTCAAACGCTTTAGTACACTACCAGTCAAACGCTTTAGTACACTACCAGTCAAACGCTTTAGATTACTACCAGTCAAACGCTTTAGATTACTACCAGCCAAACGCTTTAGATTACTACCAGTCAAACGCTTTAGATTACTACCAGTCAAACGCTTTAGATTACTACCAGTCAAACGCTTTAGAACACTACCAGTCAAACGCTTTAGTACACTACCAGTCAAACGCTTTAGATTACTACCAGTCAAACGCTTTAGATTACTACCAGCCAAACGCTTTAGATTACTACCAGTCAAACGCTTTAGATTACTACCAGTCAAACGCTTTAGATTACTACCAGTCAAACGCTTTAGACCACTACCAGTCAAACGCTTTAGATCACTACCAGTCAAACGCTTTAGATCACTACCAGCCAAACGCTTTAGAACACTACCAGTCAAACGATTTAGATCACTACCAGCCAAACGCTTTAGTACACTACCAGTCAAACGCTTTAGATTACTACCAGTCAAACGCTTTAGATTACTACCAGTCAAACGCTTTAGATTACTACCAGCCAAACGCTTTAGATTACTACCAGTCAAACGCTTTAGATTACTACCAGTCAAACGCTTTAGATTACTACCAGTCAAACGCTTTAGATTACTACCAGTCAAACGATTTAGATCACTACCAGCCAAACGCTTTAGATCACTACCAGCCAAACGCTTTAGATTACTACCAGTCAAACGCTTTAGATCACTACCAGTCAAACGCTTTAGATTACTACCAGTCAAACGCTTTAGATCACTAACAGTCAAACGTTTTAGAACACTACCAGTCAAACGCTTTAGAACACTACCAGTCAAACGTTTTAGATCACTACCAGTCAAATGCTTTAGTTACACTACCAGTCAAACACTTTAGATGACTACCAGTCAAACGCTTTAGAACACTACCAGTCAAACGCTTTAGATCACTACCAGCCAAACGTTTTAGAACACTACCAGTCAAACGCTTTAGATCACTACCAGTCAAACGTTTTAGAACACTACCAGTCAAACGCTTTAGATCACTACCAGTCAAGCGCTTTAGATCACTACCAGTCAAACGTTTTAGAACACTACCAGTCAAACGCTTTAGATCACTACCAGTCAAGCGCTTTAGATCACTACCAGTCAAGCGTTTTAGAACACTACCAGTCAAACGCTTTAGATCACTACCAGTCAAACGTTTTAGAACACTACCAGTCAAACGCTTTAGAACACTACCAGTCAAACGCTTTAGAACACTACCAGTCAAACGCTTTAGAACACTACCAGCCAAACGTTTTAGAACACTACCAGCCAAACGCTTTAGATCACTACCAGTCAAACGCTTTAGATCACTAACAGTCAAACGTTTTAGAACACTACCAGTCAAACGCTTTAGAACACTACCAGTCAAACGTTTTAGATCACTAACAGTCAAATGCTTTAGTTACACTACCAGTCAAACGCTTTAGATCACTACCAGTCAAACGCTTTAGAACACTACCAGTCAAACGCTTTAGATCACTACCAGCCAAACGTTTTAGAACACTACCAGTCAAACGCTTTAGATCACTACCAGTCAAACGTTTTAGAACACTACCAGTCAAACGCTTTAGAACACTACCAGTCAAACGCTTTAGAACACTACCAGCCAAACGTTTTAGAACACTACCAGTCAAACGCTTTAGAACACTACCAGTCAAACGCTTTAGATCACTACCAGTCAAACGCCTTAGAACACTACCAGTCAAACGTTTTAGAACACTTCCAGTCAAACGTTTTAGTACACTACCAGCCAAACGTTTTAGATACACTACCAGCCAAACGTTTTAGTACACTACCAGTCAAACGCTTTAGTACACTACCAGCCAAACGTTTTAGTACACTACCAGTGAAACGTTTTAGTACACTACCAGCCAAACGTTTGAGTACACTACCATTCAAACGTTTTAGTACACTACCAACCAAACGTTTTAGATCACTACCAGTCAAACGCTTTAGATCACTACCAGTCAAACGCTTTAGAACACTACCAGCCAAACGCTTTAGAACACTACCAGCCAAACGTTTTAGTACACTACCATTCAAACGTTTTAGATCACTACCAGCCAAACGTTTTAGATCACTACCAGTCAAACGTTTTAGATCACTACCAGTCAAATGTTTTAGATCACTACCAGTCAAAGGTTTTAGAACACTACAGGTCAAACATTTTAGATCACTACCAGTCAAACATTTTAGATCACTACCAGCCAAACGTTTTATTACACTACCAGTCAAACGTTTTAGTACACTACCAGCTAAACATTTTAGGACACTACCAGCCAAACGTTTTAGTACACTACCAGCAAAACATTTTAGTACACTACCAGTCAAAGGTTTTAGAACACTACAGGTCAAACATTTTAGATCACTACCAGCCAAACGTTTTAGTACACTACCAGCCAAACATTTTAGTACACTACCAGTCAAACGTTTTAGATCACTACAAGTCAAACGTTTTAGTACATTACCAGCCAAACGTTTTAGTACACAAGCAGTCAAACTTTCTAGAACACTACCAGCCAAATATTTTAGTACACTACCAGTCAAACGCTTTAGTACACTACCAGCCAAACGTTTTAGTACACTACCAGTCAAACATTTTAGTACACTACCAGCCAAACGTTTTAGTACACTACCAGTCAAACGTTTTAGATCACTACAAGTCAAACGTTTTAGTACATTACCAGCCAAACGTTTTAGTACACAAGCAGTCAAACTTTCTAGAACACTACCAGCCAAACATTTTAGTACACTACCAGTCAAACGCTTTAGTACACCACCAGCCAAACGTTTTAGATCACTACCAGTCAAACGTTTTAGTACACTAACAGTCAAACGCTTTAGTACACTACCAGTCAAATGTTTTAGATCACTACCAGTCAAACGTTTTAGTACACTAACAGTCAAACGCTTTAGTACACTACCAGTCAAACGTTAGTACACTACCAGTCAAACGTTTTAGAACACTACCAGCCAAATGTTTTTGTACACTACCAGTCTAATGTTTTAGTACACTACCAGTTAAACGTTTTAGTACACTACCAGCCAAACATTTTAGTACACTTCCAGCCAAAGGTTTTTGTACACTACCAGTCTAACGCTTTAGTACACTACCAGTCAAACGTTTTAGTACACTACCAGCCAAACGTTTTAGTACACTACCAGTCTAACGCTTTAGTACACTACCAGTCAAACGTTTTAGTACACTACCAGCCAAACGTTTTTGTACACTACCAGCCAAACGTTTTAGTACACTACCACCCAAACGTTTTAGTACACTACCAGCCAAACGTTTCAGTACACTACCAGCCAAACGTTTTAGTACACTACCAGTCAAACGTTTTTAGTACACTACCAGTCAAACATTTTAGTACACTACCAGTCAAACATTTTAGATCACTACCAGCCAAACGTTTTATTACACTACCAGTCAAACGTTTTAGTACACTACCAGCCAAAGGTTTTAGTACACTACCAGCCAAACGTTTTTGTACACTACCAGTCAAACATTTTAGATCACTACCAGCCAAAAGTTTTAGTACACAAGCAGTCAAACGTTGTAGTACACTACCAGCTAAACGTTTTAGTACACTATCAGTCAAAAGTTTTAGTACACTACCAGCGAAAAGTTTTAGTACACTACCAGTCAAACGTTTTAGTACACAAGCAGTCAAATGTTCTAGAACACTACCAGTGAAAAGTTTTAGTACACTACCAGCTAAACGTTTTAGTACACTACCTGTTAAACATTTTAGTACACTACAAGTCAAATGTTTTAGTACATTACCAGCCAAACGTTTTAGATCACTACCAGTCAAACATTTTAGAATACTACCAGCCAAACGTTTTAGTACACTACCAGTAAAACATTAGAACCAGTAGAACATAGAGCTGTTCTAAAAACTTTTAACTGGTAGTATTTTAAAATTTGTGAATATATATATACAATATATATATATATATATATATATATATATATATATATATATATATATATATATATATATATAACAAATGCATTGATGCCCTCATCCCCCAAATAAACCCATATATTAAAAAAGTTAACAATATAATGCAGTAGCATATTTATCACTGTGTTACATATTTTTTTCTTTTAACAGCACTTAGTAACTGTCTAGAGGCAGTAGACACTATATAAATTTGTTTTTTAAGCAAAATATTTTGCCAGAAGTCTTCAGATGTGCAACCATACACTGCTTTCACTGTCGTATAATGCACTACACATTTTCAATGGAACACAGGTCTAGACTGCAGGCAGGCTGATCTAGCATCTGCACTTTTTCAATGAACCATTGTTCAATGAACCATTCAAATATTTTTTTTCTGTTCACCATTACCATTTCAGAGATACAATGAATCTGTAGGGGTGCCTTACTGTGGGACCTTATATGCCCCATACTATGATAGACCCTTGCCTATGAACTTTATGCTAACAATCTGGACTTCCCCTCTTTAGCTGAGAGCAGCACAATTATGTTTTATTGAAATTTGTTCAGGTGGAATTAATTGGAATGTAAAAAAAACTTCTGTAGATCACTCACCAGCATCTATACCGTGACAAACTAGGATATTATCCATGTAGCAGAATTTAGCTGCTGGATAACGCTTGACTATATGCTCACTATATCTCTCATTAGAGAGGACTACCTGAAGCCTGTCTCATATTTCAAGATTTTAGAAGAGGCATGTGCGTACAAATACACACATTCAGATAATGGCACTTTCAAAAAGCTTTATGCCAGCAGTGGTATAAGTGGTATGAATAAATACTTTTTAAAAAGTAAATTTAAAAGTTTATGTAAAATAAATAAAATAAATAAATAAAAATATTTATTTAAAATAAATAAAAATAAATGTAAAAGAAACACTATGTAAAATATCAAGTCTATCAATATGTGATTTATCTAATCTTTACTTGTGCACCATACAGCCAATTTTACACTTTCATCCTTTCAATTCTAAAACCAACAATGTCTCCTCAGAAAAAAGCTTCCTAAGGGTGTTTTGTTTCCCTTCAAATAGAAAATCACACAAGCAGCTACCAAATACCTTAGCTGACTTAGGAAGATATTTCAGGAAAGCAAATATAAGATAATTAACTCGCATAAGTAAGGAGAAAGTCAACAGGAAAAAGAACTTAAAAAAAAAACACTAAAGGATGAACAGAAAATTGCACTTCTAACCACTGTGCATGACATGGCAGACCACCAAAACTGTTGCTGTCAGATAAACGGCACTTAAAGCTTTCATCTTTGAGATGAAGATGAAGCTGCATCAAGGCTGCTTCAGACTAAAAAATATCTACAGATGTCTCTGTCCATCCTTCCACTGTGACAACACAACGCTAGGATGTGTAGCTCTCAAGAAGACGTTACTAAGAAAAGGAAACTAGACATCTGACACGTGGATTCAAGTTTTAACGGCTAATCCTACATCATCTTCTAAATTTCTACCACGTGTGTATGCGATTTTACAGAGGTGTTCTTGTTTTGGATAGCAAGGAGATTAATAAATTACAATGACTTTGTACTTATTGTTTTGTTGCTTTTATTATAATCATTATGCTGTTTGTTGAATTATTTGTATGGTATATATTTATATAAAGTCACTGTTTTGGAGACATAAGGATTTGTTATGGGTTTGTTATATGCCTGTGTGTTGCCACTTTAAAGCTGAAGAAATGCAGCTGTGCCATTAATGCAAGCAGTGAATTGAAAAATGAATTAAAATTAGAGAGAGAGGGAAGAGTAAAATGTTGACACACAGATCTGACTTGACATTTAAGCTAACTTTGAGATAGGTTAATGAAAAGCTCTGCTGTGTGAAAGTACCACATTAATGTAAAACAGCCCATCAGCCTGGCACAGTGAAGCAGGTCAGATAAATTGGCAGCACTAATATGAAGAAGCCAGTTTTACTGTATGCAGATTGCAAAACATAGCCTCAGAGAAAAGCTCATACAACTGTCTCTAGTGAAACCACAGTGTTCATAAATTCATAAGTTTGTACATATTACAGATGGAGCTGCCTAATATTTTGTTTTAAATATTATCTTGAATATTGAAAAGATATACGCTTGATGACGCTCAATGATAAAATGAAAAAAAAAAAATATTATAATTGCTACACTACTGTTATATTTATTATTATAATTATTTTCTAAATCAACCTCTTGGTAGCCCTAGGTGTTTCTTGTTAGCTCCCTAGGTATAAATACCTCTGGTTGTAAGCTTTGTTTTGTCTTGTCAGGTTTCTTTGCTCCTGTGTTTTGTTTTTAAATAGTGTCTTGTTGTCTTTTGTTTTTTCTTCTTTTTCAGTATTTTAGTGTTTTTCCTTGTTTTGTAGCCTTTGTTTCTGACTTTTTTCTTTGCACATGCATCCTGCCTCTTTGGCATAAACTGCTGTTCTGAAGGACCTGGCGACCCTGACCAGGCTTCTGAGGCTGTTTCAGTATGTATCAGTGGTAAACAGCGCAGGAATGCATTGCTAACACATGTAACCACATTGTATTAAAACTAGAAACACATTTTTGTTCAATAATCTATTTCAGCTGCTCACTAGCCAGTGTATTTTAATAGTCAAATTTGATGAATTCTATTAAATATTTATTACATCATTATGTCTATATGTGTCTAATTCAGTAAAGTATTATTTAAGGAACAGGTAATATAAATCACTGCTGTCCAAAGAAAAACATGTATCTGCATTTTTGTAATTTTTTTCTTTTACATTTTACATTGTGTGGAAATTGTGTGCAAATTTTACGATGAACGGACCAATGAAAATTATCCAAAATGATTGGGGAAAAAATCTGGTTTCACTGACTTACATTAAAAATAAAGTAGGCTGTTTTCCTCTCCTGTTACGTTACAATTTTAGAGACATTTATTTTTTTTGCACAGTGATAAAATGAGGATATATCTGAAAGGGCCTCTGACACACTTATCAGCTCAATAGACAAGCATTTTTTATCCTCACGGTATCACATACTTTCAGAGTTTCCTTAGTTTTACAGATGCAGAAATGCTTAAGTATGAGAAAAGGTGCTTTATTAATATGAGAAATATGATAATGCTGATGATGAGAGAGAGACACAGAGAGATAAGGTGAAAGATGACTGGCTACAGTTAAGTGTTATGCTTTAGTTTAGCTAACGTAAATGTACATGCTGTCAGTTTGTGTGTCCTCATAGTTGCAGTGAAATGGGCTTCCCTCTTTCCTCTCTTTACTTCTGAAGTAATTTTTTTGTTGTTTTGCTGGTGCTTGTTATTAACAGTCCTATTAGAAATGTTAAGTATACAATTATTTATTATTATTAAGAGTAGTAATAACAGTAGTAGTAGTGGTAGAAGTAATTTTATTGTTGTTTTGCTGCTGCTGCTGCTTCTGTTATTAACATTCCTATTACCATTAACACTATCACTGTAATTGCTCCCACTGAGTACATGCACATCTTAACTTTAAGATAGTACTATATCTTTCCAATAAAGCCTATTTTAAGGGCTCAAGAATAATTGGACAGGTGGTTGCTCAGCTGTTCCATGGCCAGGTGTGCGTTATTCCCTCATTATTTCACTTATCAGTGAGCAGAAAAAAGGTCTATACTTGAAATGTGGCATTTGAATTCGGAATCCGTTGCTGTGAACTCTTTTAATATGACGTCCAAAGAATTTCACTGCCAGTAAAACAAGCCTGAAACATCAAAACAAACCCATCAGAAAGACAGCAAAAAACATTAGGTGCACCCAACAAAGTATTTGGTAAATTTCTTCTGCTTTGGTCAGCCCAAAAGGGGTATGTTCTACTGGCTATAGATCTGGTTTCCTTGTATTTATTGACAAAGTAACTCCTGACAAAAATAACAGGATGAATTTTAAAGTGTATACAGCTGCACCATTACATGCTTTAATGCTGCTTCAAGTGCAGATAACGACCTAAAGCAAAGCTTTGTAAGGCAAAAAAAGAGGAATGTTCTGCAATGATCAAGTTTATCACCAGACCTCAATCCAGTCAAGCATATATTTTACTTACTGCTAAACTACAGGTAAAACACCCCCAGAACAAGCAGGAACACAATGGCAGTAAAGGTCTTACTAAAATGCATCACCAGAAAAGAAACACAGTGTCTTGTGATGTCTGTGGGTTCCTGTCTTCAGACATGCATTTATTTGAATAAAGTAACCAAAATTATAAGGTCTATAACAAAGGTCACTAATACGCGGACCGCAGTCCAGATCCAGACCCAGGTGTTGTCCAGTGTGGACACAAACTGATAAACTATTGAGAACAATTTAAATTTGACAGTGTTTATTTTAAGCGGCGGAACGTTTCTTGTCTTTACGGTATACAGGCTTTGCGGCACAGTAAAGCGGGCAAGAATAAAGTGAGTCAGAGAGTAAGAATAGAGTCAGAGAAAGAATAACATGCTCTAAAAAAACAACAGTTGACAGCAAAATCCAACTTTTGAACCAGAAATGGGGGGAGACATAGATGTTTATTCTTCCCACAGGCACCAAAAGCATTATGTTTTGTTTAATGTAGCCCTTGTTTTTACTTAAAGTGTAGAAAAAAGTTTTTTAAATAATTAATTCAGTTTAGCATTTAAAACAGTAAATATTGCTAAAATATACTAAACAGTATTTGTAATTTGTTGGTTTTTCAGTTGCTGATGACATACATGCTGATATAACTATGGTATACAGGATATGGCACTAAATCATAACACAAATTATAAAGGTCCGGACCTTGACCTGAGGAAATTTCCTCTGACTGGAGCTTACTGAATTCTAAATAAATACACCTTGTCTATAGGGTCACTCAAAGGAAAACATTTTGAACTCTAATTTTAAACAAATGTGATAAAATAATTCACATATATTAAGAAAACACACGTAATTTCTCTAATAAAGCCGGTATAAATCATAATATAGCATTAATATTTCTTCTACAAGTAACTTCCACTGCCAACAATGTATGTTGTAAAAATAATGAAAGAAGTGTGTCAGTATATGTGCCAGTGTTTATGTTAAGTATATATGTGTAGAATAGCTGACTGCACCTGCCAGTGAACAGCTCCCACCTTCGTGTGATCAACAAGTTCTTGTCACTACTGCTGCTAAGTTGCTTGCAGAAATGTTTAACGCACATCGGGTGGGTTTAACAAGAAAGATCCACTGTGACCTTTTCATTAACTTCTCTCAGGCTTTATGGTGTGATTGTGACTAATGTACTGTTGAACATCATCCTCAGTTAAATTTGCAGGCACATTCACCGACTCCTCTTCCAGAGCTATAGCTAACTCTACAGAGTCTATAGAGTATGTAGTCTATTGACTGTAACGTTACTAGAGAAAAACAAAATGAGAGGCACTCCAATCCTCACACACCCGCAGCAGCTGACAGCTTAAAACAGGCCCCTCTCTCTTTCTCTCTCTCTCTCTCTCTCAATCTCTCTCTCACCCTCTCAATCAAGGTAAAACAGCCTGCCATGCAGATGCCAATCACAATTTACATTCAAGGGATGAGCTGCTGAAATCCAATTAAGTTCCCCACAAATACAACATTTATGAAGCTTAAATGTCTTTGCTGAATGAGGAGGACACAGGAGGTAGAAAATGCTCTCCCTCTTTTCTCTGCCTTTTTCTCTATTTCTGTCTTTCTCTCTCTTTCTCTGTCCCCCTCCCGCTCTGATTTTCGCCCATCCCTCCCTGCGATTTCCATAAATATAAATGCACTATTTACTCCAGTCTCTGGCAAAATTCAGCAGGAAGATTTTCATTCCCAGTACAAAAGACCTCCATTTGGCAAAGTCCAATATCTGGAGAAAGAGGGGAGGGCTGGGGGAGATTGGAATAATCAATGATTTCTCCATCCTATTGTAGCACTCTGTATTAAACGGTTAAAGTCGCCGGTAGCTGTGGGGATTAGGGGGAGATTTGCAGTTGGAAATCATTTGCAATGCACATCCATACAGCCAAGGTCAGCACATGCCAATGAAGGAGAGAGAGAGAGAGAGAGAGAGAGACAGAGAGAGAGAGGGAGGAGGGAGAGAGAGGGAAAGAGCTAGAGAGAGAAACCGCCAGAATGAATGACAGAGAGAAAAAAGTGCATGAGAAAACACACGCGTGTGCACACACGCTAATCAGGGAGGCTCACCATCTCCCTGTCGTCATTTATCATCCTTTTCCACAATCCATTTATGTCTGCAGAGTGAAACTTCATGCATGTGCATATTCCTGTGTTCAAGCTGTGGGTACGAACAGGCAAGGGCACACACACATACACATACACACACACACACACACACACACTCACACACCTCTTAAATTCTGTGAACCACCACCAAATCTACACACACATTCATTATTCATCTGCTTCATCAGCACACAGCGCCGGAGACCATGCAGAGCCATGTGACCTCATTCCAGAGCGACCTTTCTAATGAAGAAGCAGCCAGTAATGCCTGCAATCTATGGAAATGGGTTGAAGCTGTAATCCTCTCATCCGTTTGCTTTATTACACAGGTCAGCCAGGATTTCTGAGAGGGGTGGTACTGTCCTCGCCCAGCCAGAAGGGGGCGATGTGAGGACAAAGATGGAGTGGAGGTGAAAGGTTGAAACCCCTTACAAACCCCCATTTCAGGGGGGAAGTATAATACACAATTAAATGAATGAAATAAGGGTTTAATTTTTACAGTTAGAAGGAAAACAACACACCTCCAAATAAAAAGATATTTAAAGGAAAATTCATTACAGATGACAGTATTTCAATTTGTACTATTTCTATAGGTACATTAATCATCAAACGTGTACACAGTCTAACGGTCAACAGGCGTTTTTAATATGTGTAAAAAAAGTGTATAAAGGATTTGGCATCATGTTGTAGTAAATATATCATTTCAAACAGCTAATGATATCGTATGTTTATACAGCAATGACAGACAGATAAAGCACTTAGTTTCTAGCAAAAATATTGGCATATAAAAATCTTTGTTTATAGGGAGCCAGTCTGCTTTACAGACAGTCTTAATGAGCCAAAGTCAAAGTTAAAATTTAAAAATACTAAGACGTTAAAGTTTTAATATGGTAGACGAATGAACGGGTGACAGGTAGCTACAGACTGTTAGTCTGGCTTACTAGTGTTACTAGTGTGCTAAGGTTGAACATAACAACCAAAGCTTATCAAATAGCAGCAATGTGAAGATACATACAAGCTTCTGTTTCATTAAAAGAACCACAACTGGTCTCTCCCTCTTTTTACTTTTTCCTGACCCACTCTCTCTCCCACTCCGTCTTTCTCTGAGAAAAGTGAGAGAAGCACTGGATCCGTCAGAGCACAAATGAGCTGTGATCCAGATAGAAGCAACTCTTTCATCTTGTAACAGGCACTAAGATCTATATTAAGGCATCTTAGCCGAGTACGCTTTACACATGAGAATGCAGGCCTACTAGCAGTAACAAGCAGAAGCTGGTTACTTCGTCATTAGATCACGAAGCTTTTTTTTCTTTCGTATTCTGTGAATGTGTGAATATTCACCAAATATGAACGATTTTTTTGTATTTTTTTTTGTGAATATAAGCCTTTCCATCATATCTCCCTCACCCCCCATATCTTCTTTCTTCCTTTATGCTTTCGTACTGAGAGAGGTAAAGTGAGTAACGTCTTCACTTCCTGTGGTGCGGCGGTAGCATGTGAGCCCACGCAGGAGAGAGAGCTTCTGCTCTCACTTTGGTGACTGCTCCCCGATTTAGGAGGATGTTGGAGAGCTTTGCTGAAGAACAGGCTGGAGAGGAAGATTTTCACAGTAAAGCTGTTTACAGCGAAAGCCAAAGTATATCAGTGGTGAACATGAGCATATCAATCATGTCAGACTGCCATCGGATACATGAAACGAGTGAAGTACAAAATTATGCTTTAGGTTTAAAGTAGCAGAGAACATTTTTACTTAAAAGCAGTTTATAAAACAGAAACTATTTTACAAAGCGAAAAGGTGAAACCTATAACCTATAAGGTGAAAACTATAATTCCAACTGCAAAACTAGCCGAGTAGAACAAAATCGAACTACTGAGATTAAAAAAAAAATTGTGCCAGGCTTTAAGGCAACATAAGGCACTGTTGTGTTAACCATGATACTGAAAACCAAAACTAAAACTGGAACCAAATAAAAATGTTTTAAAAATAAAATTGAAGTAAATTAGTAAGACTAAATGAAGGTAAACAAAAATAAAAAAAAAACAGTGAAAGACTAAATCTAACTAATTAAACTAATAAAAACTAAAAAACTAATAAAAATAAAAACTGAAGGATTATTTATAAAAAGTTTCAAAATAATAAAAAACACTTGTTCTGCCAGTGTTCATGCTAATAGTGCTAGCATTATAACGTCCAAGCATGCTAACAAATGTGTTCTTTTGTGATTAGATAAGATCCATGATTTGATTCACTGAATGAGTTTCTGCTTTCTTTCTTTATTTATTAGCCTCATATTAGAGGTGTAGTTTATGAGAGTGGCATTTGACGCTGTATAGTGTTAACCGCTGCTAGCGTCAGATGCCGTTTGAGCATGTGCTTCAACAAATGTCATCACTGAATCAGTGAGTAATTCAGTACAAGAACCCACCCCTTTTTTCTAACGCAGCAAAAAGAGTTAACTTTATACTTCAGTGACAGTATTTATTAAGTATTACTATTAAATTATTTTGGACTACTTTAATAAAATAAAAATGTAACACTGATCCCATCGTTTAATTTTGAACTGGTTTAAGGTGGAGAACCCCCTATATCCTTGTTTCCATTATGGCAACAACAGACATCACCTGGGCAGATAGCGTAAGCAGTGAAGAGAAAGGATTCACTGCCTTTGTCCCTCAAGTGTGGCACACAATTAGTCTGACTCTCTCCACACAACTCCACAGTACTGTAGCGGATTGAGCTGTCATTTTGGGACTCATGACAATCCAGTTTCCTGAGAAAAGGACAAATATAGAGTAAAACTTAAAAAAAAGCACATAGCTCTGATGGCAGTGTGGGTCACAAGAAAAGTGTTACGTCTGGACAGCTGAGCTATATCTGAAATCCACAAGAAAGACTCTGAACACTCAGGGGATATGGCACTGTGTTTGTCAGGGACATTTTTCAGAACTGATCTTTTCTGGGAGGCCGACAGAAATAGATTAAGAAAAGAGACAAAAACCCAAGCAAATCATATCCAAAGAAAAATAAATAAGCAAAAATCACAGTACAAACAACAACACTACTGACTAATTTGATATTACACATTGACAACTAA
This sequence comes from Megaleporinus macrocephalus, assembly GCA_021613375.1. Classification (NCBI taxonomy): domain Eukaryota; kingdom Metazoa; phylum Chordata; class Actinopteri; order Characiformes; family Anostomidae; genus Megaleporinus; species Megaleporinus macrocephalus. The sequence continues at coordinate 35,267,058 of CM038706.1, forward strand.
TCAAAGACACAGAGAGAAAAATGCTGATGTACAGACACCTTGAAAGTAGGTGCTGCAGTCAGACCACAGCCTAGAGAGGATGGTCTGCAGAATGACAGAGATAAGTCTTCTAACAGAGTTCTTTATGTGATGCAGTATATGTATATAACACCCCAAAGTGGCTCAATAATATTTAGATCTGGTGACTGTGCAGGCCATGGGAGATGTTCAACTTCACTTTCATGTTCATCAAACTAATCTAGTCTTGCTGTGTGTATTGGTGCATTGTCATCCTGATACACGGCACCGCCTTCAGGATACAATGTTTGAACCACTGGATGCACATGAGCGTCCAGAATGGTTCGGTAGGCCTTGGCAGTGACGCGCCCATCTAGCACAAGTATTGGGCCAAGGGAATGCCATGATATGGCAGTTCAAACCATCACTGATCCACCCCCATGCTTCACTCTGAGCATACAACAGTCTGGGTGGTACGCTTCTTTGGGGCTTGTCCACACCGTAACTCTCCCGGATGTGGGGAAAACAGTAAAGGTGGACTCATCAGAGAACAATACATGTTTAATTCTGCCGTTTAATTCTTAACATTTAATTCTGCCGTGATTTGGGCAGCCGTGGTTTTATGTTTTTTGGATACAATCCGGGTTAGCACCCCAACATCCCTTTCAGACAGCTTCCTCTTGCGTCCACAGTTAATCCTGTTGGATGTGGTTCGTCCTTCTTGGTGGTCTGCTGACATTACCCTGGATACCGTGGCTCTTGATACATCACAAAGACTTGCTGTCTTGTTCACATATGCGCCACCAAGACGTGCACCAACAATTTATCCTCTTTTGAACTCTGGTATGTCCCATAATGTTGTGTGCATTGCAATATTTTGAGCTAAACTGTGCTCTTACCTGCTAATTGCACCTTCACACTTTGCTCTTACTGGTGCAATGTGCAATTAATGAAGATTGGACCAGACTGGTCCAATTTAGTCATGACACCTCCCACACTAAAATGACAGATGTTTCAGTTTCATTGTCCAACCCCTGTATGTATATATATATATATATATATATATATATATATATATATATATATATATATATATATATATATATATATATATATGCATCATATTTAGAGAACTCTGTGAAGAAACTTATTAGATCTTATAGACAAACTATTTTCTATTGTTCCACTTCTGTTTCTGTTTTTTCTCATCCCTTCCATTTACATGACCACTACTTTCTTCAGCTTTTAAGCAAACTTAATTAAGTAGAAACAAAGAAACAGGAAGAAAAAGGAAATAAGAAAAGGGGTATATAAAAAAATATGTTGTGATGCAAAAACAATAATGCATATTATACTGTAAAGTCTGTGTATCGTTGCACCCCTAGCTGGAAGCCAGCATGAAGTCTCATGTGTGGCAACATGTAAAGAATTCAAAGGCACTCTGGGAAACGTTAGCGCAGCGTCTAACAGATGTAAACATAGTGGGCAGTGTCTATGGCCAAACACAGCTGTTCTGAGGTCAGCTGAGAAACCATCGAGTGGGTCCTGTCGGGTTTGGAGGGCTAAGTAAATAAGGTGGAGCTTGAGTGAGACTGGCCATAATTAATTTAGCTGCACTTAAATACAGCAAATTAAAAATGCAGCTTAATAAATATTTGAACCCTATTTGATTGGGTAGGCCGGTGAAAAATGTGGGTGTGCCCCAGAGTAGGCTAAAAGTCATAGTAATGACTCGACACTCGACAGTGATCTTAACAGCTTAACAATCTTAAAGCCTTAATCTGGGAAATTACTTCCACTCACAGAAGACCAGACAACTCTTGGTCAACTCTTTGAATGGCGAAAGACCCCCCAATAGCCGGCAACTAAAAGCCACATTATCGGTCCAAAAGCATATCTGAAATTAGTGCTAAAATATGACCAAAACAGATTAAGTACAAAATGCACAAATGCAGCTTTTAGGGTCACAGAAATGTGTTTTTAAATGTTTACCTTGTATTGTTTTCTGCCTTAAGTCCTTCACAGAACCAACACAAATATGCTACACAGCCTTGCAACACCGCCAGGATTTTTATTTGCCATCGTTTTCTTGCTTGACATTGAAGAAGGACTTGCTCAGGATCAGAATAGCAACATGATGCATTTTAATCCTATCTAAAAAAGTGGCTTCACAGCAACAGCCCAGACTCTGCAGTTATGTTGGATGGACTAACACAAAAACCTGTGAAGACCGGGGGAGCCGCACTGAGCATGCATATAAACAAAGGTTGATGTGCAGTTTTAGGAGTAGTCTCAGCATTACAGAATTGGTTCAACTGCACTGACTGAAGCATGTTGAAGGATGCTGCTACATGTGGGGATATCACTGGAGGAACAGGTGGAACATGTGCCATCTGTTACTGGCTATATAAGCATGTGTGTGGACGATGCAGCCATCATAAAAACTGTCGCCAAACAATCAATCCAGAAGCCCTGGAGGTATGCTGAGGTCCACTGACACACATTAAGAAAACAATTTCAACAATGCTGGGCACCCATGAATTTGCCTACAGGCCTACATTGTATTGGTCAATAAATATGTTTTAAAATATTAAAATGCTTTTTATTGACTTCAGCTCAGCCTTTCATACCATCATACCCAAGAAGCTACTCAGCAAGTCTGAACACAGGAGCAATATCTGTGATAGCAGACTTCAGAAGGACACAGATGCCCCACATCCCTCTGCACATCAGCGGTACAGAGGTGTAGACAGTGCACAGCTTCCCAGGAGTGCACATCACTGACATTCTCTACACAACAGCGCTTCTACATCCCAAAGAGACAAAAGGAGGGCTGGCACGAGCACAACCATCCTCAACCGCTTCTACAAAAGCATAATACAGCGCAGTATGGAAACTGCACAGTCTCAGACAGGAAGGCACTAAACTAAGCGGTAGTGAACACAGCCCTGTCCATCACTTGGTCAAGTTTCCTTGCCATTAAAGACATCTACACCAAATGGTTCTGTGTTGATCAGGCTCCATAACCAAATGCCAGGTTTAACTTAACATTCTGTGGTGAGCAGGGCTGTCATCATGCTAGCCAATGGTTACAAGGTCTGCTCTTCTAGTCACCATAATATATTTTTAATATTTTAATATTCAGCAGTTGTTAGAAGGAGAGTTTGACATTTATTGAATGATGCTTCGAAAATTATTCACTGCATTCACTCATCTGGTGACCATGTAAGCAAAATATACTTTTTGGTTATTCTTGATTTAGGAATAATGCAGTATGAGACAGCACAAAAGTGATAAGAAGTAGTCTTAGTAAATTGAATGTTAAATTGAGACACACATTTGTTCACCTGCCTTCATGCACACAGTATTGTGCAAAAGGCAATGACCATGCTTTGTTCATTTAATTTTCTTGGGGGCTTTACAAGAAATTAAAAAATATCAAAAATATTCCTGCTAATTTCTTTAAAAAACTGATTTTATGGACCGAACACCCCAGATCAGAGACCAAGGATCATTCTTTGATAACTTTGGATGTTAAAAAATGTCCCTGCAGATTTGATTAAAAAACTAAAAGCAAGTTCCCTGAAAGGAATAGACGTTATAATGAAGTTAATATGTGGCAGTTGTATATATATATATTTTATATTATATTAAGTTGGTGAGGCTGTATGTTAAATGTATGTTTTATCTTCCTGCTGCTTGTACTTCATGGCTGGTTTTACAGAAAATAAATAAAAGTCTGTCTCTAACTTTTTGGGCCCTATCTCTCTCTCTCTCTCTCTCTCTCTCTCTCTGTCACAATAAGCTCCTCCTTTCTGCCCTGTTGTGTAAGTCTTCCTTGTACCCCTCTCTCTCTCCTGCAGGTCGTAATGAGGATCATCTCCAGCCATTCAGCCTGCATTATTGTGGCTATGAAGAATAGCACACTCTATATTGATTTTGTGAAGCGTTTTTCCTTGCCTTCGATTTTTCTTTAGCTTTTCTTATTCCAGCTCTTTTCACAAAAGGTCTAACACTCGAGGAACCACAAAAAGCTTCTCGCTGTTAAAGAAGGTAAAGGTGAATGTGAGTGTATGTGTTTGATTGATTATATTGAATATGGCATTGTGTGTAAGAGCTTACAATAATTAAAGCAGACCCAGTCCTAGTGGTCTTTCATCAGCATGTGAATTGTGAGCCTACAGTCCACGTCTTAATTAGCACTTTTATACAGAGCTTCAAAGCGAATGTGTTTCAAGTACCAATTTTTAAAGTTTTAACACCACTTTTTCCTAGTAATTTAACTAATTGGCAAGACATAACAACATTGTGCATGTTTTAGAGCCAAAAGTGACAGATGGAGTGTGTTCTATAGTACTTCTTCCTTTTTTGAATCTCTGGACAGCGCTCTGTCTTTGTAGGTGGTGATTGTCTGGCTGGAGACAGGATGGACAAATGAATGGGAAGTGAAAAGAGAAGCATTTTGTCTCTTCTACAGGTAGCCTGCCTCTGGCTATGCCTCTGAGCACTTTGAGTGGAAACACTGCCAAAAGAAATATATAAATATCTCTAATCTTGGCAAAAATTCTAATATTTCTCATTCTCTATATGTTATTGTACCAGCAGAAAGAACTCTCTCAATCTATTCACCCCATGGAAAGATAAATTATTTCCTTAAGCATTTATCCATAGATAGGATCAAATATGGAAATTATAGCTTACTTTGTGAAGAGACAGGTTATATTATCAACAATCATTTTTACAAATGTTAGCTGTACACCACAAAAACAGCATTTCCACTGAACGTTATTAAAAAGCAAGTTGTTAATAAAAAAACATCCAAATTCATTAGTCCTATCAGTAAAATCACAGATTTAATATGGGCAAACCTGGGCAGCTCCCACACAGCTACAGGCCAAGGCCCAGTGGCCTCGATCTGGTGTTAATATTTTAAATCGTATTTAGCACACATTAGCTGTAATTTGTTTTTTGGGAAAATGCACATGCATGGAAACATTTTCACACATGCTTCTGTGCAAACTGAGAACATACGCCCAACACAGTTGCACCTACACACACGAGCTCACATCTGAAATAAATCCTCAGCTTAATGTCTGGTGTGGCTGGTTAGAGGCAAAACGTGTCGTGGCATGATTCAGGACTGAGGACACACTAGGGGTTGGATAAGTATGAATTTGTTACTAAAAAGTTGTTCACTACCCAACTAGTCATCATCATCAATATTACGTCCTCAAAAGTGAGTGTTTCGGACAGCCGGTTTTTGGTTAGCTGATTGCTACAAGAGGCTGGTTCTACTGATAGTTTGAGGTGTGAGATCACTGCAGAAGAGTTTTGTGTTATGTTTCAGTGAGTTTCAGCCTCAGGCACTCTGCCCAAGGAAGCACGGGAAGATGTATAATGCATGCTAAAATCACCAGAGCTCTCAGAATCTCAGCCTTCGCTGAGAGTTTATACTGGCCTGCTGATTATCAAGCAAGAAATCTGGAAGGAAGCAGTTGCATCTCCACCAATAAACCTTTTAGTGAAGTACAGACTTAGCTGCTAAACCAGGAAACACTGATGACAACCCATGTCTAAAAAAATCTACTCCTGAACTGTGTTTGAAATAGTAAAAAGCAAGTAGAAGAGACATCCTCATGTGTTTGCTGACTGGCCAACTTTATTTTCGTTGCACATTCTGCACAAAACGCCGTGTGAATGGGTGTTTTGCATGTCTCTTTCCTGTCATGGTTCTCAAAACCTATCCATTTTGGCTGCTGAGTCTATATTTTAGTATTTCTATGTAGGCTGTGGAAAAATTGCTTCATGGTTGTGTAGTATTTTCATAAAGATGTTTAGTAAAAAGTAGATTTCTGTTCTGATTTCTTCAGCCTCTCCAGTATTAGTCGACTGCTGCCCTAATGGGTTTAAATAACCGAGCAGTTAACAAGTCTATGTAAAGCCTTACACACACACCTATGGAAGTAGGATTTATCTAGCTAGATAACCTAAGTCCAAAATCAAGCCTGTTCAGTAGGGAAAGAGCTGTGGGACATTCCTTCTGGACAGTCCTCATCCTTGGGCTTGAATTATCTGGCTAACTGAGAAATCTAGCTTTGTGAAATACCCCCATGGACAGACAAACAAAGCTCTCAAATCCATCACAAAAACACAAACACACACACATTCTGTCGGACTGTGCAGCCGTCCTGAGTGCTCATCTGCTACATTACACTCAGGCCCCCTGGTTGAGTGAGGTGGAGAGAGCTGAGATGAGGATGTGAGTGGACACTGATGACCAGCTTGATTCTGCAGGTGCAGACCACAGTTCCGCTCTCAGCAATTATCTTAATGAATTCTGCTTCTCCTGGAAAAGCTGAATACATACAATATACCTAATGGATCAGAATGCACATATAAATGTATGTACACACATGCGTTTGTGTGTGTCGGAATACACACACAAGCATGCGCACATACATAGGAGCTGATACAACATCTATTCAAGAGATTCAAGAGCTACAGCACAATTTATGGCAGACTTTTTATTCAGAGAAAGAAAGAAACCCTAGTGAGGGTTCAGAGAAGGAAATAGAGAAAGTGAAAGAGATAAAACCCTAGTAGTGCACATAGTGCTGGAGAGTATTTCTCTGCTAGCCAGAAAAATAAACCTTTAGAAACGAAAGCCTATATATTCATTCATTAAAATAAACTAATAAATAAATGTCAGCACCTACACACGAACGCACACACACGCATACGCACATCCTTTCTTTGCGCCTCTGGCAGCCTCTAGCTGTCTGAATGAAGGCTAGTGATGCCACAGTGAGATGAAACGGTATGCGATGCCGGCTGAGTCTCCTCACATCCTGCTGTGAATTCTATCAGTGCTCTGCAGACTCTCTTAACTAGAGGTCACACACCTCTCTGACATTTCGTGCGTCTTCCATTTGCAGCGCTCAGTGTGTTTTTAATGAGGCCGTTCTCAATCTGAAACAGCGGCCCTTTTTCCTGAAGCAGATCAAAAGCCAGACATGATGCAGCTCAGTCTGGAAGAAAAGTTAATGCATAGTTGGCAGCAACAAAGAAAAAAAAATGTCACTGAATTCAACAAATGTGACACCTGACATGATTGGACATGGAAGTTATTTTCTCCTTTGAGATGCATCACAAAATGAAAGCAGGACGACGCTGAAGGGATTTGTTCCATGTATTTGTTAGAAAAGCGTGCTTTGAAATGTCTGACAGCCTCTGTGGGAGCCGAGCTGAAAGCTTAGTTAGGATGGCACCTGCCCCACACCAGCTTCCACTGAAAAAACTGCCTGTGCCCTTTACCATGACCGGCAATCCGGCCCGACTAGTAAGTCTGAAACCCAAGGCTGACCTGACCTAGCACCGGAGATGGATTATAACAGAATAGTTTTATAGCTCTTGTATTTGTTTCTAAGCACCTCAGTTGATTAACAGAAAATGTCATGCTGGAATACGCATGACATAAGAACACTGTCCACCCTCTTGTGGTCACAAGTTCACTTTACTGTTCAAAGGTTCTACCTGCTACTTCTGCTACTAAAGCTCAGCACACTCCAATTGAGCTTAACCAGCAAGAAGAAGAGTCCTCTGTGACCTTTCCGCCAACACAACACAATGCAGCACATCCCTTTTATCATTTATGGTTTGTTTGTGACTGATATATTGTTGAACCTTACTACCTGTTTTACACAGAGGCACATTATCCCACTTCTTAAACACAAGTTCTAGTCTAAGTGCATTGATTTAGCATATAATAACAAATAAAATATCAATACTTTAAGAAATTTTGAAGATATAAATTATGTTAAAATTAAACCCATATGTACAATGATACTCCATGTTTTCCATACTGTACTGCACATACGGCAGTCCAATAAAACAGACTAAGGAGGCTCTTCTTATAATAAAACATGCAGTTGGTCAGTGTAGTGCATGTCTTTTAACAGGAATTTCAGACATCCCTGACCATCTTCAGAGCTAAATAAACAATCATGTAAAAATTACTTACCACACAAACTTTATAACTTCATTTTAGTGAAAAAAAAATACAAACTTTAAAGGAAAACCTTGTTTCCAAACAACCAATCCCTGCAAATGTACTTACTCGTATGGATTGCTGGGGTCCGACCCCTGGAGCTCAGGTGGGATGGGGATGCGTTTGTAGTACATCTCCCAGTCAAAGGCCCCACGCATAGTGTCCCCAGCCTGAGCCTCATATCCAAAGTGATTATGGTCAATGACGTCAATCATGGGACACACAATGGTTCGGGGGTTCTGGGCTATTTGGTCTGCAGGGCAGAGGATGAAGAGTGAGAAAGAGAGAGAGAGAGAGAGAGAGAGAGAGAGAGAGAGGAAAGGAAGTAAAACAATGTTAGTCAAGGCCACTACATCTATCATCTATATCCCTTTCCTACGGTGTGAAAAGAAAAGGGGGGCTGCTGGGTGTCTCAAGAGTCTATGTCCATCCCCAGCTTGCTTGGCCTCTTTCACTGTACTCGCCCGAGCGTGGAGGCCCTGTGAAATTGAAGCCTCCACGGCCGCCCGGCGATTAGAAACAATTACACAGCTTCAAAGTGGGTTTGGTCTGTGGAGGCAGGGAGAGAGTGACTTGCGGCCTCCAGCCACAGCCCCCGCCACTCAGCCGCCACTAAAGCTGGCCCAAATCTGTCACCCACAACACTCCCTCAACACTACTGCTCTACCAGCACATGGAGAGAGAGAGAGACAGGGGGCAGACAAGAGAGAGAGGAGAGAGAGGAACAGACAGAATGAGTGAGATTCTGTGTGTGTGTGTGTGTGTGTGTGTGCGGCAGAGAGAGAAACAGATGGGGAGAAGCAAGGTAGAGTCAGAGAGGGAAAAAGAAGGGAGAAAGAGTGAGAGGGACAGAGACGGAGAGAAGGACAAACGACTTGAGAAAAAGAGAAGGGAGAAAAAGAAGAGAAAAAGCAAGACAAAAAGGATTAGAATAAAATTAGAGAAAGATAGAAAGCAAGAAAAGATAGAAAGCAAGAGAAAAAGGAGGGAGAGAGAGAAAGAGAAAAGCAAAAGAAGAAAGAAAAAAGGAGACTGAAAGAGAGACTGAGACAGAAAATTAAGTAACAGTAGGAGACAAAGTGTGAGAGCGAGAGAGTAAGAGAGTAAGAGAGCAGGCAGGGGAGATTGAGGAAGGAAAAAGGAGAAAGAAAGAAAATAAGGAGAAAGAAGTAGAGGACAAGATCGAATGAGAGTGTATGAGAGATAGGGGCAGATGGAGTGAGAGAGAGGATGACAGACAGAGAAACAGACTGAAGAATGAGAAAGTGAAACAGAGAGAGAAAGGAAACGTAAGAAAAATGAAAGCAAAAGAAAGAGAGAACGAAAGTAAGAGATTAAGAGGCAGAAAGACTGTGAGAGAGGCAAGGACAGCAAAAGAGAGGGAGAGAGAGCGAGAAACTGATAACAAGTGAGGGAAGGAATGAGAAAAATAGAGGAGAGAGAGACAAAGAGAAAGAAAGAGAAAGAGAGAGAAAGACAGTACTCTAGAGACAATACAGATGCAGAGCAAACATAAATTCAAGCACGCTTTGCATTTCCAAACCCAAACCTGGAAGGTTGGAAGACGGTAATTCACGCTCAGTTACCGCAGGAACAGATCGCGCCTTAATCTCCTTTAGCCCCTTTTTTTCTTTGTTAGTGAGTTCGCTGAGCAATATTCGAGCAACAGTAATTGTTCGGATTGCATCAATATCGCGATAGATAAAAAAACCCTCATAAATCGTAAAGCATGATGCAAGATCATGAAAATATCAATCCACTCAACATTATACCAACGGACGTCATGTTCTTCTTCCGTGTGTGTGCGTGTACATGTGCGTGCACATGCACAGTGTAACAGATGGAGAAGAGGCTTTTCCTGAATAGCTCTAAGCACACAAACATCCTGCTGGCTCTTGCCAGTACACACAAACATATCTATTGATTTTCAACTGTCTTTGTTTTTTTGCTATGGCTCTCCAAAAATGCTTGTGCTTACTCGGGAAGAATCCTGTGCTTTGTTCTTCCCCCGTTTCAGATGTGGCTCTTAAGCAGCCTCAATCTCAATACCCAGGATGTTTGCTCAGTTGCAGTGTCAACAAAAGGAGAGGACAAAGAACATTTCTAATTAAGAATGAAGAAAAAAAAACACATGCAGGGAAATGGATTCACTCAACAGCCTCGTCGCATCATGTGGGTGGACATCACCAGATTAAATTGACCTGTCCAGGCCTAGAAATGAATTCTTTTATAACTAGTGTTGCTAGGTTAGACAAGTTTGGACTACTCAGACTAATCTAGATCTATAGTCACGACATAATGTTGGGGGGGGGTTATACAGTGTGCTAGATTATAATGTACCTAATTCAAAAGCTTAATAGCTTAAACAAATTAATAAATAAGAATAATTTAACAATAGCTAAGAATGGCGTACATAAAACACTAATTTTCTCCAGAACACTGCATGCTAGAGACATATTATTTTTTGTCTAAAAGGGTGGCAGTGTTCTGTTTGAAAAAGGACTTTAAGGACTGGTTAAAGGACTGTTTAAGTATATTGATCAATCAGACCAACCATAGCCTGACTTAAACAATCAAAGGCTGTATTCCTGACTCGTCAACCATAACGGCTGCATTATATGGACTAAAAATCACATCTCTGTATTTTTAGGTTGACTGATGATACACAATATATAGTGTGGTATTTTCTATGAAGTGGACTAAAAGTTGTAAGTCAGGGTTCTGCGTGAGATGTCACATGCACGTTTAATAAAACCGATCAAAATAAAATACAGTGACAAGGTTTTGTTAAACACATTGTAGTTGTGACTGGGCAACTGGTATCTTATCAGCTTTTAATACCTTCTTGTTCCATTGTTGCCACAAGGACCATATTTTTAAGGATGTGGTAGGTCACCACTGTTTTCTTTACATAAGGTACAATGCTTAACCATACCCTTGTATTACCTCTGTGTGTTAATGTGTTGATTAAAACACTATATGTGTTCACTATAAACCCATTGTCATATGAAATATTACAGTGATGGTGGTAAATACAGAGAAGACAGAATTGAACGTGTGGGAAGGGGGAGGGGGAGAAATGCAGTAAAACAGCTTCATGGCAGAAAGTGTATTGTTGTTGTTGTGTATGTTAATACAAGATCAAACTACATCTATATAAACAGTATTGTCTCATTTTATATCTCAAATAAAAATGTATTTATAAAAAGTATATATACCACACAGTTCTACTTCAGAGGCTGTGTTTCCAGGTGTGTGTGTGGGAGCACTGATTTTAAACACACTCTCTAATGAATAACACGGCACTGAGCCCATTCTTACATACATACATCTATACTACTAGAGCAGCAACCAGTATAACAGGACAGATATACCCGAAGTGATTAATTCCAAAACAAAAGCAGTCTTTGGAACATGACTAATGTTTGATGTAAATAAAAGTGTAAGAACATCTCCTAAATACTTACATACAGTATTTCTTCTGCCATTTTTAGTGCACATTTTCTACTTATCTGCCAAGTTAAACATATGGGGAAACAAAGGTGGCACTGATTTTTTCTACTATGAAAAATTCATTAAATAATAATTGTGCATTGAAGTGTGCTCTATGTAAAGAATGTGTTTACTAACTTTCACTGAACAAAAGAGTCATTTGACTATGAATGCCCAAATATTTGCATACCACTGTAACCATACACTATATATATTTTTTAGTGTCCAAACACACAGCAATGTAAAACATGCATAACTGGGAAACAGCAAGCCATGACTAATGCAGAACCTAGAAAAAGCATAGTTTCTTTTCATAAGTTCAGCCAACAAGCAATTACTTAGATGTGGCCATATCTTCATGATGAACTCTGACAAACACTGTGGAAAGTATAAATTGTAAAACATGCAGTCGGGACTATCGGCGTAACAGTCATTCATGTAAATAATATAAGTGAACAATATGGAGAAAAGATGAAACACATTGTCTATTGCAGCTGCGTTCTGTATGGTATCTTGTTTTTTTTACTGGAGACACTTCCTCCTGAAGCTTATGGCTGTTTCTTGTCTACGTGATGAACACTTAGTTTTTGTATTTTTGTATCAGACCGCTAAGCAGGAGTTACAAAAAAAATTCAAGGTGTAGTGGCGGGAAATTTAGATGCCTTTGAGAAACCATGCAGTATTATAGTTTAACACCTTTAAATGTGTAATATTCTTTAACAAGCTGTTTAACATTAAATGGAAATAACACATGTGAATAATATATGTGGAGAACTTGGTGGAGGGTGAAAGTCGTATATGTGAGATATTATGGCAGACATGACTGCAGAGGAAGCTGAGTACATTTGAACCACATGCAGGCCTCAGCAGGGTGTAAAATATTATATGGTGTTTTCCACTGAATAGCAGAGAGGAAGTAGAAATAGACAGACACAGTGACAACAAGAAAGAGAGAGAGAGAGAGACAGAGAGAGCGAGCAAAAAGAGTATGGAGAAAGCTGATTCTTTCTTTTTTTATCAACCAACTGCAGGAGTGCGGAGCTTTGAACAAGAAAGGCATTTGATTTGTGAAATTGGTAGATTCAGAGGACAGAGATAAGCAAAAGTGAGAAAAAAAGGTGTGTGCGTGTGTGTGTGTGCTTTCCAGTACCAGCTGTTTTTCCACCGTGATAGGGGACCAAAAATATAAAGAGAGTACACCTCCCCTAACTCATTCTTTCTCTCTATCCATTAGATTCTTTTTTCACCATAAGAGGTTCTTTGTGTGGACGAACCGAGCAGAGGTGGTAGCCAGTTGACGTTTGCCTCGCAGTGTGAGTCCAGGAAGGTGAGAACTTCCCCTTTAGCTACAGAGGCTCCCAGCAGGCGCGTGCGGATCAGTCCTTCGCGCTTCTTAGTGCGCACTATACGCACTTTTGGAAATCTAGACATGTAGTCCTCCAGACGAGCCCCCAAGTGTTCTGAAATAGACAGAGAAGGAGAGAGAGAAAGATTACCAACAGAATTATTGATGCGCCAAAAAATCAGCCTTTTGCACAAAAGTTTGGAGAAAAAAGGGAAAAGATTAAAAAGGTCTACAACAAGGAGTCAAAACAGTTAACAAGCAAATGCACTGATAATCAATAATACTGATATAGTTAGGATAACAGTCTTTTATTCCTTTTATTCTCCAGCATAGATGCATTCAAACAGTCTAACCAGCAGCAAATCAACATTATTATCTGTTCAAGCTCCGCCATCCACTTTCATCTGCAACACACCCAGAGCAAAACCAGCCAAACAGTCCAAATGGTCATCCCAACTGCAGCTGTGTTAAGTGTTAATATAGCGGAGGGTCATTGATCTTTAGATGCATTGAAATATAATATATTCACAATTTTACAACTTCAGATTTCAGTGCATTATTACAGTAGTACAAAAAAGTAATGTAAGTACACAAGGTATAAAGTACATTCTTACTACATTTTGTTGGACTGCATTTCATGAGATCTCATTCAGCAGGTTCCTAGAAACCGTGAATTTTTTTATCATCCATTTTAGGAGATAAATTCCCTTTGAGATGCTCAAAAACGGCAAATGCATCATCACTGACAGAAACCAGGAGTTGACCTGTTGCTAAAGATCTTGTATATCCTAAGGAGACAGCCCTTAGAAGAGGCCCGTCCACCTAACAGCCCAGAATAATTTTACAGTACTGTATTTGCCACCAACAACAGTGTGATGCAGTTAACCAAAAGACCTTCAGCTCAATTCAGCAACTCTACACAAGTTACACAGTACACACCTTGTTTAACAGCAGAAATAACACAAAAAAAGCAAATCATGGAAGAGGTCACTATTTAGTAAAATGTGGTACAAGAGGAGCATTATATCCTGGTATGTATTAGTAATCAAGTTAAATTTAGTTCAAACTTAGCTAGACAGGACATTATCAATTCATGATGAAGCTATTTATATGTGGAATTGTACTCCACTTTCAGAATCCCGCAAGCAAACAGATGAGCTCTTAGACAATCTCCATATACAATCCAGTTAATTCCGGAGCAATTTTGAGGATTTTACTGACAAGTTTATGGTGCTGTTATAAATACCCACTGAAATGGCCACACTAAAAGTCTCCCCATACCGAATTCCCACAGCAAAATCATGTTGTGTTTTAAATAAGAATGGTTAGGTATAAGTAGTAGTACACTTCAGTCCAGGGCTGGGCTTATTCATGGTACATCTGTGTAGATTCTGCAGGTTGCTTCACTTACTGCTCAGATTTGGATGAACATCTAAAACAGCCATGCACGAACTACTTCAACACTATACTGCCCCACAGGACCAAACACACAGCTATCGTCAAATTATGCCACTTCAGCATGTGCTATTTCAGACTAAAGTGGCTAAAGGTTTGGACAGATTCATCAGTCTTCTACCCCTCTTATATACAGTCCAGAATTTTCATCAGTATCTAGTATTAGATTTTTTTTCTATTCATCAGCCCACAGACAAATGAATGTGCCCAGCATTTCCTTAACATTCAGTTTAACAACTAAAAACACACCAAACTTGCAAACTATCCAAATCAAGCTTGTTATGGTGCCAACTTCTAACAGGTGTTTCAGCCTGATAAAAGAGATGCAAAAAGAAAGAGTAAAACACAGAGAATTAAACAAATCTGTAGTTAAGCTAAAAATTATAAATAAAATAAACTCAGAACTCTAAGGAAACTAAGGAAATACATTCTTTGATAAACAATGGGAAATTGTGAGAGTAAGACAGCCACAAATATAAGCAACAACAAGGAACAAAGCTAAACTGAGACACGGCAATACCAGGAAATATCTGCACTGCAAATCACATGACTCTACAGAGTACATTCACCAGTAGATCCAAACAAAAATGTAATGGTTAATATGATTTGTTTTTGCAAAAGCTGTTGATTAAGCCCTTAATTGGTCAGATTAGAATTGTGAAGGGGGTGAGATATATAACACAATCAGTTACATATATATTTTAGCAATAAATGCCGAATAAAACTTGGCAACAAAAGAACAGAGTAGTGTACTCATGGGTGTAGAAGAGGAGTGGACAACTCAAATGTTAAGAGGAGTAATTTTGTCCTGTTCAACCAAATATTTAAAATTATTATTTGTTATGTTGCATCTATTTTCTTTGAGGATTCTTATTTTGAAGCCTCCTTTCACTGTTTATGCTGAGGTCAGACAGAGTAGCATTAGTCTACAGCTAACGGACAAGCAGTTTATGCTTAAAGCGTGTTGTTAACATATTCCTTCAATGTGTGAGACAAAAATCCATCTATCCATTCATTATCTTTCACTTTATCCTGCTAGTAGGGGTCACGGTGGGGCTGGGGCCAATCTCAGCATCATCAGGCGAAGGCAGGGTACACCATTGGAGAGGTCGCCAATCCATCGCAGGGCCAACACACACTCATACCTTTGGGCAATTTGGAGTCAACCTAACATGATCAACCTCGCTCAACTTAACATGTCTTTGGACTGTGGGAGGAATCCAGAGTACCCAGAGGAAACCTTTAATAGCTCTAAACAGTACAATATAAACTAAAATACAGACTTACTGTGCTCTGCCAAAATCTTTAGCTCAGCTATCGCTGCACCTCAAGCAGGTTCTGCAGATAAGTTATTTTAAAAAATCTAACTGTTTCTTGTAAATTGTTTCTCAATGTTTAACTTTTTGTGGTTACCCATTTCTCCCTGCAGATACATATCAGGAAATGAGCTGGAGTGGATATCAATGCAAATGAATCTGTCCATAAGACTCTCAATGTTCCTCTTAAACTTTCCTTTGCTGTTTCATTAGCTACTAACTAGGTGAGATTTTTGTAGATATGCCTGTGTGAGCAGCCAGGATTAATTGTCAAATAGCATATATACATTAGGGAGTTTAATTTACTACAGAGATTTATTTTACTGCAAAGAGAATTATGTGTAAACACTCTACAGTGTGTATTTTTCAAAATCACTTCATATGGAAATTGCGTTTGATTTGTTTTTGTGACAGAATCTGAATGCGTCACACAAAGTCTTTTGGTCATCCCCTAGTCAGTTCACTACGTAGCAAATGCTATGGGCTTGTATCCAGTTTCTGCTGTGTTACTGGAACAATCTGCAGCCTCTGGATGCATATCTT
This sequence comes from Megaleporinus macrocephalus, assembly GCA_021613375.1. Classification (NCBI taxonomy): domain Eukaryota; kingdom Metazoa; phylum Chordata; class Actinopteri; order Characiformes; family Anostomidae; genus Megaleporinus; species Megaleporinus macrocephalus. Next base: position 35,283,253 of record CM038706.1, read on the forward strand.
TTTTCCTTACACGAGTTACAGCAGCAACTAGACCTGCTACATAAATGCTGTCAGACCCTTGGGGCTCCCGAGCAGAGTAAAATGTAATATAGCTGAGTTGACAATAAGCATTCTTCTCCAAGCATGTTGAATTAACACCAAAACATACAGTATCTAACTGTGATCAAGTTAGTGTAGTACATTGCAGTAACAGCAACGGCAACAAATGAATGCAAAGCGGAATTGGGCTTTTATTTCCACTGACTATATATATTCAGAAAAGATCATAACATGCAGAATTGATCTAAAATCCTGTAAAGTGCACTGCAGCATGAAGTGCTGAAAACTCTGCTCTAAAACCAGTTTCTCTAGTAAACCAAATGTTAAGGTAAATCAAAAACAAATTCTATGAAGAATAATGCCCAATAATGCCAAAAGGTAATTTAATGGACCACAGTACTGTAGCCTGAACAAAGAATATGAATTAGCAACACATTTCTTCAGTGTCAGAGATCCATAGTAGGGACAAATTCTGACCAACGATGACCTCATTGACAGTCTATCCATACAAGAAGAAGAAAAAAATCTTGGCTGCTCAGCAAAATGAGCTTGAGCTTTCTACTGTAAGGAATTCCAGGAACATTTTACTCAGAAAATAACAAATCTACTTTCAAAGTTTACACAATCACAAGAAGATGAAAAACTGTGATCTATCTTAGAGAGAAACACTGCAGTGAATAATTGCTGATCTCAACCCAACTTGCCTAAAACCATCTGCTCTGCTGGTACATCTGTCTGCGTATGTGCACGCAGACGCTCTAACTGCAAATAAGCACACTAATACTGAGATAACTGATGATGGCATGCTAATGTAAATAATGTAATCTGAAACAGACATGTCAAAAAGCCAGTGTTTTTTTTTAAAGAGTAGAAAGTGGATGGTAGCAGCAGAGCAAGATAAGTCTGGATATCATTCATTATCATGCCCTGTTGAAATATGCGTTTCAGTCTCTTGTTAGAAGCGTAATTAGCATTGTCATTGTTCAGCATAAAAATGGCGTGAACCATTGGAAGTATCAATATTTCTAAAAAAATATGCTAGTGCTGTTCTCCCAAAACAAGACAGATGTCTATTGGCTAGCATGTGTTGGTTTATATGGCGTTGTGGTAAAAGAGATTAAGCTCCCTTGTGTTTGTTTGTTTGTGTGTGCGTCCTAGTAGCAATGATGTGTCAATCTAATCTCAGAATTGTTTCTTCATTCTCCCAGCCCCATTCAAGGGCATTAACGTTTAACGTCCCTTAAGATCTCCCTGCTGTTAACGCTTAATTGAATTGTTGAATTGGCCTTTGTTTCTTGAATATTAACCAGACATAGTAGAAATCCCACCTGTGCCTCTAGTGTACTGTGTACATTTACCACACTATATTCCACTGTGTTTGAATTTCGTTTATAGCATGAATATACTCGAAATGAACAATGCAACCTCACAAGCTGCAAATCCAATTAGAAATAATTTAATAACATTTGTGCACTTGCTGTGAGTTAACAGGGCTGGCAGCTACTGTTAAAATGCATTTACTCACTCCAGCAGGCTTCACTGAGCACAAACTTGTTGATATCGGAGAGAAAAAGAAATCCCCCCGTCCGCTGTTATAAAGGCGCTCACCGAATACAGTAAGAGAAACGGTCAAAGGAAGAAAGAGAGAAAGAAAAGGTTAGAATAAAGGGACTGACTCGCAGTGATGGGGGAGTAGGCTAATGTGTTTGACCTGTTTCAGCGGCACAGTAAAGCCCGGCTCCGGCAGCGAGGCGCAGGGAAACTTTATCTTTTGCACACATTATTATTTGTTCATTTCAGAGGCAGTGGGAGTCGCGCCGTGCTGAGGCGACTGTTCGTGCACGATTCAAATGCGGACCATTAATACCTGCATGAGCCCTATCGCTGCCTCCCAGATGTGCTGTGCATGTGCATGTGTGATTAGACACATTGTAGGCTCTGGATTACACACAATAACACAAATGTCCTGAAAGGGTTTTAAGGCAACGGGCTGCCGTGGGGACGCGTAAGCAGACTGCGGAGACGCTGAATGTTTTTGGACCGTGAGGCAGACGAGGACGTGCTGTTCCCTCCCATATAGGCCTGTCATGTACAGAGCTGAGCTACACAGTGCTCTCCTTTCACCAGTGCAGATGGAAAAAGGACACAAAAGTGGATGTGCACAAAACACAACTCTTTTTTATACAGGTCAGCACTCCTGCCTACCTGGCTTCCAGGAGGCCTACAGCACTGGACCTTCTGCTGTGGCTCCAGCAGACCTCTTTAACTCGTGGGGTAACAAATACATTGATACATCAGCTTGAAGGTGATGATTTTATCGCAATAATATACTAATATTCAAAGCACTTGCTACTTCTTGCATATTTTCATGCATAAATAAAAAGGTGTAGGTAAAGATACACTGTAAACTGGTGTACTTAGAGTATTTTCAGAATTCAAAAATACACCAACCACATCAAATTATGATGAAATATCGAATAAAATAAATGTTTTAAACTTTAGAGCTAGCATGAGGTATTAAATACTTTTAAATCAAAGTGAACTTTGATGAAACTGGAGATTTCATTATGCATCAAATAATTTTTAAAAGACACACACACTGATGAGATGCATCAAGGGAAGCAGTCCAGTGATGTGGCCCTCAAGGGCAGGATGTAAGGTGGGTGCTGTTGTGCAACAGAGTGTCCCACCCAGATTTGAGAATGGAAGTTTCATTTTCTTGTTGTTTTAACCTCTATGAATTCAATGGTCAAGGCCAGTGTGTTTTTTCAGGCTGGGAAGGGCAGAGGGTATTCTCAGTGGGCTGCATGGCCCTGCCCTCATACAAAGCACAATATCTCACACGACCCCATTTATATCATCGCAGAACCCCAAATACTGTTTGACCCTAAAGTGTCAAAACTGTCATACTACAGCATAACAGTATACTCCAGAGTGCTCATACTAAGCAAAACTGTGTTCAGTCCCCCAAATGACTTCCAGTGGTGTGTGGTCCTGTGAGTTTTTCAAAGACTTTGCTTCTGATTTTGCTATACATACAGCTACAAATCCAACCATCTTGATCTGGGCATCTGGATGCAGTTTTACAGTGGAACCAAGTAATGTAATCTACTCCATTAACACTAGTTAAACACTTGCATTTATCAGACTTTGTCACATCTTTAAATTACAAAAACTTAATAAATAAATAGTTGTGTCTATTTAGGTAGTGCTACACAATGATGTTTTGAAACATTTCAGTCACTACTAGACTGAGAAAAATACACCAAACAAAAATATTCAGTCAACAGCGTCCAGTGACAACTGATGGAGGACTAGCGCAGGGGTATTTAGTTAGAATTCAGTAAGGTCCAGTTTAAGAAATTGCCCTCAGGCCAAGGTCCGGACCTTCATCATTTCTAACTTGTGTTATGAGTAAGTGCCATATCCTGTATACTGAAGTAGCCTAGTATCAGCATTTTATGTCATCATGTCATCAGCAACGGAAAGACAAAACAAATACCGTTCAGTATGTTTCAACAATATTTATTGTTTATTACTAGAATTAATTATTTATAAAACTCGCTTTACTCTCCGACTAACTTTATTGTTTGACTGCTGAGTGGACAGTGAGTGGACACAGTGTTTAAATCCAGCAGCACTGCTGTCTCAGATCCACCATGTCAGTGTTACTGCAGCTCTGAGAATGATCCACCACCCAAAAAATACTTGCTCTGGGATGGTCCTGACTTGAAGAACAGGGTAAAAGGGGACTAAAATTGTATGCAGAGAAACAGATATGTAAACAGTCTTTAATTGGAAAAGGCCACCTGATAAAATGAGTGTGGTGTATTTTTCACCTCTGCACCAGAATGCTGTCTACTCAGGACACTTCTTGGTATGTCACCAAGAAAGATTCCTATTTTGTTCCTGTCAACAACTGATGATATCTGTCAATATCCAAAACGTGCAGTAAGACCTACCAGCCACCAAGCTTAAAATGTACTAAACTCTGACAGCAGAAAAATGCTGTATAGCCACTTTCTTACTTCAGACAGCACTAAAATAAAACTGGCAACCCAATGACAATCACTAGAGCCTCTCTCAGGAGTCCAGCCACACATCAGAACAGCCACTGCAATTATGAGCAGGCCAAACCCAGCGGGACAGCTGTGATCCAACATAAAAGTAAACAGGCTGAAAGAGAGAGACTATGTGGGCCATTCCCTAGTGAATGTCAAACAACAGTAAGAGGAAGTGTAAGAGCCAGAGGAACGTTCTTTCTCTCTCTCTCTCTCTCTCTCTCTCTTTCTCTCTCTCTGTTTCTTCCTTGTTCTTTAGTATCAGGCCAGTGGTCAAACACTCAGATCCACATCCTAAGCATGTGTTTAATTCTGGTAAAGGCACCTACCAAAGCAATATTCAGCACTTTTCCTCAAGCCTATTTTACTTTATACTCTCCTTCTGACACTCTCTCTCAGTATCTCTCTCTCCCTTTCTCTATCAGTTCCCAGGGTGCCTGGCCTTCAAATGCACGGCCCCAATAAAACTGACAGTCTCTGTATGACTTGCCAGAGTGCTGAGCGCTAACTGTGCACAGAGGGAAGAACATCAGAAGGAAAACTTTGGGTGTTGCTGTTGTTAAAAGCAAGCGCTCTGCAGTATTCAGTATTTGGTTGTAGTGTTGAGATGGTCTGGAGGGGGAGTGAGTTATCTGCCAAATCTGAACGAAAGGGTAAAAAAAAGAAAACTCTCTTCTTTCCTGTCTGTCTCACTATTGTGCCTCTCTTTTTCCCTCTAGGTCTTAGGCTGCCACTCAATCTCTTCCCTTAACACTTCTCAACATTTCTCTCACTTCTCTCAAAGTCCTCTCACTTTTCACACCCAAGTCCTCTCCTACAGTTCTCACCCAACAGCCTCTCTCTCCGTCTCTCTCTTTCGGTTTAATAACCCCGCCCTAGCCCCTCACAGCCTCTCTCTCTCTCTTTCTGTCTCTCTCTCGCTTGCTCTTTCCCTTACAGTTATTTCTCACTTCTCACCCCAGCCGAAGTTCTCCCTCCCTCTGCCTCTCTCTCTCTCTCTCTCTGCCCTGAGTGGTTGATTAAATGAGCTCATAAATCATCGGTGTTGATGTTTGGCAGGCCTAGCGGTGTGGAAGGAAGTGGCAAATAAACAGTTATGGAGAAAAGGGGGAAAAGTTCCGCATGCCAAAGGCAACTCCCTGACAAGCCGTGATGAAGGGCTGCAATGCTTGCTTATTTGATGGCTCACAGGCAAACCGTTTTAAGCCGTTCCCTCCCCAGCGGGGTGGATGATTTCATCTGGGGCTTTCCTCTGTGCTCTGCCATTAGGGCTGATAGCTAAGTAAAAGCTTAAAGAATCCTGACAGTTTTTACAACCAGTTTGCGGATCTCCATCGATTTCTCCATCATTCATATTACATTCGGATTAAAAGGGCCCAAGATGAGAGCTTCATTAGTGTGTGTTCTTAAAAGACGAGCGAGTTGGAGAGGCCAAATTAACCGGCATCCATGCAATCATGTCTTAATGAGGCAGCGTCGATATGCAGAACAGAGCAAGTTTGCTTCTAAGTGAACTGATATATCAGTGAAGTTTGCAATGAAGTCCCCCTCCTCCCCTCGCATTAGCTGATAGCAGACAGCAGGAGACTGCAGCATCTTCTGCTATATTAGGTCTTCAGACGCTCACATTGCCTGTTTGCCTAACATAGTGCGTAAAGAGAAAGAATTAGCAGCTCGAGTGAGTTTTCAGCGTTTTGGAGCTGCTGCAGTCAGATGGTTCACTGCCGCATGTACAAGAAGTGCACTTAAAAGATAAACACCCTCACAAATACAAGCAATGAAGAAGAGGCATTCGTCAACTCTCAGTGCTTGTACTCACAATGGCTCAAGAAGTGTTAAAAGCGAATGATGTGCATCTACAGGCAAAAGCTGAATACAAATGACACAAACATGTTTGTGGGTGTGCCTTAGCAAGTATTGACCTGAGACAGGGATGGACTACTGACCATTTATCAAATGAGATTTTTTAGATTGTAAAAGAGGAATCAGCGTCTACCCTTCAGTGCAAATACAACTACTTCTGTTACTGCACAATAAATCTTACACAAAAAGCACAAACCCTTGTGTAGGTATGCTAGGACACTGCACATCAATTAGGCTCATTTGTGTACTCTTAAAGCAAAAAAGAAACACATTTGTTTTGCTCAAAGTGAACATAAACACAGACACTAGCTGTAGTTTAATCTTACTTTTCATTTATTTATTATATGTTATTTGTTGGAGTTGAGTGGGGACTCTAAAATTGCTTGTGCTTCAAGTAACATGACTCATCCTTGGCATGCAACATTTTTTTAAATTATGGATAATGTGGACTGTAAGGAAAGTGCTGCAAGAATAATTGTGGTCTGGTTAGATGTTTAAGGCTGCAGCTTTTAGCTTTCCATTGCATTAGCTGTCCATCTGTCCAATTGGTGAACCATTTTGCAAAGCTGGAAAAATTAATGACAGATATAGAGTTCCATGCAAAAGACAATTAAGCACATTATTAAAAACTATTTATCGCAGCAACAAGTGCTTGTAAAATCAGCATATATTATTAGAATAAATGCAATAAACATAAATATAGTAAAAAGTAATTTGAAAATGGTTAAACAAACACATTGACATACATAAAATCACTACCTATTACACTAATTCTATTCATATTTGTTACACACACACACACACACACACACACACACACACACACACACACACACACACATACATATATGCTCCTCCTTCCTCGCTGATAGCAAAGAACAAATACAAAATTTCTGTAATAGACCCACAGCAGACGTGTGTGAGAGAGAGACAGTGAAGGAGAGATAGAGAGATGGAGTAGCTGGTGGCCCTGTAGTTAGTAAGCCAGCTCCAACCCCAGTGTGCAGTCACGTTGTCTAGAATAAAACAATCGCTAAGCATGGCTACCCAGAGCACGCTGCTGCCACTGCCTTTGTTCATAATGTACTGTGTGTTTTAGAAGTGTGCCAGGGGCCGGTTTGTGAATAAAAGAAAACCCACTGTTCCCCTCCCTCCTCCACTTTCCTTGCTGGCTCCAATTTACTCAGTCAACGTTTTCTCTGGGGAAGACGCACACACTCTTGAAGCGCTCATAAATCCGCCTCTGTAGCGAGATCACTGTTCTGACTCAATTCCCATTTATTACATTGCTTCTTTAAAGAGAAGATGAAAATGAGGTTTGCGTGCCAGTGCCGAAAATCCAAAGGGACTTCCAAACACAAAACAAGAGAAATGTCTGACGACTCCACAATCAGTTTTATTTTACCAGTGCGCCAGTTCTGTAGCGCAGAGTGGACGATTAGGGCTCCTTTCAGCCAAACGCAACATCTGGACTAATAATGCCAAAGGTGGACAGTGTTCTGAGCAAACTTCATTCACGTTGTACCCTGAAGTGAAATAACTGTGGAGATAATGGTGAATTTACTCTTTTGTCTTCTTTCTTTGCATATGAAGTTGCACAAGCATCAAAATCCAGAGAGCACTGTTGGGCTTGTGCCTGCTGGGACTTGTTAAAACTATTGGAGAGCGTATTTAGTTCAGGTCTGTAAAAGCATGATCGGTTAGCCTTTAATCAAACCAACAAAAAGATAACATCAAATGTGGTACTTTCAAAACACTACGCACAGACCAGTACATATCACCCTCAAGACATTGCCAGCTAATTAAAAAGACTGAGAGCGTAACCTCAATGGAAATCAACATCGTTACTGAACACAAAGCGAATAAGATAACATTCACAACCTAATTTGTTATCAGACTTGCTTAGAGGCTCCAGGCCCAGAACAGGAAAAGGGCAGATAGTCTTGTTTTTATCTGAGAAAAATGTGATGAATCTTACTTTCTGAACGCACTACCATGGGATTAAGTCCCACTAACAGTATCACTCTCTTTCATTTACAACTTTTAATTGGACGCCCACTGGTCAAGGGGGGTTCAAAGCGCTGTAATCTTTCAAAGTGTCCCTTCAGCTAGGGTTCTGTTTAGTTGCAACCATATTCTGTCTCACTGCTACAAAGGCAGTGAGGTCTCTAGTGCAACATTAAACATCCTAAATGGATAATGACAGGACAGATTTGAAACCCAACCCAAACGACAACAGAACAAGAGAACAAGAAAAGCAGAAAAGAGACTAAAGACCTCAAGGTAGAAACTTGGGCTGTGGAACATAATGCTGTAATATGAGTAAAAGACTTCCCAGAGCATTTCCTTTTGATATGGTTAGACATATGTAAACTTGTTAGGCCTGTGGTTTGCCAGAACACTTACAGAACATTCATCAGAGACTGGTCATTGTGCTTACAATGAACATTTTTTATGGCTAACCAAAGCAATCCAGCCATTTGAAACGTCATGTCCCAGAATACAAAACTGCAATGATGATTGAATAATATTGTAAAGGAATTGCATGAGGCTTGTGAACAAAGATTAAAAAATGACTACTGTTTTTCACAATGCTTGGTTTTGTCCAAGAGCCAACAAAGTTTTTTGTTAATGCACAGTGCAACTGCCAACTGAAGCACCGAAACATTCACTACTTCAACATCTGCTCTTCTAAGCTTATGATTCTATGACTTCATATGATACCCATGTGATCACATGCTACATGTCTTTACATGCTGTGAACAATTCATAGCCAAGTGTACAAAGTCAGGTTCACACCAGCACAATGATTACTTTGTACACTTCTGAAGTGCAAGACGATGTTGCAGCCAGGTGACGATTGAAATCACAAGTGAGAGACCCTATAAGTTCTCTGACCAGGAGAAAAGTGTTGAGAGGAGAGTAATTGATATTCTTCTCATTACCAGGTCTGTGCATGGCAATGTCGGGAAGACAGTGATGGCTGTAGAAGCCGAACAAAGGCTTTGCCTGGGTCGTATTGATCTGGCAGCCTCCTCCATGTCACAGCGCAGAGCAGCAGGAATAATTGCGGAGATAAAGAGAGCCGTTGCTCCCCTCTGGTGAAGGCAGGCACATCTTCTGGGGGCTTTTTCCACTGTCCCTGCCCAATCAAAGGGCACTTGGGTAATTGGCCAGGCTGTAATTTGAGGCAGCTGGAGAGGTGATGTTCCCTTGGCTATCCTCCACTTCTCTTCTTACTAGAGAGCTCGGAGTGCCGAGCGGGTTTGTTTACTGCAGGGGTTAAACGCAGTCTCATTCTGCTGCACTGTGGGATACTCATTCATGTCCCTCATTCTGTGGAACGCTTGGCTCCACATGAGCTGCGCTTCGTTTAAAAGGTCCAGCGACCGGTCAATGCAGTTCCATTAAAGGAGACAAGCTCATTCATCTCCAAAGAAACCGCTGCGAACCTGTGCGCTGAAAACCATCGCACAGGCCAATCAAACACCACACACTTGTCCGACTTCCCTGACATGCTTTCAGCTTTCCTTTCACATGGGATGTGCAATAAGAGGAAGTGGTGGGTGCTGACTTTAGGCTCTGCCGCTGTGCACACAGTGGGCTTTCAAAACAAGCTTCACTCAAAAAAGGACACTCTTTCCAAAACATTAGAGTACACAAAAACCTACAAATAGAAGAAGAGTTCTGTCTAAGCTGCCCCTGCATTGCATCCTCCCATCATTTGGACATGCACAAACAATGCACATATCAGAGGGCTAGCAGAGGAAGGAGTGGGCTTATGAAAGGCGAGGAAATGGAAGGGGGAGGCTGGAGAGAGCAATGGAGGGAAAGTTGATCAGAAGGCCAGGGAGGAGGACAGTGACAGCTTTTGGCAGCATGACTTTTTCAGCACCATTTTCATGAGGGGAACAAACAAGCAGTTCTGAGGAAGGGAAACAACCCCAGCAACAGCTGCCAATTTGTTGTGAACTAAAAAAGTCCTACAAGAAAAAAGAAAAGAACGACATCCTCCAGAAGTCATGTCTTCGATTTTCTGAAGTTATAACCAAAGTTCTGCACAAGGAAAACTTAAAAGTAACAAATGATATTTCAACATGAAATTCTAGACAGCGCTCCCTAAACGTAGCTGAATATAGCTTGGGTGTCATTTTGAACTAAGTATGGGACTGCATCATAATAAAGTACAGCGATAAAGCCATGAGTAGCTTGGAAGAGGAAGACACAATAACACGGACAATGCTATTCTGCTAGATCAACACAAATGTTTCAGCAAACTGCCTGAGCAAACAATAAGAGCAGCCAGAGTCTGCAAGTGATGAGGGATAAGAAAAATATCTTGGGACTTGAAGGAATATGAGACACCAGTGATGGACAACCTACTGTGCAGAGAAACAGTTAAGAAAACACTAGGGAGCAATGGCAGGCTGATGCTATTTCATTTCATTATACAAATGCGAAAGGAGAAAATAGGGCCCGCTGATAAAGCTATAGTAAAATATAGCTTTTTTATATGTTAAAATATTTTTTATATATACACTATATTGCACTATAAGTAATCACTTACCCATCCAAATCATTTAATTCAGATGTTACAATCACTTCCACACTTTGAGGTGTATAAAACCAAGCATATAGGCATGCAGACTGCTTCTACAAACATTTGTAAAAGAATGTGGTATAAAGCAGTGATCCCTAGAGCAGTGGAGACGTGTTCTCTGGAGTGACGAATTACACTTCTCTGTCTGGCATTTTCATTTATGAGTCAGGATTTGGCAGTTGCTAGGAGAACGATACTTGTCTGAGTGCCAAGTGTAAAGTTTGGTGGAGAGGGGATTATGGTGTGGGGTTGTTTTTCAGGAGTTGGGCTCGGCCCCTCAGTTCTAGTGGTTCAGCATAAGAGACTTTGGAGAGATTTTGTGCTTCTAATTTTGTGGGAACAGTTTGGAGACGACCCCTCCCTGTTTTTGACTGTGCACCAACCAAAACTTGGATAAGCAAGTTTTGTGTAGAAGATCTAGACTGGCCTGCATAGAGTCCTGACTTCAACCTGAGAGAACGCCTTTGGGATGAATTAGAGCAGAGACTGTGAGCCAGGCCTTCTAGTCGAACATCAGTGTCTGACCTCACAAATGCGTTTCTGGAAGAATAGTCGAAAATTCCTATAAACATACTCCTAAACCTTGTGGAAAGCCTTCCCAGAACAGTTGAAGCTGTTATAGCTGCAAAGGTTTATAATCGTGTGAAAAGTGAAAAGTAAAACTATGAAATACAAATGACTGTACTGAGAAACACAGCAGCACAGATGCCACCATACATGTCCATTAGCTAACCTCTGAGAACCCCTGCAAGCCAGTCATCTTGTTCAGTGTTTGAATTTTATCACAGGCCTGAGTACATTTTTAAAACCCTCTATGATGAGACTGCCTCATGAATTTAGTGCCTTTATGAGCCATCTCATTTGCACATCCTATTACAACATTGTATTTTTCTCCACTATGTAATAACCACCTAATGTCAGCACTACTGGTTTTGACTGGTTGGCTGGTTGCTTATTGTTCAATAAACACTGAGGCATGAAGAGCTGGGCCTTTAAAACTAGGGGGAAATAATACAAATAAGAATCCAAAGACATGGGCATATTCATGCATTGTATCGTAAATGTGCGGACAATAAAAGAGGACTCGTTGAGTAGAAGGGTGGTCTTCAGTAGATGATGCTATAAAAAACTGCCTAAACTAAGGTGCATTACCAGTTTAGCTGCACAAGTTTAGTTCCAACCTTGATCTAACACAACAGACCTAGCTACTTCAGGTTTTCTGTAGGTGTTAGATTAGTACTCTATGGCAGACCTCCACAGTTATTAACTATGAAAAAAAAAACATTAATCAAAAAAGATATTCCATGATATGAACTGCAGTTATAAACAGCAAAGTATTTTTGCTCACAAAAATAAAGCACCATAAGGATCTGTTCTAGGACCTGCTATTTTCCTTGTGCTGCCACTAGCACAGTTATCTTTAATCCTTTAATTAGTTTCTGTTGCTATGCTTACACCACTTTAAGTATCGGTCAAACCGGATGATCAATTTCAACTTAAAGACATTATAGACTGGTTGTTAAAAATGTCTTTTAATAAATTGATATAAAACAAAAGTATTTTGCTTTTTCCAAAGGCTACCAAAAACCAGCTGTATGATTATGACAAATCTCAAGGGCTTTTCAATTCAGCATCTGTGAAAAGTCTAGACCAGCTGTGGAAAAACCTGTGAGAAATATAGGTAATCATAGTAGATCAGCATTTTGCAGCTTCTTTGGTAACTCCTCACACTATGTACAATATGCCTTTACCAACTATAGTTTTACAAAGTTATTTAGAAAATTTCAAGAATATTTTCAAATATACTTTATGTAATGAGCATAGCTGAAGTGTACTTCAGGTCTAAAAGCAGTAAACTTTGATTATACAACTAGTTAAATTGTAAGCTTTATTTTATAAAGTAACTATACTGTGAACTACACTATGAGTGAACTTATAGGTACTAGACCTATTGTAGCCTAATATTAAGTTTATGAAAATACAGACAGACAAACAAACTAGCGTGGGGGCACAAAGATCTTTATTTATACATTAGTGAACAAAAACATAAAAATAAATGAAATAGCTTGTTTCTTTAAAGCTCTTTTTTCTCTCTCTAGTCTGTGGAATTATCTCTCCCCTTTAAGCTTACGAGAATCATTCTTTAAAGTGTCCTTGCTCCTTTCCTGAAGGACCCCTGCTGTCCCTAATCAGGGAGAGGAACACTATTCTATATGAGCCTAATCTGTTCTATATCTAACATCCTGTATGTGTTTGTATATACAGTATGTGTGTATGTAAATATACTAATGTATATTCTTTATATGTCCATATTCTGATATCCACAATCTTACACAAATGCTTTCTTATTCCTCAGCTATTGGTGTATCTCCTGGATCTTTCTTCTGTATGATTGTAGTGTCTCTGTTTAAATTTTTTTTTTTAAGCTTGTAAAATCTATATCTAAATGGCATAATCTGATGCAGCCCAAATAAGGGTAGTTTCTCCTTCAAACTCATTAGGCTGGACCTACATTTTATAAAACAGCTTTGGGACAATATCTGCTGTAGAAATCAAAGTCTGTAAATAATACAGATTCTTTGCAAATAAAAATAAGATAAATATTACTTAACTGTATATTGACCACAAAAGTTTAAAAGATGATTCGAGAGGTCTATGGGTTTTAGATAAGGCATATAATTAAATGCTAAATGAAAACAGCCTGAGGATCTTTTCTTTCATTGTTAGCAGACAGGTAAAAGTGTGGGCAAAGTCAATCAGTGGTCTGTACTAGGGCTGCACAATATTGAAAAAAATTGACATTGCAATATTTTTTTTTGCTGCGATATATATTGCGATATTAAACAATGCTGGACTTTTCACCAGATTTGACCAAAAGTCACGAAAAGTAAATGATCCATCATAATAATAATGCATGTTTCTCACCCTGAATGATCCTCTGGGAAAAAAGGCGTTTGCAAACAGCGACTTTTCAGTTGGAAATTCTCATTAATGTAATAAACGGTAAAAGCTCATTCAGACTTAACGTTAAATACGGATACGCATGGAGCTTTCTGTCCATTCTCTGCGTTAATTTTGTCCGTTTGCACGTTTTCAGAAAGCTTATGGATAAGGACGGGATGGAACATGGAACTTTTATACGAACACAGCAAAGAAGAAACGACAGGACTTGGAGTTTGTTAGAAATTTTAACCATGATGTAACTTCACCGTGGCGGAAAGAAAACAGTTGTTTTTCGTTGTTTTTGTAGTAAATAAAGAACTACAAACCCATCCACCGTCACCATGTTTGATTAACCCCAAACTGCCCTCCTCTGCAAGTGTTGTTCAACAACCATGTAAACGGAGCTGACGCAGAAAAGTATGTGGCAGTTATAGAGCTTTCAAGTCACACAGACATTTTCACATGTAGATGGAGTATAAATGAGCCTTGTAAGGTTTCACTGTCTGGCTGGGCCACATATCTGTTGTAGCAGCATAATAGTCCACTTGCGACAGCTCCGTTTGAACTTGTGCCTTGCACTTCTTGTACAACTCTGGGAGGCAATTTACAAATGAAATGATTTCTCAATGTCATTTGAAACCTCTCTCATACGGTGAAACACTGGCAAAGACATTTAAAACCGTTTTCTGTTTAATAGCATCCAGATCTGGAGTTGCATGGCCTCGTGTAGTGCAAAAACTGCAAGATACTGTCGATAAATTACATGTTTTTGGTCATCACCCTTTCTATAGCTGAAATATTTCCATAAATCTGATGTTTCTTTCTTTTTTTTTTATTAAATCCTCTCTCATCCTCATCACTCATTTTCTGTGATTATGGTGAACGAGCAGTGGGGGAGGGGCCGCTTCAGCTGTTGACTGTTATAAGTGGATGCGTTACTGCCTACGCAGAAAATACACGTCACTCACTACAAATAGCAAAAAAAATAACAACTCAATTAACCCAATATTGGTGCAAAATAAATGATATTGGGCAGTCATAATCTTCCTCTGGTAGGTATTTCAATGAAAAACATTGCAGCATGACGTGTTTGATTTGTTTGCCTTAAGTGAAATTGCACGTCCTGCGATGTGACTATGGTGCATGCGCACATCGCGATGCTGAAATGATATATTGTGCAGCCCTAGTCTGTAAAATGAAAACAATGAATAAACTAGCTTAGGCAACTGCCAAGTGATTTAGTGAAATGAATTATGAATTATATAGGACATGAAGTCCTGCACGCATCAGCCAGATAACTTGAAAACAATCCCATCATCCATACATTCCACAAACGGCTCTTCTAAAATGAATTGTTCATTTGGCGTTTGAGTGTCTGTGCGAAAGGGTGACGTCATTATAAACAGCACACTTCTTTTATTTATTTACTCTTAGTAAAAAAAGGCAAGGTTGAATGTGTTGACAGGGTAATGGAACATTAAAATAGAATGAAAGGTTGCATGCTGTAAACCAACAGCTGTGGCTCAGAGGTCTTTGTGTGAAAAAAACATTTAATACAGTTTGCAAAGAGAAGGCTGAATGAGATTCGCTGATAAAAAAAGCACAACTAATCCCAAGAGTTTGTAGGTTGCTTTAGTGTGATTCTGAAAGGAGAGTAAACTGTGCAGAGAGTTTATGTTCAATGCAAATGATCATAATGATGGTGCATTTCAGTCTGACCTTTTCATTTTTGCAGTTATATAAAAATAGCAGAATATACTGTATCTTCAATACATTCTGGGTTTGCAAGATATTTTTGTTTTTTTTACAACAATATGCTGCTTATGTGTCAGAGTAATTTCACTGATCTTCTACTGCTTGTGACCGTGACCATGCCCTCCTCAGGGGACAGAAAACAGATCATGCTACAGATGCTGGCTGCTTTTCACAAAACATTTTCTGCCCCAGACACCAAACAGAACAGCT
This sequence comes from Megaleporinus macrocephalus, assembly GCA_021613375.1. NCBI lineage: Eukaryota > Metazoa > Chordata > Actinopteri > Characiformes > Anostomidae > Megaleporinus > Megaleporinus macrocephalus. The sequence goes on from CM038706.1 coordinate 35,298,724, forward strand.
TAGTACAAACTATTTGCAGAAGCGCCTCTGTAGAGTTGTCCACAAACATCCTGTTCTGCCTGACAAGACGGTCTTATGCCCTGCAATAACACCAACACTACTACCAAGACCAGCAAAGATATGGGAAGCATTACAAACAATAACAGTCCAGTGTTCAATAAATAAAGAAGCAAAAACAAAAAATAAAGAAAGAAAAACACACACAAAACTAAGAAGTCGTGTGATTTTTTTCCCACCTTGAAATCCCATTGTTAGCTCCACAGATAAACCCACACTGAAAGAGTGCAAACATTCATTTTGGAGTGTCGAGTCCCGCAGAAGGAGGATTACATTAAGGACTTGAACAGATCCAGACACTTCATGGTCTGTATTATAAATGAGGAAAATGATTAAATAAATACCTTGAGAGACGCAGAAAACACAAAGCTGGTTCTCGTATCTACCTCTGGCCAGGTAATATTTTCCGCACTGTAAAAGAGCCAGAAAGGAGGCATATAATGGACGGTCTCTCTAAATAAAGGCTTAATTAGCCAGTGGCTCCACAACCCAGCCAGCGAGGAGCAGATGGAGCTGGAACAGGACGAATAAAAGTCATCTGGATGGCAGGAGAGAGATAGCGGGCTGCGATTGCTAGCCAGATACAGAAAAGCCCTTTCCTGAGGCTAGGGGAGAATTCGGAGTGGAGTGCTGGGTCAGTAGAGAGATGGCAGGTGTGGACTCAGTAGCAGGGAGCCTGACCTTTCAGCAGTGGCCAAATTTTACAGAGCAGAAGAACACTGAGTAATACCCATACACATCATATCCCCTCCATTTCACTCACAGAGAAAGAGATGTAATAAAAGACATGTCAGTCAAGCCACATACGTAGACGTATGTATACTCGCACTGTCTGTCAAATGTTCAGGGACATCAAGCTATTCAAAATGCTTTGAATACATATAAGCACATTTTCTGTGTCGATTTACAATAACCTAGCACACTGAAGGTTAGATAGGTTCATTCTTACAATAAAAGACTCATTGTTGAATGATGTGCAGTGCATTCAGGTCAAATTAAGGTAATGGTTATTTTTTAACCTGATACAAAGTCATCTGATACAAAAACTCCAGCACTACTCCTGTTATTACAATAGTGCTACAAATATAATTCTTTTCTATCAAGAAAATGTTTTACTCAATTACTCAATTATAAAATTACTAGGATCTTAATCAAAAGTTCTGAATTAAGACTCATTAGCTAATTTTACCTAAAATAATACTAAAGGGGAATGTTGGTCGTATTTTACACCTTAATCCATGAACAAACGCACATTCAGCTCTTGTAACCGACTACAAAAAGAGTTTTAACAATAAATCAAAAAATAATTATAATTAAAAATATTATTATTAGTTCATTATAATTAAATCTTTCTTTGCTCATCTGCTCATCTTCCTTTGAAATGTATTCAGGTACTGCACATTATTTAATACGCTAGTAAACTGAGTAAACAACTGAAAACTGAAGAATTACTCTTCCAATTCAACTAGTCATCTCACATCTACTTAGGGTATTCCACAATCCAGCTGGGCACGTTATATCTGTTTTATTTTTTCTCAGTTTAATTTATTGAGTTAAATCAGCCATTTCTGTTCTTCGGGTTATGTTCCGTTCAGCCTGTTATTCCTTAAAGCTGCATTGAAATTCATATTACAAGTTATTCCCCTTTTATCTATGTTTCAAATCAATATAATGAGAGTACTATTGAATATAAAGCATAAACGTGTGTGCTTTGTATGGTAATGATGTAGCGCATGTACAATTGAAAAGAGAGAGGGGCAAATAAAATACGTTTGCAGTATTTTTTCTCTCACAGCCAGAAACGCAGCCAGAAGCCTCAAAGAGGCAACAAGCACTTTATTTCCAGCAGCAAAAAAAATGCTGATTAATGAGCAGCACACGGGGCTGAATGTGCTTCTTTGGAGATAATCCAGGAAGCGCGGGCGAGAGGCAGACATACAGTAGGAACATGTCTTTTTCCACTTCTATCTGCCTCTGACAGAGCTGTCCTCACATACCTCAGCAGGAGCTTTTCAAAACATAAAGCGCTTCTATCCTATGTCCACTGCCGTAGTTCTGTTTAAAGCTAATCTAAATGCCATGGCGAGGGGCCAGGTTCATTAAGTGGTGAGAAAAAATATCAAATCCCTTTCACGGCACTGTCATGCCCCGAGTTCTGGCAACTCATTGGCTTGTGTTCTCTTTATTTCACTCTAAATAAAACACAATGTTCTCTGCAGTTCTTACATTCAAGCATGGACTTTCACAAGGCAAACATGACAAATCACGAAGTTACCGCATTTGTTTCCTACTTTCACTGTCAGTGACAGTGTAATAGAGAAGCATAGGAACATGTTCCACAGTCAGAAGAATTACTCTGTAAAAAAGGCATACTGCACAGTAGGAGAGGTTATGTGGAATACTATGTTCAATTGTTGACAAAATATATCCAGTAGCAGGTTGTTACGGCTGTGCCTAGGTGTGTCATGCCCTGTCTGTGTTTTCTGTGTCTGTTTGTTTGTCTGTCTACCTCCATATCCCTAGGTGGCGCTGTCCCTGATCCTGGAGGCTGCAAGTAAAGCCCATCCAGGAAGTTACCAAAAGAGGCGGCAAAATTCCAAACCATAGAGCAGAGGGCAGAGAGAGGAGGAGAGAGAACTTGTGGTTGGGCTGTTGGTTTTGTGAGTTTGTGTGTTGTATTGTAACCTGAGTTTGGTGTGCTGGCCTCAGGTTTTACAGTGTTTATAGTGTGTAAATAGTGTTGTGGTTTCTTTTGTGTATGCTGGAAGGGGGTAAGTGCCATTTTCTTTGGGTTAAATGTTTTTCTCCAGTTTTGGTTGAGTTGGAGAGTTGGATTAGTTGCCTGTGCTTTTTTTGATTTTTGGTTTGTTTAGGTTAGTTAGTTTTGTGGGTGGAGTTAGAGTGGGTTTTGGTTTGTTATTTTGGCCTGACTTACCCCTAGTGATATGGCTTATTATTGTACATATGTGTAAATGGTTGTAAATACCCTTCAAACCCCCTCCTACAGTCTGCCCTTAGATAGGAATGTAACAAGGTACTGTGTACAGCTGTAGTCTAGCAATGCAAAATATTGTGTGGCTGAAATAGGACCACACAAAGTAGGACATACATGCCCAATCTCATAAATCCATGTAGGTTTGCAGTCACAAACTTACCAAAGAGTACTGAACTTAATCTTATATAAGAACCTTGTTTTGTTCAGCAAGCAGCTTAGCTGACTGCTAATTAGCTAGTAGGTGATTCCAGTAAAATTCATGGCTACAGTGCGCATACAGCACATTATTTAATACAGTATTTTAGTGCAGTATTTTTAGACAAAACAAACAAACCAAAAATATGCATGACATTTTGAGCCCAATGGAATCTCTGGCGTGGGAGAAGATGGAAGGGAGGGAAATAGATTCCTGGATTTAGATTTCAGGCACTGCAACTATAAAAGTATATATATCATCATTCTCAGCTATGGCCTACCATGCATTTTTTTCTGGACTAACATTTTTACAGCTAGTTTATTGCTTGCTGCTTGTTGCTCTGCCACATACAAGGTAAGCTGTTGTGCTACTATTTGTTCAGACTGCAAACATGACAACAGAGCTCTGATTGGTCAGCTTGATTTAAAACACATCTGCACAATGTAGAATAAATACTACTTTTACACGGCACCAGAATCAATGTAGTAGATTTCATTAATATGCAATGTTTGATTTCAAAGTGTGCATGCTCAGAATAAAGAAGTAGTGCCCATCCACACATGTGCTACAGATCTTCAGTGTAATGACCTGCAAATACATTTTAATTGTGAGTTAAATGACCTAATTCAAGGCATTGCGTTCTTTCTTCATTCCAAGCATTCCAACTAGTTTTGACATTAAAGTATCCAAAAGAGTTTAGGAATAGGTAGCCAGTGAACTGCAGGAAAGCACAACAGAAATAAAAAATATATTTTATAATAACAGCATGCTCAAAAATATAGCAGCAGGTGGGAATGCACGCAAAATACGTGTTGGATTAGTAAGTCAATGAACTGATGCTACTTACCAGATTAATGTTGGATACTGACGATACTGAATTTGTCTTCAACTCAAGCTATTTTTGCTTTAAGCAACCAACTTTTTTTCTGCTTTTTCAGGGAAATATTTTAGTCCAGTTAGTCATACAACCACGCTATCTCTGCCTTCTCAGCCACCTCCGTAACAATGCGTCTTTGGCAACATGTTCACATGCAGGCCCTCATGCTTCAGAACAGTAAACATACTCGCAACGTAACATAACATATTCACAATTGCTGTTTCACTGACCTGTTGGCCTGTGTTTTATCTTTGTCTTGTGATGTATACTAGCACATCAAAGCACAACAAATACTCTAGTTAATAAACCTGAAGTCTTATATACAACATAAAAAATAATTATTCAAATAAAACAAATAAATTATTTATTGAGAATAATGATAATGTTATGTACCTATGCAATTAAAAAAAAAATTTGGATACAAAATAACAAACTAATAAATGATATTATAGTGCTAGGTAAATACAATCTAGTTTAATCATGACGTTCTGCTACCATTGCAGTCTTCAAATTCTTTTTTTAGCACAGATAAGGTTCTGTTTTGGTCTTGATAACCAAGTGTTAAAATATTCTACTCCCCTCATCCTGTAGAGCAAGCTGCAATGCTGCAATCCAAGCTTCTGTATAGCAAAAAGAATGACTCAGGCTTTTTGTTGTGCTATTATCTACAGAATTATTTATGTTGTTCCACTAGCTCACATTGTTCTCAGAGCAGGACTTGATATGAGCTTGGTGAGAAGCATCAAGCCCGGTTTCGCGCTCCACAGAGGTGCCGCAGCACACGAGTTGGTGGGACACGGCTGAGTGCTTGCACGAGAATGAGGTAGCAGAGGCCCTGCGAGGACGAGATTAAAAGCGTGGATGCTGCAGGCTGATGTATCCCTCGAGGACCCCTGAGAGACTGTCCGCTCCAATGAATCCCCCCTTACAGGTACAAGCCTGACTGAAGACCACAGAAATCACCTCCGGCGAAAAATCTGGAATTTGTCTTAATCACCGGCAGCTGCCCATGGCGAAGACTCTCGGTGCCAAGTCTCATCAGCATCTGCTGGACAGACATTAATTTCTTGGGAGGCTAAAAAAAAAAAAAGACTCCACAGCACATGCTCGTCTAATTTTGCTGCTTTTAGTTGGGGAGCAAACTCTGACCTCTCCAAACTGAGCAGGCACAAACACTGAACGAGCGTGAAATTTTGCGCAAGCTGCTGTAAGAGACAGCATTTGGCACAGCAAACACACGAGGCGGTTACATATAAAGAGTATGAGACTGTGCGCTTATGCCAAACATCCTGTGGGTATAAAACTGTCAGCAAAGCGTCACAGTGCTGCTATCATAATCCTGTCACTGTAGCAACATTTTCCATGAAAAGAAAAAGAGAGTGAAGAAGGGGGTAGAACGACAGACGGAGAAAGAGAGAGGAGAGGAGAAATAGGGAGAAAGAGGAGGGAGCTGTAGGGGTCACATCGGCCTGTTATGCGGTGATAAAACCTCTTTTATTGGGCGATTATGATATAATTAAAAAATAATCCTCCATAGCGAGAACCAGTCGAGAGCGGTACAGAGAAAATACTCGGGGTGACATGCATGGCGGACAGATTCAGCATCTGACAGGCCGCACGCCCATTCCACTGACACACTGCATCAAAGGCACACAAACGTATAGGTGTGTGTAGGCACTGGGCTGATCAGCGCCACTTGCACATGCTGCTGGATGATAAGTGATCACGTTTACATCGCTTTACCTTCCCACAAGCAGCAGATAAACAAGATGAAGCAAGAAAAAATATGGAGAGAGAGAGAATGTTAGAGGAGAGGTGGTGATACATAAAGAGGGAGTGTGTGTGTGTGAGAGAGGCCGATAGATACAAAAGAAGCATCACAGAGACAAAAAAAGAAATACAGCATGCATGATAAGGGCACAGATAGAATGAAAGGCACAGGGAGAAAAACTAAGTGTTGGAGAGCAAGAAACAGAGAGTGGGGGAATTTGTAGAAAAGCTGGAGTGAATTTCCAGCAATTTTGCAGCTGTTCTGTGCTTTGAATGGTTATTTTGTCCACTCTAACTCTGGCTGCATTCGTTCCTGCTGCGTGCCACTTTGAGTGGGGCTGAAGGAGCCTATAATGCTGCTCTTGGCCGGGCTGGGTACCCGCCGTTAGGCCCTGCTGTGCTGAGACTGGGCGGTTGCCGTGGAGAGAGACTGTAGTGATTACAGGCTAAGGGGGGGGGGTTGTAATCTGCCCAAGTCAGTCTGCGTCACCAGGGTGGCTCCAGCCACCTGCGTTCTGCTCTGCTTTCCCACCTCCATCAGCCCTCGACTGACTGTCACACTCAATTACAGCCGCCTTGTGTGCCGCCTCTGGCCTGCGTGCTCCACCGAGACTGGACACTGATTTCCAGACGGCACCGGAGGATGGAGGAAGGGGCCGGGATCGACCTGTTTGCTCGTCCCGCTGATGTTTCCTGTCAACGAGGGAGGAAAAAAATGACATCGGAATGTGGTACAGACCTGCGCATGACGCTCTCATCAATTCCGCCGAAGCGCAGCCACACACTCCCGGCAATTATCCTTGACATCCGACGGGGGAAAACAAACCCTTCAAGGTCTGTTTAAGAACAATCACCGTGCCTAATTGAATATGTCAAGACTTGACGGATGGCGGCGAACGGCTGGGGAGGAAACTCAGGGGAAATGCCCCAGACAATGTCACACGCTTCCCCCGTGCTAGAGGTGCGTACGGTTAACTGCTCCAGGTGACAGTATTCGAATGCTAAAATCACTATTGGGGTATTCATTATGTCACATCGCGGAACGTCAGGAACAGAACATGGAGTCAACGTCACATGACAGTTTGCTATTTTTTAAGTAGGCCTTTATGAGCAACACATTTACATAGCTTATGACATGGTTATGTGTTGACATTCAGTGAAGTCTCTTTGCTGTACATTCAGTATTATACCAAGTCTTTGTCTATATCAGTTTTGTTAAAACCAAAGCATATTAAATTCTCAAACACCTACAGAAATGTGCCAAAGTTGTAGGCACCTAACTATAATATTTAAAAACACTTATCTGGTTAATAGGTGTATCTGAGCTTTGAAAAACATTATTCGCTGTAAAAAAAAACACAAATACAGAAAAATAAACATGAATTCATGAATTCTCTCTATCTTTTTTTTTTTAATAAGGGGGGCTCTATTGCCTCACCGTGAGAAGGGCTTGGGTTTGATTTCTTTCTGTGTGGAGTTTGCATGTTCTCCCATGTCTGTGTGGATTTTCTCTGGGTGCTCTGGTTGCCCCTAGGAGTGAGTGTGTGTGCGATGGACTAGCAGTCTGTCCAGGGTGTTTCCCAACTTCTGCCCAGTAAGCGCTGGCCACCCGTTTAAAAGATTAGTGAGTCTGAGCGAGTTTTAAAATAAAAACGTTATTTCTCATGGCTTGTTCCAAGTTGCTCTCGAATGCCTCCAGTCATCAAATGGGTTTGTTAATTTATATCTGACATAACAAAGGATTGATTAGCTAAAATATGTAATGGATAAACAAATAAATGACAAATACTATCTTAGCTTCCTGCATTAATGTATTTTGTATTTGTAGTACAAAATCAGTGTTTTTTCCTCTGCCAACATATGTTAACTGAACCTAGAATTTGTAAATGCCATTGAGGTGCCTAAGCCTTGTCATAGCACTGTAAATATCAAAATAAATCAGAATGCACAGGTGCTCTTGTGGTTCAGACATGCAAAACCAAAAGTAAACCACTACACAGATCCATTATGCCGCATCACAGGATGCCAGGGAGAAAATATGAAATCACATTTCTGAACCCGTTTACCATATATGTGTATATGCTACATTAAGCTCTGTAACAAATGTATCAAAAGTGAGGACGTAATAAGCTCTTGTTGTATATTTAAAAATTCAGTTTATTATTTCTATTATCACAGACAAATATCTCTATTTGGCAGCATATGTTTGCAGCAGGATAAATAATCTGCATGATCTGTTAATATTGACTGTTGCCGAAACTTTCCTACAGTTAACTTAATATCCATTCATTAATTCATATAGACCCTATAGGTGCGCATACCTTCAAAGCAGGCAGCAACTACAGCTGTTAACACTTGCCATTTCTTCAGTTGTTTGCAGACCTTAAGCACGCCAGCCATGTTTTTTTACCACATGCAGTGGCTATTTGTAGAGTGGCTGCTTTGATGCTAGTTGAAAACACACTGCATTATTCATAATCTCTACATTAAATGTTAGTGTTTACTTTGGATGTGTAAATATTTGTTGAGGATACTCATGTTTAAGGGGGAAAATAGCATAGCCAGTGCTTTTGAAGAGCCTATATGTTAGAACTGCTCCATATGATGATGCATGGTAAAAAAAAGTATTTAAAACAGTCTCGCTTTCAAGATTCAACATGAAAGCGACATAAAGACAACATGACACTGGAGGAGAAAATGGGTTTTGACCAGGTTGGACGGTATAAAGAGAGAGGTAGAGAAAACGAGAGAGGGGGGAGAGTACGAGAGCAACACAGCTCAGGCCAGACAGCAGCATTGGCAGAGCAAGGGGCTGACAAATGGCAGACAGCCTGAGAGGTTTCTGCATGACCCCACCGCTCTAATCCTAAAGTGCTGGCAGGTTGCAGGTAGCTCCAAGATACAGACAGGCCTCTCATCCTACCTCTGTGAGGCTCCGATAAAAATCCCAGTGCCTATGCCAAGCATAACTATTTCTTTATGGCCCTCTGAATTGCAGTGACATTTTCTTTTCAGTCCTCATTCCAAGAAATGAATACTATCCTTTAGGCATCTTTGCTGCTTCTCTGTAGGCAGCATAGCACAGCTCATGCTGTGATTGTGGGGTGGGCAGGGGATGCTAGCTTGGGGGTTTCGAGTCCTATTTGGCTTTAGATTGCTGTGGCGAGATTGTTGTCTGGATTGTTCAGAGGGAGCAGTGCTGTAATTCTCAGTGTGCATCTATGGGGAGAAGGGGAAAAAGTCACAGCCTTGACCGTGATGTCCCTGTAATTGCCTTTGAGGCTCCCTGATGCTGTTCTGATGCGCAGACAAATTCCTGGCACATGAGCAACTGTCCTCATCAATCGCTTAATCGTAGGTGTGGAAGATTATAGTCTTGAGGCAACAGGTACCCTTTTTATTCACCAGACTGATATTCAGATTTTTCAGTTACAATATGAAGCCTGGCTGTACATAGATATAGATATTTTGTTGTCTTTTTTGTAAACTTTGTCTACATTCATTTTAAAATAATGGTTGTTTTTGTGTAGTAATGTGCTATTTGTTATGTTAATTCTATGCTATCACAAATTATGTAAAATGTTATTTTAAATATAAAGCTGATTTTATTTGTTAATTACATCTTTTTCTAATCTACTAATGCTGTGTACTTAATTGGCCCTACAAAGGAAAACTGTCTATTTGCTGCCCAATCTTTGAGCAGCATATCATTAATAGCAGAGCGGCATCCACTAGGGCAGCAGGAAGACTTAAGACCCTCCCCAAGGGGACAACCACCTCCGCTGACACTTCTTTACAATGATTTGGGGCTTGACTTAGGATTAAAGACAGGCCACTTGGCACTAACTTTCCATTTTATCAGCTCCACCTACCGTACAGGTGCACGCTGTAACTATATATGTGGGAAACGGAGCTGATAAATAAGCTAAATGAGACAAACAGCAAGTGTCCATACAAGGTGTACTTATATAAGTAATGTTTTGTTTTAAATTTGGTTGTCCTCTATAGTCAGCGTCATGTAGTTGTGCGTTGCACCATGGAAGGACTATATTTCATCCCAATGTATATGTAAGTGAATGACAGCAAAGACTGACTTAAAATAGTCGAAATGGCCTGTATAATAGTTAAAAACTGCAAGTAAAAGATCTGCATAGTGTACCTTTCACCCAATTCCACACCAGGAATTCTCTTGCACAGTATGTGTGAAAACCTGCCATTTATCGAAGGTGACAACAAAATCTTAAAAGGCTTAAGAGATCGCAGAGCAAAACCCAGGTGCTGGCTTTCTATACACACTCCTTTATACAAAGATCTGGAAGCAAACAACACTGCAACAGCAGGCTCCTTCATTACTATAACAACTCCCCTACTGTTGCAAAGGGACCCACTGAAAATCTTTCAGACCTAATCACAATGAAGCACTGATTTATTTTTCAGAAGGCTAAATGGTTGATTAATGTGTTTTGGTTTGTCACATTACTGATATGAGTGGGTTTAAAAAACATGATTCTACAAGCAATTACACACTATGCAAAATGTTTTCTTCCATTCTTAAAAACCTGTTAACATGTATTTGCTATAACATCAATATCACCTGCTTTTTTTCAATGTCCACTTAATGGCTAATGTATTTTGCCAAATGTCTCCTTTTATATTTAAAATCTATGATTTTGGTTTACTCTTATGGGAGCAGTAACTCCACCAGTCACAAGGTTGATGTGGGTTGTCCCACCCACAGCTTTAACAATCCTTTTCTCTCTATGGTCTCTTTAGGTTTGAGTCAGAAAACCTTACTGAGAAAAACAGATTTTAGTGCAAAAACGAACCTTGCAAGCACATTTGAGTTAGCAAGCTCGTCCATTTGTTCATTCAACAGGCCACAGCAGCTTTCCATGAATGCAAAGCCAGCAGTGAAGTGAATAACCTTAAAGTTCACGTTGAATAATGTTTTTAGTGAGCTGTGGACACAGCAGGGTCTACAACACCACCTGCTTATGAAGCAGCAGTTTCCCTCAACGTTTCTTGTTGCTATTGTGTTTAGTAGTACTTCAGTGATGTAGCAGGCTGAAAGTGTTGGACTGAAGGTAGTATAAGCTTGTGCTTGATCACTATGAAAGGGCAACCTGTTCTCACATCCAAAAGAAACTGTGCATTCTCTGACTGACAGCTACACGAATCCCGTGGGGATAAGCTCTGCTAATGCAGCAAAGCCATGAAGAGACGAGGAAGCACTAAGAGCTCTCTGCCGTACCATGTTCATCCACACCTACACATTCTGACCCCCAACAAGTCATAGACATGAGGTGATCTGAGCTAATCCAGGGTCAGGCCCATCAGAATCAGAATTACTACCATTATTGAGAGACTCTATATAGCTCTCTCACTTCATAATATCTACCCCTGCAATGCTGCACAAAACATTGCGGCTGTCTGAAAAGGGAAGGGTCTACTAAGATCTACTGACACCACTTACAGGCATGTTGTTAGATTTTTTTAAACAACTCTCAACACTGCAGCACAAGACAAAGTCTATTAAGGCAGACATTCAACATGAGACAAATATGACAATCAGTGCAAAAAATAATTCAACAGATCTTTGAAAATTCATTACCAGAGAGAATTACATGACATGAAATAGCACACACTATATTTAATGCTTTTGTCCTAACTGAGAAAATAATCGCTAAGTAGCTTTTACTCTTGGGGAGACGAAGGCACACATAACCGAAGGATAGAGCCTAATATTACTGCAAGAGACATAAGGTCATTAAAGAGTTACTAAAGTCTAAATTCGGAGTTCACAATACAGTGGACATGGCTATCCCAAAAAATGAGCTCTAAAATTACTGATGATCAAAAGAGTGCATGTACATTTCATAGACAGTATTGTTACTCATCAATTTTATCTTGCACAATTCTTGTCTACAGTGACAGTAATACAAATCAAACAAATGCTTTTGCTTCATACAACTGACTCTATTCACAAAAGAACAATATAAAACTAAGCTAGTACAGAAGCATCTCATGAGCATTTACAATGGTGCATTTAAATATATTATTTTAGGGAAATAATTCAACTACACAGTGGCATCACTCTGCCTTTTAAAAATAAAACACTTCATTTTATACATTATTCTTTTCAGTGTTTGTAATTTTAACACTATAAAGTTTGGTCAATAGGAGGAGCATTAAACTTACTTCAATGCTCTAGACTTTTAAGACTCGATGAACACAGCCATTGGTTCACAAGCTGCTGAAATCTGTTGTTATATTGAATCTCTGCCAATAAAATCAGCACGAAAGAACGAAATAGGGCATGCTCATGTAAACGATATGCAACTGCGTTACTGGTAGGCTAGTGCTTGATTTTACACATTTGCGTGATTCACCATTTGCACTCAAATCTCCACTCGTTTCCACATCATGCGGAAGTTTCATAAATCATATGCGGAGTAGCTTGTATGTCGTAAAAGGCAGTCAAATCTGTCCTCCTTATAACACAGCTCTGATGAATAAGGGCCACTGTATGCTTTATTCATGTGTGTTTGTCTGTATTTGCTTTTGTGAAGGACAGACATGTTGCTGTAGTGGGGATAACAGAAAGCCTCCATTGTTGCAGTGATAAAGTAACTGGTGTGTGAGTGTGATCCTGACTGAGCTTTAAGAGAACAGTAGTTTTTTTAGATACTCCTCCATACCGCAAAACAAAGTAGTTTTGTCAAAATGGTTTCTCAATGGGGCCTTTGCAATTTGTTCCTCATGTAACCGATTTTCCATAAGAGGTCTTCAAGGAGTTGTTTCACAGACCTTTCTAAAATGGTTCCTCAGTGCTGAACAGATTCTTTGAAGCACCTTTTGTAGAAAATAACTACTCTCCTGCTCTCTATGCCACATTCGCACATATCCCAGCTCTAAGTCTACTTTTGATTAGTTCTTATGGTACACGGTACAAAGCATAACCTACTTGATTAAGCAGGTTGCAACCCTGATTTCCAACATAAAACAGCTGTGCGAGTATGTTTGTGTTAGATCCTACTTCATAAAGGCCTCTACCGTACATTATAGTGCTTTAAGTGATAGTGCTAATAAAAAAAACACATAAAACGGTAAGAAACTGCTTATAAATTATGCACAACGTTCAGTCAAATATTCATGACTGCAACATTTAAAAACATGAAATATTTGCTTTGCCGCTTGCTTGCTGGCTTTAAAATTGGTTGGAATGTGAGTCTTCTCCATGCTAAGCATCTTTAATGGCTTGTGTTAATAAACCATAAAAGACGTGAAGGCTTTTCAGGCTGCCATCAATCAAACCTGTTTCGTGCATTCAAAAGTAATGAATAAAAGCAAGGCTTCGCATGCAAAACATCGACACTTAATCAAATCTAGCACCAATTCATTTTAAAGCGATATTTTGCAAGACAAGTAAACAAATGTAACTCAAAGGACTGGAATAATGTGCCTTAATGAGACGCAAACACTAACCAGATAGCTCTTTACACATTTCAGCATATTATTTAAAAAAAAAACAAAAAACAAACAAACACGCACATTCATTTTGATTGCACTTTTTTACATTCCGGATACCAGTACAGATGGGAATTCCTCTAACGTACAGCTTCAGTGTTCAGCAATAAAAAAAACTCTTAATTAGAAATCAAGCACACTCGTTCACTCCCACCAAACCCTCACCACCTCTCACGTTGGGAACAGTCTCAAATAATAATAGAATCAAATAATCAACAAGCTGCAAATTCCTCTGCGTCTGGTTTATAGTGAGGTGTAATCTGACCAAAAAAAAACAAAAAAAAACAAAAACAGAAGCAGTGCAGTACAACAATGGCCATTGTTAAGCACATGGCTGTCTCTGGTCCCCTGCAAGTGAGCTCCATGCAATTCCAGGCTTTTATTCCCAGCTTTTACAAACACTTGCAAACACACGAGCAGCCTGCAGAACTATCTTGTAAATCTGAGCAAATAAGTGGCTTTAAATGTTGCTTTGCAATGTGTGGAGTGGTGTATATGCTCATGCTAGGACATGCTTACATAGTTCTATCCTGCTGAGTTCTGGCCACTTCCTTCTGGATGCAGTAGCATCTCTGTATGCTGAGGTTAGCAGCCTCCTTTCAACTTCAGGTGTTTTCCTTTTTGAGTTGTTTTTTTTAAATGCAACGTTAATGATGGTAAGATGTAAATCTGAAAAAATAAGGTTTCTTTGGGGTTGAGTTTGTAAATGTACCTCTCTGGCATAAACAGATAAAAAATACATCATAGTCAAAAAGCGTATTTAATACTAAAAAGGTAAATACATCAGGCTGCGTTTCATGGCAAGTTAACAAAGTAACCTGCTGTGGGGAAGCTTTCAGAGGTGGATGTCAAGGTCCTTACATCACTAATGTGAACAACTGTGTCTACATAAATTTCTCTAGGACTACACCTTTTACATTAAACCAGTATGAACTACTTTATCTACACTGCATTTACTTTCACAGAGGAAGTTTACAGTATTTTTTCATAACAGCAGTGTTGACTTGACTTGACTTGACTTCACGGAGTCAGTACAACCATAAAAACATTGCATAGTCGTGTTGTCTAACTAAATATACTGAAGAACCCAGTAATGACATCTGAATCCTGAAAGGTACAATTTTGTTTTCTTGCTATTTTTTCTGAGAGCGTAAATAGGAACACATTTGAGTGTGGCTCCAGTTTAAAAAATGATAAGATCAGTGTCACATTATGGCAAATACTCAGGAATATTGTGAAAGATGCCTATGTCAGAATAAAACACAGCTTCAGCAAATAGTGTTTATAAAACCAGCCCTTCTACTGCATATTAGCATTTTGTGTTAGAACACATCAGTCAAGCACAGAAGAGATGCAGAAGAATCAATATTTACCCCTGTGTACATAAGCTGAGTGTTTATGATCATTACTGCATGAACTGAGGGAGAAGTAATTGATAGTCAGACATTCATTTCTGTCTTTCTCAATATGAGTCTCCGTCTGTTTCTTTTTTGTCTGTACTTCACTTTCTTTTTCTCTATCTCATAACTTGTCCACCAATGTACATGTGAAATTTGACTTGTTACTGTATTTCAAGCACCCAAACAATACTGAGACATTCTAATGACTGCAAATCAAATTAAATCAGAGAATCATTCTTACAAGCTAGAGGAAATGTCAGGAAGACACACACACACACATACATATACACACATACATATGCCGACTGCAGGAGGCCATTGATTTAAAATTCATTATGCCATCACAGTATTTTTTTCCACTTACGAATCTTGATTATAATCCTAGATTACACAGACAGGAAGAGAGGGATAGAAATACATCTCCATATTCAAACAATGAGCAGTGAGATAGCAGCAGTAATGGACTTTCTGATTGAAGGCTTTGATTATCATCTCATAGTAACCCCTAAATTGGTTTACTTGAGCAATGATGACTAAACAGTGCAATGGGAGATATAAGGAGGTGATATATGGATTTCATATATTCCACCCAAAGCAATGTCATGAAAACACACATTAGCTTCATAAGAAAATCCACAGAAACGGAGATCAAAACAAGATGATAAAAAATGTATTGCCTCCAGTGGGTGTCTGGGCCTACAAATGTTTTGCATATATTTGTGCTAACTGTTTGTCCAAGTGTGAGACAGCTACATTTGTTAGGCTATACATGTGTTCCAATCAAGAGTGGTCAATATGAGAAAATCATAAAGGCATTCTTAGAATACATGATATCCATCAACCTTATAGTGTTTAGGAACACCAATAGAAAATCAAAAATTTTCATTTAAAACTCCAGAGTACAATGATTTTTATTTAGCATGTTGCATACTGTCCTGTACTAAATTGTAATTAAGCAGGACTAATTATGTTGTCTCTGTAAGTAAGTTAGTGTTCTGACAATTTATCTCAGCAAAAAGTGTAGTTTCACAAGTAGGAACACCAGATATCAATAGAACATTATGAATAGAATAAAGTTCCATGAAATGATACACTTCCTTTAGCAGCAATCTTGATTAAGTTTAATAAAGCACTGAATAGCCAAAGCAGGTAATAGATGATAACTGCAAATAATACAGGGTTGCCAAGGAAAAGCTTGGAAAGGGTTAAATAAACACACTGCCATATGTAAAACCACTACTTACTGTATAAATACTATTTTAATATTTTAAAAATAAAGTGTTTGGCTGAGCAAAGATAGCTTTTTAAATATAATGTTCCAGAGTACCTAAAATGTTTACACAGTACTGTAGGTACCAATGATATCCATCATACACTTCTTATGTGCCAGCAGACGGGATGATTATCATCACAGGCGATCTTGTATCATCAAATGCTTGCAGGTCAATGAGGCTTTATGGGATTACCGCCCCCGGATTAGGTCTGATATGTGTGGATGTGGAGCCATTTGCTCCAGCAAGCTAATTAAAAGCGGAGGAGCTAGTGAGGTCATTCAAAGGCATACTCCACACTCCCCTGCTTGGACTAACATTAATTACCCCCACCATCGCACAGCTCCTGCTTTGAAGCATATCGTTAATTATACACGCACAAACAGTCAACAGCCCTCCACTGGCATGTACTCACACCCGTGAAACTCTCTTATTACATGCCCCCTATCAAAGCTGGGGTTTTATCATTAGGTGACAATCATCATTCCCTGAGATACGCTTGGAAATTACAGGTGTGAATAGTGCAATGAGACTTCTTGCTAGTTTTAAAGAGGAGTGAGAGAGAGAGAGAGAGAGAGAGAGAGAGAGAGAGAAAGAGAGAGAGATAAGAAAAGGAAAGGTTGTGATCTAAAGCATTTCTAGACTGTGCTCAGAAGTAATAACAATAAAATAGCAGCAATTTTCATGTTCGCACATCACACTGAATCTCGGAAATGAGAAGAAGACTGACGGAGAAGGAGAGAGAGGGCAGAGTAAAAATGTCATTTCGTTTTTTGGCAGGAAAAGGAATTACACAGAGGAGCTCAAAGAGTGTTTTTTAGCCATCAGCCATCAGCTGTACGGTAAGACGACAAAAAATTTAAAAGCTGAAGTGCTGCTGGCTGTGCTTGATACAACCATTTACATCAGCTTTCACTTCAGGAAGCTTCAGTTTCAACTCATGCTGTTCACACCAGATTTGGCATCACCCTAATTTGACCAAGGACATTCAAATATCAAATACTCTCTGTCTTTTCTTCTTTCCCTCTCTCTTCGAAATGTTGGACAGAGATGTGTATTAATGAGCAGTACCCAAGTTTAAACATCGAAGGATCTGAAAAACAAGATCCACAATAACTGTGGTAGAATTTAGTAGTTTATTTTTTTGTGTGTGAGTCCAGTAAAGGCTCTCTTTACGTTTAATGGGCATTCGATACTGTATTATGAGTGAGTAGAAAGAGAGAAAAAGACACAGCTTCAGGAACTGCAGTGTAGTAGCGATGTAAGGCATGGGCCAGTTAGATTAGTATGAAATCAGACAGCATGACGCTGCTGCACTCTGAGAGCTCTGCTAAATTATCTAAGGCCTATACACCCAGAAGACTAACATTTATTTAACTTTTTTGACTTAATTCGAAGCAGTGTGTTACGGATCCAGAAAAGCTTCCTGGGCAGAGCAAGTACGTTTATCGTTCTCCTCACATCTTCCGCACCAATAACTCAGTGTATCGCAAGAAACAGCACTCCACATCACTCCACATCACTCCACATCACTTCAGTGTGTGAACGGGTGGCGCTAAACTGCTGTAGCCTGATATGCCTTATGCAAATATGTTGAAGTGATATTACAACTGATAAACTCAAACTGAGCTGAACACAAAAAATGGTATACAATGTTTAAAAGCAAACAGAGATGATTAACTTGTTTAAATGAACTTTACACTTAATATCTGTAAAACACAGTAATCAAATCCTGTCATAGAGCCTCGCCTAACCTAAATTAAAACTCTGTATCATTTGGGTTAAAAGCAGCATTTTTCATTATGGAAATTCAATTCAATTATGTTTATTCATGTTTGAGCATGATGTACCTTAAAAATAGACAATTGCACTTTTTTTATTTTATTTTTTTAAAAATTTGTTCTACATTTATTCTAAAAGCAGCCATGAATTACAGTAGATCGAATGTATATAACTGTTTAGAATTGCTATTTACTGGCTATTTCTCATGTCCTCTTTAATGCACACCGGTTTTGAAGAGCATGTGTTCTAGGTTTTGCTACCTGTTTGAAAAGTGTCATGTAGACTAAACAGTTTAATAAGTCTCTTTATCTTCTCTCTCTATCTCAGTGGTCATATGAAAAAAGAGAGGTTTTTGTCTGGTTCCTCTTCCGTAACTCCTCCTTGCAGCTGACCTCGGCTGTTGTCTTGGCCATAATAACCATTAATCACAGCGTCCCGGGTGAGCTAATGATCTCCTCCAGACTTCACTGAGGACCCACATTCAAGGACATCACTGTCGGACAGTGTCTCAACATTCTATAATCAAAGGAACTATGGGTTAAAACATCCTTTATATGCTGCTTTAGGATCAGCAAGCTTGAGCTGAATCTTAAACACTGGAGCAGAAATAAGGAAACCGGTCTCCCTGGACCACCAACCCCCCCACCCCTTCCCCCACTCTGTTCTTCTCTCTCCCATGGGTCTCTATCCACACATGATGAAAAATTCATTACAGTGCCATAATTGATAACCTTGGCCAGATTCACTAGTCAACAAAACCAGCTGTGATTGGTGGAAGACAGAGAGTGGAATGGACCTTTTTTCTATTGCCTGGTCTTGGTGGTTAGTAAAGAGAGTGGCATAAGAGATGGAAAATGACCCTGAATCTACATTTAAAGGCTAAGCCATAATTGAATTATACCAGCTTATTTTCCAGTGTTGTCATGTGAGTAAAACTGGCAAAGATTTTTTAAAATCATTTTCATTCAGATGAGGCTATGCTCTGAAAGCTCAGGACGTGCTGATTATCCAAAAGTTGGAATTTTCTGACAAAAGGCAAACAAACAAGATTTTGATGAGGTATAAACAACATTTGTCTGTTCATTTATTCATTTTGGTTCATTTAGACATTTGCTTATCCATGTGGGTTTTGCTTGCTCAAAGCATTTGATCACAGACTCAGAAGGAATTAAATTCATGTCCTTTGTGTTTGAATTACTTTCTTTTAAACTACTACACTGGACTTGTTTTGGGTTGTTGGCTCGGTGAGCAAATAAGCGAGAAATAGAAAATAGGAAAACACAAAAGCTGAAAACGGGCTGAACAACAAGCCAAGGAAAAAAAACCTCAGAGATAATTAAGACACAATGAGATAAAAAAGATTTGTATCTTTTCCTTTCAAGTTTGTGCTGCTGCAATAGGGTACAGTGTATAGCAACAAGACCTGGCCATGACTAGCACTTAAAAAAAAAACTCCAGCTAAAAAATGCAGACATCTGTCTAACAGTATGAGATGAGAGAAGGAAGACCAAAACAGGGAGAAATCAGTTGTAAGGACATTGAGTCTTCATGCCAGTGGAACAGAACAGTGTCCAAAATTCAAAACACTCGCTGCACAAAGACAACAGACTCTTTCAATCTGGTGCTGTGACGGAGAGACTTCAGAAGTGGAAAGGTAGACAAGAATTGTGGATGAAGTGCTTGTGTGAGAAAGATACATCTGTGTGTTTGTGTACATCTGAGAGAGAGACACACAGAGACAGAGAGAAATAGAGAGAGAGAGACAGAGAGAGAGGGAGAGAGATGGAGTCATATAAGCAAGATGAAAGGAACATGCACCCCGGGACCCCACAAGGTCAAAGCCACAAGAGCAGCCCAAAGGTCCTGTCTCAACACACACACACACACTGTATCCACAGTCAGGACAGTACACGATTACAGGTACAGACCCTGACGCAACAGCACTGCAACACATATAGTCAGTCCACCCTAATTATTCTATGTGAAAGGCCATAGCTAAAGGCATCTGTACGGAGGCAACACTGTGATAAACACACTCCAAGGGCTAGGCATACATGTGTTGTGAAAAGGCAGAAGAGATGAGGCAGACAGATTCTCTGGGCTGGATATTACAGTTCTGAGGACATCTCAGCTCAGGGACGAATGAAATACTGAGGGATTAGGAGGGAGCAGACACCGTGAGCAACAAAAGGACAACAAAGCCTGTCTTACTCCATCAGTCATCAACAGGACACTCATACATACATATACACCAGAGATGCTATGGTTTGACATTTTTAGGATATAATGGCCTTGTCCAAAAATATCACAGTACAGTTTTATTATAACACTGTGTTAAGCAGGCAGTAAAAACGACAGACAATTAATGACAAAATGATTATGAAACATCACCACTCGCACACATGCATTTCATTTGACATATTACATTAGTGGTATTTGTTTAAGAATAATTTGGTGAGGAAACAAAAAATGTAACCCCTTAGCACACTGAAATAAATGTGTTTTCTATAAATAATAGCCTAATTTAATAATTTATGGTCATGATTTTCTCAGGTATAATATAATATAATATAATATAATATAATATAATATAATATAATATAATATAGGGCTGAAACGATTCCTTGAGGAACTCGAGTAACTCGATTACAAAAAATCCTCAAAGCTAATTCTTTGCCTCGAATATTCGTTTAATCCATACAACCATATACAGCTTCGCACGGATGACTTTTACTGCTGCACAGCGCGCGCTTACAGTGTTGCCAGGTGACACGAAGATGAAGTGGTTTGATGCCACGGATTGCAAAATAGAGAAAGAGAGAGAAAGTAAGGAGAGACAAACAGAAGAGACGGGTCAGAGAGACGGGTCAGAGAAAATCACACACAGTGTCCAAAGTCTACTGTAAAACCAAACTAGCTGAGGGACCCTTTACTGAGATTTCCTGAAGAAAGACGTGGCTGAAGTTAGCTTTTTAAGTGAATTCCGCCTTTCCACCTTAAATGATGCGGCAGTTACAGGTGGCAGAATGTAACTTCTATGCCATTTAAGGTGGAACGGGGTATTCAAATAAGAAGCTAACTTCAGAAAGCAAGTAACTGAGCTTTCCCAGCAAACTGATAGTGAGTCTGAATTTTATGGTTACCCCTAGCCGAGCACTACATCAGAGTTTCAGCATCTGAGCAGAAACAGTCAGTCTACACGTCCAGTCCACAGAGCGGAGCGACACACAATAACAATAACATTTAGCTTAAATCAGTGTGATGGCGAGCTGAGATGAAGGCTAGTAAAGCGTGTATGTTATGGTTATATGTAATGGCTAGTTAAGAAATTATGATCTAAATTTTGCTTAAGAACATAACCACAGAAAATAAAAACATGAGCTTCATTCACATTATCGTTTTGTTTATAGTTACAAACAAACACACCCTCACAAGAACATACACCCTTTTCCCTCAGAGAGATGCATAAAATACACAGTAAACTAAATATCAGGTGGTGTTTGTAGCAATTTTGACCCTAAAATGCACCAAATCCAATACAGCGAGAAAATTCAGTTTGTTTGTTTGCAGTAAGTGGGTCAGCGAGTGTAGGAAAAGCTTCAGTATAGTAAATGAGTGCACAGTAGCCAGTCTTGTGAACTTATATATGATATATATGTCTAGTTATGATGATATATAGGTCTAGTAATACATTTCAATAATAGTAATTATACTTTTTTTTTTTTAACTGTACTATATGCAATTTAAGCAATACAATTTTAAGAAACCAGTCTTATTTTATCTTATATATTTACTATTGCTTTTTAATTTAAAAAATCTATATATATTATATGATTACTCAATGGAATATGCCCTAATATAATATAATATAATATAATATAATATAATATAATATAATATAATATAATATAATATAATATAATATAATATAATATTGTTAATGTTCATAAGTTCACTATTATGAGAATACTGAACAACAAAGGTACGCATGTAAAGGCTGCATAGAGAAAAGCCAACATTGCTGCCGGCTTGCTAAAAATCACATAGACAGCCAGCTAGCTGTACTTTATGATTGTTCCCTGTAAAGGATGTTTAAACTTGTTTTTCTGATGATTTTGTGCAAGCTGTTCTAACAACCAGTGGTGACTATGGCACGTCCAGCCATTTTTTATTGCTTATGATTGTTAATATTTTCAACTGTAGGGAGAAGACCACAGCCTTTTCACATCTTTACATTTGGAGAGAGGCATCAATATGTATCGGTATATATATTTATTATTTAAAAATAGCCGATAAGCATCTAATAAGTAACAGAGGCTGTCTGAAAACATGCCTTCCCCTTATGAAGTATTATAAGTGATTTCAGTATTTTAATATTGGCACATTAAAATATGAAGAATTGTGCTTAAGTAGAGATAAAATAGGCTCAGAACCAACTATTCAATCATACATTGTGACCAATCACAAAATCAGAACATTTTTGTGACCAGTCACAAAACCCAAACACTGTAAGAACATTAATACAAGCACGCATAAACAATATATCCAAAAAAACTAAATATCAATAGCAACACACATACACACGCATGTCAGAACATCAAGAATGAATACAAGTGAAGGATAAGGAAAGCAGTCAGAAGAAACAACACAGGATTTACACAGAGTGTCAATGACAAGGTCAAGAGCAGCCAGTGAAACAGTGAGAGTGCGTGTATGTGTGTGTGTAAGTGAGAGAGACTGAGCATCACCCACACTGACTCTTTACTGATTTGTCACATGCTGAACTAAACTCGCACTGAATATGGATGAAACGACAACACCAGACTTCAGCACATGATCTGCAACGAGACAAGAAACTCAATTAGATCCTCCGAGCACTTTCAACAGCTTTTGTCAGCAGTGCTAAACGATTTCCCTTAGTGTGCGGTTTGCAAAGCCTGGAGTACGCAAATGAACAAACTGGCTATAGCTCTGCCATCTACCTCCCACAATGAGTTCTGAATTATTAAACTACAACAGTGACAGTGGATTAGTGCTAATTATTTATCAAGACTTCACTAGCAAGCTTAAAAATGCCTAAGTGGGCTGGGAAGATGCCTATGTCTGAAATGCCTGGTTTTATGCTGTTGCTAACCTAGAACACATAGGTGAGTGTGAAAGATGTTGAGAAGACACACAGGCCAATGAAGGGCATGTAATCAGTGTTTCTCAGGTACTCTGTGTGAGATGCATGTAAAAGCTCCAAACAATAGACTGAACTGAGCTCATTAATGGAGACTGACCTTTACAGAAAAGCAGTGGATAACCTATGAAGGTAACTTTGGAAGTGAGTGTGTGTATGTGTGTGTGTGTGTGTGAGTGAGAGTGTATGTGAGTGTGAATTAGCTGTCTCCTGATTGCCTTTCTCCCTAACAACTGTCAGCAAATCCAAGCTGTCAGTCAAGCAGTCTAAATACTCCAAAGACTAACCTGTCATGAATATTTATAAGAGCAGAGGCAGGCACAAATTTCAAATCTGTATCTGGATGTAGGCCATGTAAATTTGTTTAATCTCAAGCTGCTATTTTCCATGTACCACACACATTCAGCTTTTGATATGGCTTGGCATTATGAGTAAATAAAAAAGGCAAAACAAACTCTGATGCAATGGCTCGCAAAATGATGGATAGATTAAGTTAACTGTACTCAGCCCATATGCAATGCCCTGGTTATCCTTTATTTACTCCACACCAAATGGATGACAATATATAGTGCATGAAAAAAGGTTAAGCTGAAATGATGCCAGCACTGGTAAACTAATGCTTCTATTTCTGAGGAACTCTGGGGAGAGGACAGAAATGAGGAGCCATCAAGATTCATTAATTATTCACCTGTGACAATATTAACACAGTTAATAGTCCTGAGATAAGGCATTCCAGATCACACTCCCACTTCCAAAAGCAAACAAAGGCATGCCTCCAATGAGCTGAGCTATTAGAGAGCATAACTCTCAGTGGAGGCAGAACAAGACATCAGCATTTCATCCAATGTCAGAGAGGTGGCAAGGTAGTCAAAGAAGTGAGCAGGTAAGCAGCTTCTTGTGATGGACCCCTGTTTTTGTTCAATACAAGTTCAATGCAAAAAGAACAGTGACTAACAACATGTTTCATTTCATTACAGTTTGTAAAACATTCAATAAAAATCAGTATTTATTTAAAACAGATTTATTTATTTATTTATTGGTATTTTTTATAGAATTTTGTATGTGTCACTATATATTACATCTTATTTTTTGCAAAATATCAAGGTGTATATTACGTACTGTTTGGAAACAAAAAAGGCATTTTTTGCACATTCCAGTGCACACCACTTTTTATGTTTAATTTTGTTTTTGTCTAATATGTTGAAATCATCAGTAACTTTCCATTATACCGTGCAAAGGTGTGTTCTCTGTAGAGCATGGCCAATTACTTTCCTTTAGAAGACACATTACAGCAAGGGAATAAAATCTAAAATAAAACAAGGGGATTATTTCTAAAGTCGCTAATACCATCATAAGATATTGACCATACATTGTGAAAAGCTACGTGTTCCACAACATTGCACAAACAGCGTGTTCTCACTATGCCATCATGCTTTTATTGAATTTGTAATTACCAGTTTGGATATCTTATTAGCATCATGAAACATGCCGTCTTTGACACCATACTGCTACGGTTGGGTGGATCTACATGCTCTGTTATGACAGTCATAAGAAGAAAAGAATTTGAGAAGTGGGGAGACATCAGACTTAAGACTAAAACCAACACGTCATTCTATTTTGTTTCATAATCGTTTCAAACTTCATTTACACCACAAACACATCCACCATGGTTACCATGGTGCCAGCATCACATGGAAAAAAAATCGTGGATGGCTTATAATTTGTAAAACGTCCTGCGCATCTTAATCAGGAGGCCTCAAGCTGTATGGAAGTTCCACGTTAGCCACGCTTTATTGGGTCACCGTAGAGCTTATACGTTATCAGTGATTCATTACGTTATCGGCCATGGCAAGCTGAGCTGTCTGAGCCTCGGGGAGTAAAAAGTGAGTGAGCGGTTCTGTCTCTGTGGAGGCGAAATGCTACAGTGCCGAGTCACGGAGCAACCAACACTCCACACAGGAGACTATACAGCACCACAAGCTGCCTGCCTGCTGCCTATTCCCACTCTGTTCCGCCCCTGACCTTAGCCAGTCACTCTGGGGCTATGGGAAACATGAGCAAATGCTTTTTGTATTGGGCTGCAGAGTGCAATATAAATACCATCCAAGGAATAGTGCTGTTGAAATTTGTCTGACCTCAGAGAGGCGTTAACTGATGGCCGCTCTAAATACCCACGCAGATAGACACACACGTGTGTGTTTGTGTACAGGTGCGCGAACGCTGCACAATATATTCTTTGATAACTGATAAGGCCTTCGCAATATTGATTTTGCAGAAGGCTGCACTATGCAAATAATCCTTCTAAAACAAGACATATTCTGATCCTGCAGATGAGTTTCTGTGGGTGTTTTGGTGAATCACGGTATTTATGATTTACAGAACATGTAAAACAGGGCAGATACAGGTCTCAACCGTCTGAAATCAATAAGTCTTGCAAATTGTTTAACTCACTTTGTAGACTCACTTTGAAGACCCATGTCTTTCCGGAAATGAATGTTATTCCTAATCTAAGTCTAATCTTCATCTCAACAATAGACCATCTGTACCAACACATATTTCAAAAAGAGTGCTGACACAGAAGGAAATATGATATCAGTGATTTTGACATCAGAAATGTTTTTAAAGTGGGCAATAGTCGCTACACTTTGTCCCTTTGTTTTCAGAAAAATATGAATTTTGATGCTTGTTTTAAAGATATGACTTAAGATTAGCAACTAAATAATAAGTCTGCCATTTAAGGGTTCTACGTGAACTCCACTGTTTAGTTTGAACAGCAAAATCTTTTTACTCCATCTTGCCTGGTGTGGAATTGTTGTGTAAGGAGCAATGGCGAGTCAAGCCTGCGAGCTAATTTTACGTGAAAAAACGCCTCAGTCCTCAAAGAGACATGAGCACCAGAGTGAAACAGCAAGTGACTCTGTCACCGTGTCTAATCCACAACACTGGTGGAGCAAGAGCAATAGGAACACACCCCTGATTCAACCTCTGCATCATGGGATACATAGACATCATATGAGGCTGAAACAATACCCTGCAGGTAATCCCTCATGGAGAATATATTGTCACATCTCCACCAAACCTCTTCATTCAACTGTATTATGATTCTTATAGGTCATGCTGAGTAAACATCTAACGAAACAGACCTCCAACTTCCTGGAGACATCATATGTCTCTGATTTGAGTAAAACTGCCACTGCGCAATAGGTAAAAGTGATACAGCATGTAGTTACAATAGGCTGAAGCCTAGGGCTATCCACTAGTGATGCTTGATCTTTCCAATTAATTTGAAATAGACCTGAAAATTAGATGAGAGCAATTGAGAATTATATTAAACGAGCAACAGAACGATGGTTTTCCTAAAAATGTTTTATTAACATTTAAACCCACTGGTTACACTGGATGTATGCATGTCTTACATTATGACATCACAATAATTAGCAAAACTGATGTTCATTTCTTTCTCCTAAAGGAGGCAAGAAGGATACCAGCAGCAGACAAAAATCCTCTGTGACTAAAAATGTGAAAAAAATAAATAAATTGGGTTCATAAGGATAAGGAAATTAGTGCTTGAGAATTAAGCAGAGCAGTCAGCTGATTTTACAGACACAGAGAAATACACACACACACACTGTCCACACACTGTAGAGAACGATTTTGATGTTATTAGTGTGCTCAGCACTGATGGGCGCTATATCCCTGTGTGCACAACCCAGAGAGAAAGTCTCATTTCTGATGCAGTATATCACTTTCACTTCTTCCTCTACTGCTCCCCCACCTCCATCTTTCTCTCAGGCTTATTCTCTCTCTCTGTTTGCTTTGCTCTTTCCCTTGCTACCACCTTCTCCTTTCTCTCACTCTTTTACAGTCCTTATCTCCCTCAATCTCTCTCTCTCTCCTCTCTCTTTCTCTCTCATTCTCTTTCCTCACTGTTTTTACTCTCTCTTCTACTCTCTCTCTCTCTCTCTTGCTCTTTCTATGTTTTCCTCTGGTGGTGTTTGGGAAGTGTAAATAAATAGAGGCTTGCCTAAATATTAAGAGTTGACAGGTCACAACAGCCAGAAGGACCTACTGCACCTCCAACCTCGGTCCCCGAATAGGCTAAATTGAAAGGTAAATCAGTGAGCTAACTGCACCCATGCCTGCCACACCTCTGGTGACAAAACCTTCAGGTGTGAGCCAAGACATCCATCCCCACCACCACCACCACGTCCCCCACCCCCTGCGGAGTGAGTGAATGACAGCGGTTAGAGCACGGTGATGGAGCTGCGGCTGAGAAGGAGAACACCAGCTCATTATTTCCCCTGCGGAAAAGGAGCAATTGCACAGGCTTTATTTTTCCTCTGGATATAGACATGTCAGGAAGCATGGCATAGAGTGAGAGCCAGCCTCAAAAAGACTTCAAATACCACCATTACTGACATGTAGAGAGACATAGAAGAGGGCAGATTATGACTGTCTGAGTGTGCTGTGGACCATTTCATAAAAGCCTAAAAGCTACATCCCTAACGTTCATCACCCTAGCATAAAAGAGAAAAATGCTCAATCAGACTAGAAAAGTCAAATTCTGCCAGAGATTGTGACAGAGAGAGAGAGAGAGAGAGAGAGAGAGAGAGAGGCAGAGAGAATGGCAGTACTTTTGCATTGGAATGACATAGTCACTGGCGCTCTCATGAGATGGACAGCCATCTCTCTCAAACAAAATACCATGCCATCATCAGCTTACTGACCTCTGCATCAACATTAGTAGAGCCCATCATGCTCACATCTCCCTCCAAATTACAGCTCAGAATATATCTGAATATAGATGTGCCTCTGTTCATGCGATGGAAAGGTAGCGTGTGCTTGAATGAAAGAGAAAAGAGAACGAGAAATATCTCCTATGTCTCTCAAGAGCTGATTATGTCTCTTAAGGGCTGATTTAAGAAAAAAAGAGAGATTGTAATTAGATAATCAGAATAATCCTACTGAGAAAAAATATTCTTGAAATGTCATTTCTGACATATTCACATTTTGATGTTTTTTTTTCTTTTTTAAACAACACAGGCTCATAATAAGCCTTTGATTATTCAGACGGTCAGTGACGTCCTCGTCTTGGTGGTAAAACGGTAAAACTCATAAATCTGAAATCATAGGAACCACTCGAAGCATGTACAGACATTGAATTGTTTTTATATAAATAGTGTCTCAACCTTAATGTAAGGTCAAACTTCAGTATATACTGTGGTAAAAGAACAGACTGTAGATGCATGCAGTATTAAAAATAACACTGCTCTGATTTCCAAACTATAACATTAGCTGCTACTACGATGTTTCCAGCCTGGAATTACTTCTGTAATTCCTAGTAGAGCTATCCTGAACCAAGACATCTGGTTCCAATCTGATTGTTCCACTCAATTCCACTAAGATATTATACCTGATTCAGAAATAACTGTGTTGTCCATTGTGCCCAATGAGTCCAGATATTAATGCACTGTTTTGTTCTAATTGGTCACTTAACAGTTCACAGTGAGTTAAATGCTACAGTTCCTCTGTTAACTAGATTAATAATGCCATATAAAAAACAAACCAACATATAGAGCAGAACATATAACGAATTAGCCTCTAAATGTACAAAGTATTGAAGAACTATGACATTATTATATTTTCAACTCTCTGCTGTAAAATTGCTAATTCGGCCCCATGACTCAACCCATACCATACGGTGTACCTGATATGTATCACCTTTCAGACTAGACTTGAGAAATTCTACTAGATTTTCTCTGACAAAAACACATTTTTCTTTTTCCAAGACTCTATGCTGTGTTATGTTTAACAAATTACCCATAATTCCTTCTACAATCTTTCTGTCAACCTTTCTGTCACATTCAGTGTCATGTTTCAAGAAAAGTAAATGATTTGCCAATAAAATAACAACTTCAATAGATAACATGACCAAAGACATATAGAAATGTCTGAATATTTGTAATGAAATATTTTAAAATTTTAACAGCCTCATCAGAATTAGAAGACTAAAATGCTTGATGTGAAGGATGATCCATGATCCATGTCTGTGAAACTGTGAATAGTTTAGGGTAGTTTAGGGTTGTAATAATGCACAATAAAATACATAAAAAATGCAAATCAATAAAATGTTATGATACAGCAAAAATATTCTTCTTCAAAATGTTCACGTTATAATGTTAACGTTTGCACGATATGCACTTGTATGGACATTATGTACATAACCAGAGTGTGAAATACTCTCTGGTACTCAGGTGGTTCCATGTTTTCCCATGCTGAATAGTCATGTTGGCTTACTCGCCATGCCGGTGCTGATGTTAGCCTTAATGCCATCAAAATGTTTTGTTTTACAGTTCTTCTTCCAGAAACGCTCATTTCTAGTTTGGTAACGCTCTTTCCCACACACTGAGATCTTACACTTCACCTCTTTTGTCCTCAGTTTGAGGAATGAATACCAATTCACTATTTCCACCAAACTGGTTCTGTTGGTATATAGTGAAATCTTTCCGAGGCATCCTAGGCCTAGTTTCCGGGTTTCTATCCAAATGTTTTACAAATGTGCATTTACAAAATTAAGTTGTGTTTCCATCCACTATAGTTATGCGAAGAAACTTTAGATGCAGGTTCCCATGATAAAGGGCTACATCAAACTTGGCACGACGGAGAGATGTAACTTTTTATCATTACAGCCATTTACCTTGTTTTTATGGACGTGTGGCTCAGACAGGACAGGAAGGAGATCACTGGCGTATACAAGCTGAAAGTGTGTGGAGTGTAGGGTCATGACTCATGTGAGAAACATTAAAAGTAACAGCAGTTCACATTTGTGCTGTTTTGCTTTATGTCAAGCAATAAAATCAGGCAGAACAGAATCATGTGACTTCCCTTGAAACGTCATAATTGATTCCATAAACACTTTTCCATCACCGTTTTTTGCTTTTCAGTTTTAGCTTTTCCACCTATTTGGGTGTTTATCGAATTTCAGGCATTTCCATTCAGGCTTTTTATTGTGCATCTTTTCTTTTTGATTTCCTTTTACTATATTCATATTTCTCAAAGTTTATATCCATACTAAATATCTTGCCAGTCTATTTTAATGTAGCCCTGTGTTTTTCTACATTTTCCCTTGTGGCACTGAACCTTCGATTCCATGAGCACAAGTGGTGCCACAGATACCACCAGGTGGTCTAAACTGAAAGAAACACATAGCACCAACAACTTAGAGAGGCAATAAGGAGAGACAGAAAATAGAAAACAAGTGAAACATAAAGGAAAAAGAAAAACAGGAACGGGAGGTACTGTATAGAGTGAACAGGCCTGTATGGTGTGGGAGGGACACTGACTGTTACTGTATACAGTCCTACAGTGAACACAAACCACCACCGGCCCCACCACCACCACCACCCCTACGAGACACTCACAGCCTCTTTACTGAGTCGACTGATCTGAGTCCAGCTCAGGCGCAGGCAGCTTTGTCATCCCAGCCAAAGGAAAAGTGAAGGGGAAAATTGAACAGCAGGCTGTGCCCAAGGGGAGAGCAGCCATGTTCCTGCCTTGTTGCACTGTTGTATGGCGCTGTGAGGAAAGAGAGGAGCAGGTTCGCTTTTCCCCTCTCTCCTTTGTGATGGATGTCCCATTTGATCAGTCCCCCTCTCATTCTCTCTCTCTCTTTGTGAACAGGGAAATATAATGGCTGCTGCGGCCGTCGTCAGACAGAAAGCGTGGTGAGACACTGTGGCGCCAGACAGAAAATTTAGACCCTGACAGGTTTACTGACAAACCTCTACCTTTCGCAGGCAGTGCGGGGGACAGCTAGGCTAGTCAATAAAAGCCACATTCTCACACACGTCCACGCACACAGATGTAAATCTTCCCAGCTTCTATAATGGCTTCTCAGCATCAATGCCAACCACTGATGAATGGCAGAGCTAGCTCAGCAAGAGGGGAAAGCTGCCTTTACTGCTTCTGTGCCAGATGCTAAGACACTAACATGCTGGCTGTATCGCTCAGAGAACGGCTATTGATGATGCTCGAGCCATAACACAGCTATTCCTACAGCACTTAACAACCTATTACATATCTGCGTCACTTTATCGGCCCTTTTATACACCACACGAAAGAAGTCTACTAATAATGCTGTGCATAATCTGTATTTAGAGAAATCCCAAATCAATTAATTTGAGCTTATTAGGTCTAACACTGTTTGTGGAACATAGTTTTGATTCCACAAACAGAAACAGTATCATGGGTCACTGTCTGTGCTGACCTCTGCTCTGTGGAGTTATGCCTCGCCCTGCTGGAGACTGAAGCGAGGCTGGATTAGCCCCCTGCTGCAATCCATAGCTTGCATCGCTAGCAGCCTTCACAGTGCATTTATCACATCCAAACAAATGTACACGCTCACACATGAACATACACACTAATGGTGAGTCATTTGCTTTAGTTCTGTTTTTCTCTAACCACTAGTAGGAAACAGAGGTTCACACTGGCCGTTAATTATCAAAGCTACATGCGCTCAAATCTGATATATATATGCATAATTTCGTTTTATATATTTCTTTTTTGTTTTTTTTAGAGTAAGAAGCATCTCTTGCACTGCAATGCACTGTTATTTTAGGAAAATATTTACATTACATAATCACATCATTCTTTCTTTTTTTTAATTTACAATTTTGATTTGAACAGTTCTGCACAAGCTGCTCAATGCTATTGTTTTATTATGTTTAATGTACATTTATTGTAAATTTGGTAGGCTTGCATCATTTATCTCTGCTTGTTATCCAAAAGTTTCATGAAACAGATGCAGAGTTTGTACGTCTATAAAGGTGGTCAAATATGTATTTGTTTATGTTACAAATGAACTATTTCAAATGCAATTAGCACTCTTTTTTTTCTTTTAATTCCTTATTTAAATATAATATATTGAATACTGTGTGAATTATGTTTCTGACTATGCAACAAACTGGACATGCTAAATTTGACACTAGTTACTAGCTAATAATTAACACACTCGGGGGAGTGCCAATGGCATATTAAAAATATACAGGTGAAAAGTTTAATTTGATAACATATGCATACTGGTAAGAATAAACTTTAGAGATATCAGGAATAATTTTAAAAAATATAGCCACGTGTGACAATCTGCAGGATCCAAGCTGCATTCTAAGGCTTTTAAATCCCTGCTGAACTCTGATTAGCCATGCTTTTCAGGATATAATGTCAATCTAATAGAAGCTGAACCAGGAAAGGACAAAGCAACAGCGTGCACAATTTCATGTCAATCAGACAATCTTTTTACGTAAGAGCATTTGACCTCTGAGTCAAGTGAATGGTGAGCAAATGATTAACTTAATGAACTGATTTGGTAACTTTGACAGCCCTTTTTTTAAATGCTGCAGCAAGAGAATGTGTTCATAGCAGGACAGACTTTAAACCACAATGTGCTAATTTTTTCATTGCAAAACTCTAACTAATAAACTTGCAGTAAAATGACAAATACTTGGTTTGTGCAGTGTAATAGACTGTTAACAAAAATCCTCTGTGGTCTACTTACTGGTGGGTCATATTATGATGTGTTGAAATTGGCTCATGCATCATTTGGATGGAGTGCAAATCCAAACCTGTTTTGGTAAATTTGGCTGCTATTTATTTCAAAATCCTGCCGTAAATCGACTTAATCTTTAATAAGTTCATAGCATGTAAGACTTTAAACCAAGATTTTCTTTTTTTTTTATGGTCTACGTTTTGGCAATAGTCATTTTATTAGTTGTTCAATTTGACAAATTAGTCAATTAAATGGGGTGCAAATATACTAATGAACCAACTGGTATCTTTGGCTGTAAAAGATTTTTACATGCTGCAGTAAAATGACATGGTATACTATTTTGGGTGCACCAGGAGAACTAGCGGGCTCAGTAGAAGAACGTATTGTGTTTTCTACAGGTCATCTGTTCTTTGTGCACTAGTGACTGATTTACAACTAACGTTTCATTAAGTAAACAGATGTATATTTTAACGGCAGGAGTTGCTGCTGAGCTTGTGTGTTACGGAGAAAGTTTGTGGTAGATTAATCTAGAGGACTACAAAAGAAAACCAAACAACATACAAGTAGAGTACCTTGTTACAAAAGTCTTCATTTAGTTTCTTAAGTAGAAAGACACCTGGAGAAGAGAAGGTAGCCCTGATAACAGCTAATCTTTTAGCTAAGTTACAAGTTACTTTTCTTCATAACATAAAGATCATGTACAACATATGTTATGATTTTCTATATATACCTTTTTCTCAAAATTTAGTTTAAACTAGCACAGTATTTGACTTCATTTCGTCCATTATGCTTTTCACGTCCTGCCCTTGGTCTGGACAACCTTCGATAATGTAGCATTTTTTTGCATGTTTTGTAACCTTGTGGAGTTACAGCTGTATATACATGATTTTTGCAATATTAGTTCCACCCCTATTTGTAAGCTTATTGATAATAATACGTTCTTAGGATTCTTCTGATGACATACGATACAGAAGATACAATACAAAATGTTTTGAATATTGCTTTAGCGGCTCCATCAGGCCAATTTAGCCAAAGTCGCGTGCACAAGACGTGGGAGGGACAACTACCAACTCACCAAGTTTCATGTTTGTACATTGATTCATTTTAGGCCATGTTTGTGTTAAGATATATCCATAAACTACAATACTTCCAAGAGGAAGTTGAAGAAGCTTGTGGCACATTTTCCTATTTAGTTACATTGTAAGCTTCTATTTTATGCAACAAGCAAACAGCAGCAGTTCAGCCCAGCAGGTGTTGCAGTCTCAGAAGGAAAGATCTCTTAGCTCTGCCATCTCCACTACAAGGCTGAGCATCATCCATAATACAATTCAAGGTGGTGATCTGCCTGCATTGCTAAAGATCTGAAAAAGACCTTGAAATTCTGTGTGTTTCCTTACATACACTAAGAAGCAGTTCAGAGCTAAAATTATTTCTTTCAGTTAAGGATGATTCAGAACCTTTCTCTCTCTCTCTTGCTCAAAATAGTCAGTGTGAGCATGCCACAGTATTAAACATGAGAAAGTCAAAACCAAGAACTTGTCATTTCAGCCCAGCTTCATCTAGAGTCTCCAGTGCACATTGATTAAAAATATCAAAAGGAGCTCTAAAAACAGTTATGCAAAATGTGGCTTGTCTCACTGTTTTAACTGCATCATCTTTTCATGTTGAGCTAATGACAGGATCAATACAGATTAAGCGTTGTGGTTTCTTAGAGTCGGTGGCAGTGTGTGTGCAGAAAAGTAAAGGAAAAGGAGAAGCGAAGACCTTTGCTAGGTCACGAGAACAACAGGCCTCCTCAGTGTTGCCAAAGTCAGTCTCACTGTGAGGAGAGATAAGGATTAGGGCCCTTGGCACTTGATGGAGATTTCAGATATCACTACTGTATTATCTCAATGAGAAAATCCTCCATGAACTTAGAGCACAGCAAAATCAATAGACCATCAGAGCAGAAAGAGGAAGGTCTCTCTTAATTCCAGCCTGAGAGAGGAGCGCACAACACAGACACACACACACACAGGCACACACAAACACATACACACAATTGCTGCACAATAGAGTGTGTGTAAATCATTATTGTGATAATGCTCTTTGCAATCTCGTATCACAGAAGACTGAATTATGCAAATGACACATCTAAGTAATCACAATGATTTTACTGTTTGCTGTTAGCATCCTAATCACAGTTCCACATGAGTGTTTCTGTGAATGTTTTGTTGAATTAAGTAGTCACATAATCTGAAAAATAATGATTTTAGCTACAATAATGTTGCACAGTCAAAAAAAAACTCATTAATCTGCACAGATTTCAGTATAATATATTATAATGCATATTATGGATACTATACTGTATGTAGCAGTTTAATCCCAATATGATTTTATATAAACACTGGGTGGTCCAAAAACTCATATGTACAAAACTGAAATAAAAACAAATTTGGAAATACACTTTGATGTTTTACGAACTTCATAATTTTTGTAAATATATTCTCATTCTGAAATTCATAGGGAACACTGTCTAAAATAAAAAAATCATAAACATCTTAAACAGATTATTCCATTACACCTAGGCTTAAGGAAATATCTAGTTTCTCTTTTTGCAAAAATGAGTCCATACACACCAACAAAAAAGCACATTAATGATTATTCCACCAGTTTACTTGTACTTTCCTGAAAGTAAGGATTTTTATATATTCAATTCTCTGCAGTGTATAATATTATTAAAAGGCAAGGCTGAAAACCACAGCTGAATGCATATGATGTCACCTAGAAACACTACTAATCTGAAAAGGACTGCCACACAGTGGGGAGATGGACCTTGGGGTAAGATGAATTCACCTTTCATATTGTATCAGTATAAATGCTGGAATCTGTCATTATGCAAAGATATCTTAAATACAATAGTATCTGTAATGTTAAAAGAAATCTACACTTTTGAAAATGTTGTCATCCAGACAATATGTTTTCTGCATGTGATATTGCTAGAACTAGAATGGTCTGTCAGCACTCCAACCCTGTTAAAAATTAATAGTGCATTATGAAGTGCAAAATATAAAAATATATTTTTTCCCAGCTGAAGACTTTCAACAATTCTGCTTTCAAAACTAAATCAGTTAGTGTCAAGGTGAAACAAGACAAAGGAACATCGCTACCTTTTAAGAAAACATATTGTGTTTTTGTCTTGTATTCAAAACTGTTTTCAAACAGATTATATTAATAATGGCTCTTTGTTTAAAAAGCATTAACACATAGCATTACAACTTTTTTTTTTAAACTGAGGTTATTACACATCCACTAGGCATGTTAAAGTGTTTTGGAGGGTATTTGTGATGTGAAACACTACCACAACTTTTTTAAAAAATTGTAAAAAAATATATAGATATTTTCATAAATGCACTACAATGTCTACATTTTTATAACTGTTTATGTGATCAATTTCCTGTAGATTTATTAAACTTATAGTTCTAAACCAATTAGAGCTCTGAGACACTCCTTTACAAGTTCCCCATAGCAACTCCAGAGCAACTGCTCTTACTTCGTGTCAGCTTCACACTCAATGGGTTCAAATTGTTTGCAGAACACAGCTTTGTTTATAAAATTAAAATACATTAGTTTGTGAATTTTGCTGGTTGTCAAAATGCACTGGACATTGCACCCATTTGCAAATCCACAAAATAACTTTTACCACATGAGACATTTGAGAGTACAATGTATGTGATGTATTTTTTGTTTAGCTCTTTGTTTATTTTATTCACAGGGAGAAACTCTGCACCTAAGAACTTTGCACTTGAGGACCTTCACTTATAAAAAAGGTCAAGTGATTATGTTCAAGGTATAAAGAGATTAAAAAATCAGTGATCTCTGCTCTGAAATTCTAAAGTTGTTTCTGCTGATGAAGCTGAAAAAATGGGAAAGGTACAGCCTCAAGTGTCAAAAACCACTATGACCTGAAAAACTGATACATTATCTAGCAGCTTCATTATTCTTTCTCTTCAGCTTATGAAAAGCATAGCTAGTGTAAACTAACAGAAGAAGTAGAGGCCGGTAGCCTATTAACCCTGAGTGTTTCACCTGGAGACATAACACCCTTAATTCACATGGTGTTTGAGTCATGCAGGCTTAGCTACTTAAAGTAGTGTGTAGTTGCAGCTGAAGTTAGCAAAGCAGGTACTATCTGAAGGTGGCCAGTGAGTCACAATGAGATCCAGGGATTGCAGTGTGAAATGTAGCAGCTGGGCAGACCTGCATCAGACCATGCTGATGCACTCTTTAGCTTTTAGAACATTACAGTGTTGACATAAAGGTCATGCTAGGTGTAACTCCAGTGCGTCATCAAGCCATAAAACTATATAGTTCACACCCTTTCCACAATTTCAGCACTTACTTTTTTAACTTATATAATGTGTTTACAAAGAAATCGCTGAATTTTCTTTACGCAGACTTGAAAATAACATTTGAATGATCAAGCTTATGATTTACGGTTGTTTAATATTTACGGTTGATGGTTGTTTAATATTGTGATACTTTTTAAATGTACTATCTTGTATCTAGTTTAACACAAGGTGAAAATGGCAAACCGTGAGAGACACACACACACAGACACATAAAGGAAGATGAAAGCATACATACATGCTTCTTTGCATTCACAAACACAATAACAAAGAGCTTGCTATGAATAATGTCTGTACAGATATGAATTATACTGAATATAAAAGCCTACAATACTAGGAAAACCATAACCATACTATATTTCTGCAGTACAACTGGGAACAGTATTTCTCCACTTCCAGTAGTGGTTTGTTTTCCAATAACAGTGCACTTCTCCATAGCTCATCACTTACGTAAAGCATTGTGATGCAGCATGTAAGCTATAAATCAACACCACTGCTTGTCTATGTCAATTGAGAAACTGCAATAGTACAGTACAACTGATCTGCTTATATATAACTCAGATTTTTCTCCCAGTGGAACCTCTGAGCTTCACAGAACATATAGCGACAGGAACTTACTTTCTCCTGTGTGTAAGAAAATGTCAATAAGCCAGTATATTTGGTGATCATTCTTTAGTTTTGAGTAGGTGGCATGTCATCATAGGAAAAAATCTAAGCTCTTTTCTGTGAAATCATCCCAGATACCCTCTCTGACTCTTACACACACACTCAACAACAGAAACACACCATCAGCCTCTTCCCCATTCATGGCACTGAAAAACCATGAACATGTTGATGACATAACCTTTCCTTTAAAAAAACATTTATGTCTTTGCAGAAAAATGGAATGATTCATCTGATACGTCATTAAAATGACAAGTTCTGCTGTTCTGAAGCCATATTACAATTCTAAAAATCTAATTCTGAAATCTTACCTTATCTGTTCAGTCACAATGACAAAGTTCCCAAACTATTTCTTAACAATAAGACAATTCTTTCCTTTTAAGATTCTATCATTAGCTGTTCTAATGAAAGCAGAAAGCTATTTTTAGACAACTGTGACAAACAATGTAATAAGTTCACTAGCATTAAATTCATGAATCAAAAATCAAAAATAACGTTTTATGGTGTACAGGCTGGTGAAGTATTAGGGAATGAAAACTGAAACTTGTGTGTGACAACAACAAGCAAAGTCACAGTCAGAATATTCTTAACTTTGTGAACTTGTTCATCATTTTATTTTGTTTTGCATTTTTTTACATTAGTTAACTTACATTTTTACTTGCATGAATTTTACTGCATGTTTAAGTCACTACTGTGTGGAAATCAATGGTTGCTTGGACAATCAACCTTTGATTATTCGTCTTGATTGAGTAGTTTAAGAGAAGTGGTAAAATAAGGAATGATGCCTAGATTTTAGATTTCGCTTCTTTAATGCTCATGAATAATTAATATATTGCCAGAGTGTGCTGTATACAAAATGACCACACAAAAATCCCTGCAATATTAGTCTGATGATTTAAAAAGTGACAGCATCACTATTATTCATGTAGTAATCAAAAGACTTGTTGTATGGAATGGAAGCCACAACCAGACTCTAGAGGGTTGTGAGAGGTTAAATCTATTGTAACTCCATGTATGGAGTCTTTTGTATAAAAAACACATTTAAAGAAAACAAATAATATTTGTTTTGCCATACAATATGAAAATATTGTATTTAGTATTTAAAGTAAGAGGTAAAATATGCAAAGAACAGGCAACCTTAAATGATTTACTCATTCTTAACGTATCACACAATAAGAACATTTTGATTGTCAAAGAGAAATCACACCCCAAAAACATGCAAAAGGAATTGTTTACTCAATACACCTTTCTTTGCAATTAATTAATCAGTCAAAACTAAAACTGTGCGATAAAGAATTTGAGGAAGCTACATATTTGCTTTCAGTTTGGCACAGAGTTTGAGAACAGATAGTCCCGCAATGCAGTCTGGCCCTGTTGTAATGTCAGGCTATATTTAATTACATGATCCTAGCTTCAAAAAAACTTGATTCATTAATTAAAAATGAATGTTTAAGACTGTGTGGAAATCAATGGTTGGTTGTAACAAGCTGGACAATTGATTATGTATCTTGATTTAATATGATTGATAAGATGTGGTAAAATACAGAATGATTTCTAATTTATGGGTTTTGTTTCTATAATATAAATTTGTCAAAAAAATCTGACTAAGGGTTCTAGGAGAGTAAGTTAATGTAAAACAACCCGTGATCACAGTCTACAGAAAAACACTAGAGTGAATATGAAACTGGGACAGCCAGAAAATGTAAAAATGGTGTTTCATTACTGCTTTGTCAATATTCTGATTACGGTACACTGCAACAGTATATGCTGAGTAAGGCATTTTTCCACTTTACATTCAAAAACAAGAACTGGCACAAACAGAAATCAATGCAACTTACAGCTTTAGTTGGTTTTGCATCTTGAGAGACAGTTACACCCACAATAATACCATAACTAATGATTTAATTATCTTTTTGGTAATTTATGCCACCTCAAAACCAATTAATTGGATAATTTACTGCCTTGCCTACTAGTTACAGTTAGTTAAAGTTGGAGTTAAAAAACTTTTTCAAAACAGGATCAATAACCAATGGAAAAAGTACCATTCAAGATTTCTAGTGCCAAAGGTTATGGTACTTTGTACTTTTCAGCAGATTACTTGTGAAGAGTAATAAAAAGGGAAGAGACTAGACCCAGCAGTTTTCTCTCTAACTGTGCTTTACCCACACAATGGCCTCTGCTGGATGGCAAAATATGCCTATAATAGCCAGCTGAGCTACCATTCACAACAAAAATGTTCATTCTCTATGGAGACAAAGAATACAAATCCATTAGCTTTTGTTTAGCTTTGGTCAATTACAGTACTTTTTTGGTTTGAATCTTTTTAGGAGTATATGGAAACCACCAACAGCACTGTTTTCTTTGAGCTAGAAAGACAATTTCACAAACATATCCTAAAACTTGGAATGACTTTTTAAAAGAATGTTACACCAGGAGCTATTAAAAAGCCCACACATACAAATTAGATACAACTATTAAAAAGCCCACATGTGCACAAGGCTTCTACTTAATGGCAAACTCTGTCCAGCATCATATATATTCCCAACATGAGAAATCATGCAGCCCTACAGTGTAAAGGAGTAATAATTAGCACTGAATGCCCGCTGCTATGGAGCTCCTTGGAGGCCGAACCCCATCAGAGACTGGGCAGCACCTGCAGACACACCTGCTTGCTCTCTTCCCGTCCCACTGAGACACAAACTGAAATGCAGCTTTATAGGAAATCAATGAAGCCAGCACGGCTCAGTAGACTGCTCTGGGAACAGCA
Organism: Megaleporinus macrocephalus; assembly: GCA_021613375.1. Taxonomy (NCBI): domain Eukaryota; kingdom Metazoa; phylum Chordata; class Actinopteri; order Characiformes; family Anostomidae; genus Megaleporinus; species Megaleporinus macrocephalus. The sequence continues at coordinate 35,339,143 of CM038706.1, forward strand.
GAAGGGCTAGAGCTTCCGTGTGTCCTCTGCTGCCCCATTTGCACACTATGCTATAAAAGCCAGGCAAACCATCAGTCACAACAAGTCATTTATTCTCTATGAAGCACTATACGCTGAAAAATGAAAAACAATAAGCTATATTCAGCTACATTTCCCTACAGTAGATTTTTTTTAGTTTGAATCTATTCAAGACTACACAAGAATCACAGTCTATATCAATTTTCTGAGATATACTTGAAAGACCTTAAGTTAACAGGAAGCTTTGAGTTACAAGGCTATAAAGAAGTAAAGCCAAAAACAATAACAATAACAATTAAAATGTTGTGATAATAAACTGAAACATTAACCCAATATATAGGTATAAGTCGAAAAGCAGGAAATAGTTTTATTTGCACATCTGAAGTGTATACTCAGAGGCAAACTGTATAGGTTTGTATTTTCAACTCATTACCATCTCTCCTTGACCCTGCTCAGTATTTTGATGTGTAGAGGCTTCTCTTAGGTTATTGGTTCCAAAAAAAAAATAGCAGAAAAAAGGAAATGTGTAAACATGTCAAGATCTGGTGCAATGCTGATAGATGCCTAGAGCAAAATGAAATGAAATGCATGACAGCAAGCAAGTTGGAGTAAAGATCCTACTGTGGCGAGTACAACACTGTTTGCTGTGAGGTGAGTTCGATTTTCAGAGTAAAGGCATGCTAGCTGGGCTTCTACAAGGCACCTAGGTAATAATAAAATAATTCAATTCTACACTTAAAACTTCAAATCTCATACTACATATATATATATATATATATATATATATATATATATATATATATATATATATATATATATATATATATATAAACAAAACTGGTTTACACCTGAGACTTCAATGAGCAAAAAATATTAGTATGATGATTAAAAGATTGACAGCATTACTATTATTCATGTATTAATCAGGAGACTTATGGGATGGAATGGATGCCACATTAATCAGTCGAAACTGAATCTTTGCTATAAGGAATTTATGGAAGCTACATATTTGCTTTCAGTTTGGCACAGAGGTTTGAGAACAGATAGTCCCGCAATGCAGTCTGGCCCTGTTGTAATGTCAGGCCGTATTTAATTACATGATCTTAGCTTCATCTCTAATAATGTGGAAAAAGCACTGCGAGGAGGTCGGCAACGAACTTTTTATTCATCTAATTCCCCTTGAGTTTGCCTCTGAAATCTTTATGAGGCCAAATTATGCTGAGGATCCACCCGTCTTCCCCTTTTCTCCCTGCCCTACTTTATATGCTGTTGGAATCGGTCAGGGGTCACATGGTGTCTGAGTCACAAAGCAGGGTTAATTTCACTCGCCCTCATGCACAAAAGGAAGAAATAAGGCAACCTGTGGCTACAGGCTATATTAAGACACATTAGAGGCACTGTAGGAGACAATACAGAGCACAAAGTTTCCAGCCATGTCACCAGTGCTATTTGATTGTTTTGCACAGTCAAAATCACTCAGGTGTGGCAATAACAACAAATGAAATTAAATTATGTATTTTAATATGTCTTCAATTAACCTTTCAAAAACAAAAGTGGCCAGCGCTTTGATGCAATTATGAAATCGTGACAAAGTTCTAGAGATTCTAGAGCAGGCAAACTGCTAGAGAGCATAAAGAGGAAAGTCTGCTTTCATTTTTTAACACTGTCAAAAAAGATCAGAATGTTTCTTATACCAGCAGGAATATTGAGGCTACTTTAATTTTAATGTTATTTCTGAATAAATGTGTTCAGTTGGCCCTATATGGGCTAATGCATTCATACTCTGACAGACACTACTGTATATTTCCAGTAGCCTTTAGCACGGAGCATCCTTCGTCGACAGCTCCAAAATTAACCTGTTTCAGGGTTGTGAATAAAGCATGAGGGAAGTAAAACTCAGCCACCCGTCAGCATGGGGGTGAAAAGGGATTAAGCATCTGGGCAAGTCAGCCAGTGTTCTTGGCTGTCCCCTTAGGGTGGCTCCGCTGTCCCCGTCAGCAGGACCTGATGAACTCTATTCATTATTCAGACACACAGTAACAGTCCTCACAACGCAGCTGTGCCTCAGGGCTTATTGCTTGTTAAAGGGGAATTCTAAAGCAAAGCATGCAGCTCATACTTGACTGTACCAACAGGTACCATTAGCCATAAGCAGGTACCAAGAAAGTCTTTATTAATAAAAGTTTGCATCTATGTGGCTGTTTACACCTTAAATAAACACATGGAAGCCATACAACCATATACATCGCACTATTTTGCATGGATGACTTTTACTGTTGCACAGTGCATACTTACAGTGTTGCCAGGTAACACGAAGAAGACATGATTTGATGGCACGGATTGCAAAATAGAGAAAGAGAGACAAAATAAGGAGAGACGAACAGAAGAGACGGGTCAGAGAAAACCACACACAGTGTCCAAAGTCTACTGTAAAACCGAACTGAAGTTAAACTGAAGTTGGCTTATGTGAATTTCGCCGTTCCACCTTAAATGATGCAGCAGTTACAGGTGGCAGAATGTAACTTATGCACCATTTAAGGTGGAATGGGGAATTCAAATAAGAAGCTAACTTCAGAGAGCAAGCAACTGAGCTTTCCCAGCAATCTGAAAGTGAGTCTGAGTTTTACGTTAACCCCTAGCCGCGCACCACATCCGTGTCTAAGCATCCAAGCAGAAACAATCAGTCTGCAAGTACAGTCCACAGAGCGGAGCGACACACAGTGAGTGTACAGTAGCCAGTCTTGTGAACTTATAGTATGATATATATATATATATATATATAGGTCTAGTAATACATTTCAATAATAGTAATAATTAAAATATTTTCTATAAAATTGTACTATAAGCAATTTAAGCCATACAATTTTAAGGAACCAGTCTTATTTTATCCAATGAAAAACAGGTATCTCCAAAATGGTAACTTTACAGGAGAGGCCAAAAACTTTCAATGGAAGTCAATGGAACCAGAATTATTTCCAAGCTATTTTGGATGATTTCTATTGGTCCATTCATCATAAAATTTTCCCACAATGTAAACAACAGCTGCCGCAGTTAATTGATGTAGAAAAATACGTATTTGCACATACATAAACGTACAGAAATGTAGAAAACAAAGTACATTCACACTGAATGTGGGCAAGATCTGTCACTTGCCACCTGAATGAGTCTGGATGATCAGATCATGTGTCCTGAATGTGCTTACACCATCTCATACACTCAAGTGAAACAATGTATGTTAACGTAAATCAACTGTCTCCATGTCTAAAAGGTGCACGTTTTTTATTTTTATTTTGGTGAAACTACATACCAATGCTTAATTATGATTGCTTAATTGGTATTTTTTCAGTAATTGGAAAACAATAACAGTCAATGAGGTTAATAGCTATCTAACTAGCATATAACAACTATGAGTTTGAATCCAAGGAGGTGTACTTAATAAAATGACTGGCTGATGTAAATGTAAAAGGTTTTAAATGCATGTAAAGTTCTTGCTTTGGAAGTGCAAGTGGTTGACAAGCAAGTGGTTGAATAAGAGGTTTTGTGACTCCACCCAGATTCCCTATTTTTGTAGTGCAGTAGCATGTATGGAACTCATTACAGCATAAGAGCCAAAGCTTCCCGCTGTATATTAGGACAGAGAACTTCAAAAGAAGCAAACACCATCCTGCACTGTGCTTCAGTCCAGTGGTTTATCAATACGAAGGCTCTGAAAATAAAATGCAACCGTATACCCTGCTACTACTCAACTTCACATAATCACCACATGTACGCAGTTGCATTTGTGAGAATTGACATGCTTCAATTTCTAAGCAGTTCATGCTTTAAAACTGTTTAAAACTGGTTTAAAGATCCAATTTCCATCGTAATCAACCAAATCCGATACTGAGTTTTCAACAAATCAACCAAATATCAACCTAATCTGTGTTTCTGCACTGAAACGAGGTTGTGAGCCCAGTGGGGTGATATTTATCCTTGCTGCATAATCTAGTTGTGTACAATGATGTATTTCCAGAATTCAATATTGAACCACCTGGCTCTAACACTGAATGGATAAACCTGGTCCAATAAGGTGGCAAAAACAGCATGTATGGGGTACAATTACACAACAGGGAGGTTTTTCACACAAACAGTTATGCTTATATTAAACCCCCTCTGAAAAGCAGTGCGTCTGATGTTCTCTAATTGCTATTGATACATATTCCTTTGGGATGAGTGTAAAAAATCAACAGATGAGATAATCAGTGTAATTATTACTGTCTGTGATATTTATGATTGCAGAGGTCAGCGCCTTTCAATTTTGCCTTGTATACGCACACACACACACTGGCTAGAATTTGTTGCAGGTTAGAAGTAGAGTAGCGGTAGAGTAACTGATCTCCAACAACTGGAGACAATAAAACATCCCATGTGACAAGATGTAAAAGTTATCTTCTGTTGAAGGCTAGGTCACAACACAAAAGCAAGATCAGTACTGAGGGATCATCTCTCAGTTAGACCATTGTCAATACTACAATAGTTTTATTTTTGCATAGACACATACACAGTAACACTGATTAAGAGAATCGAGATTGAGAAAGAATTTAAAATATTTACGATTTAATCAATTGTGTCCAGGCTGACTAAACCCCTATATGGTTGGATTATAATGTACATATAATGAATAACTTGTTTTTTTCAGTGCCTGTGCCCATACAATTGTGTATGTGGAGTGCTTACCAATAATCAAACTGTGAAGTTTTTTGTAGTCTGCCAAGTCAGAAAACCTGGTATTCAACAAGTCGTTCATATTTGGCTCCCCTTATTACATAAAACTGGGGACACACTGCAGTATTCTGAAGGTGCACTGAAATGAGGGGTGATTGTTTTGCTGTTGAGTTCAAAATATCAGCAATTGTTCTCCAGAAACATGTACTCTATTCTCTGCCTAAAGAATGTGTGCTGCTGTTGATCACAGATTTCAGCAGGCACCCTCAGAGGTCATGCAGAGCACACGCCTAAGCAGATTGGCAGACCAAAAGTATATCAGGCAGGTGGGTATAATATTCTGGCTGATTGGTGTATAATCTGTATTGACTAATTACAGCCGACTAATACTGACATTGTGCTGTGCGTGCTGCGTGTCTAGTGTCTATTATTAAATCAGGGTAATTCAAGAACACAATTTTATTTAGATGTAGTTTTTTGATAACTTAAATACCACTTCTAATTTGCCTGTATGTATATCTGCCTATATGGCTTTGGCATGTTGTGCGAGAACAATTTGCACATTCACAGACTTTTTGCATGTCATCATCTACGCAAACGATCTTTGTAAATCACCCACATTATACCCACCAACTATGCATAAAATCTTGCTTGGCATATGCAAATTGTAAATTCAGTGTTAGTCTAGGTGAGTCATTCTTTATGATGTAGTTTTATTCACCATGCTTTGTGCTTCACACATGTTCTGATGTGCAGTTGAAACAAAACTGAAAGTTACACGACATTCACTTAGTTATGGAACATGGAAAACGGCAATGGATGTTCTGTTTTTCAATAGAGCAGAAGCAAATTCATAGCACACCATAAAGAGCAACTGAATGTACCATCCAGAGTTTATATTTTCCAAATTATTGCTTAACGCTATTTCTACATAACCTTGTACTGTGTGCACAGGGCCTCTATGTTTTTTACTGACTTTGGTGGTCATGTGCAGTCCAGGAAACTACAGTCACTTCAATATTTCTCTTTGCTTCATGGTTTAAATATATACAAGACATCACTGACGCATGCTAAAACATCAGTTTAGCTTCTATTACCATGGGACACACAGGCAGGCCTCTTATTCCCACAGATTAAACAACATGGAGGGAGGCACCAAAAGCCATTACTCAAAGACAGCAGGCGCATCTATTAATGAGAGCCATCTATCAAATGTGAGTATTTACCTCAGCACCGACCCACACTTTCTGCGTATAACAGATTTATGGCTACTTCAGAGAGGCTCACATTATGTGCACCGAAGCTTTTCTTATATCAGATCTAGACTGCTAGAAGAAAATTCACGTCATCAACCAGGTGGAGACCGGCAATAGCAGGCATTTTTTAAAACTGAAAAGGTGTGGCAAAAAAGAAGACAAAGTCAAAGGAAAAAAATCTTTCATTGCATTATGTAGAGTAAGTTTTAGATATTATACAATTTTACTGGAGTGAAGGAGAGATTGCATGGAGACATTATTATTATATATATATATTTTTTTTGCTTTTCAGGCAAAGTGAGCAGTAAAATCTAAGAGCTTTGGGACAAAAACAGCTAACCCTAAAGCATATCTGCTAACACACATAGAGATGAGAATGTCTCACCAGCTTAAATAAAGCTATGCTGAACAGCAACTAGAGGGGCTTAATTCTTTTAGTGCCTTTCAAGACATGTACTTTATCAAACCAAATTATCACAGTCTATGCCTATTTTCTTACTCTGATGGACTAAAATAGCTTTGTAGGCCAAGCAGCTTGACGGCTAGATGAGAGCCACATGCATTTAGCTTTTATTTTCTTTTGTGTTAATTACCATGAATAAATACAGTTAGCACAGGGTGTGCTGTTCCGCAGAGGATGTCCCACGAGGCCTGTAAGTTTTGCATTCTTACTCTCCGCTGCATGGGTGTGTGTGTGAGTGTATGTGTGTTTAAGTCTGAGCTTTCTGGATCTGCAAGCTTGTGTGATCCAAGTTACTACAGAACATAGTTCAGTTCTTAAAGCCTCTGAGGCGCAGAACTGCTCAGTGCTCAGTACCAGTCCTGCAGCACACACACTTTTACTTGCAAAGATAAAGTCAAAATTCTCTCATTACAACAAAAGCCGTCCGCATTCACAAATAATTCACAAGTAAGATGGAGCCTGTAGTGGTGTGAGCTAACACCACTGGTGCCAAATACTGTTAGAATATGACCTCTGTGAGTAAGCGTTCATACCAAAACAGCCCACAGGCGACTGCATCGTTTCTCTATACCAAGGCTATAGTTAAAGAGAAAAGTGCTATGTGAAGCATGGTCCACTCTCTCGCACTGCTTCACTCCAGAACTCTGCCTTCTCTCTTTAACGAACGGACAGACCGAGTGGCCGCGAAAACTGCAGGTCTTGAGAGGGGCATTTATTGCGGTGATTTGCCTCTGGTTTCTTAGCTTAGCCATTTATTTTCCTGGACCCCTGGAGCATGTCAGGGTTAGGGCAGCCGCTGCCGAGCCGGCATAAATCAGACGTTTCCTTGATAACAATGACATTGAAGTGTTATATGGCCCTATTTGTCATCCCTAAGCACTTTAATGGAGTAAATCAAAGCCATTAAGGCTTAACTTCTGCACAGGGCCAAGCGGTCACCAGAGCAACCCTATTGAATCCGTTGATGGTCCTCTGTGCGGTCCAGTGACTCAGCTAGTGAGTACTGAACAACTTCTATCATGTTTTAATGTGCTTTTTATGGTTATTGCTGTGTGATCTGCAGTACGGAGAAAAGAGACAGCAGAGCAGACTCATTCTCCTATAAGAGACTGCAATAAGAGAACATACACTGTATAGTACAAGCAATTAGCTAATAGCCCTAGTATCCAAAATAGCCAAAATCTTCCCTTTACCCACAGAAAAAGCCCATTTGAACATAAATTGCAATAATCTGCATTAATTAAAACCTCTTCATTTATTTTAATAAATTGCTGCTGTCACAGCTTTGGGACATTAGAAATATAATAAGCAAGTGTGGACAAACCGCACTCCTATCTTTGACTGAATAAGGCTTCTTATTCTCTCTGCTCTTCTTACTTATTATTCTCCAGCTGCCATAATACTGTATGTCTAAAATATTCATTCAAAGGCTGTGATAGGTCTATTTATTAACCCTTTAAGGTCAATGCAGAAACATATAGTTAGTTCTGTCATTTATCTACTGTATCTTTGACATAAATAGTAATACAATATCAATCATGCTTTACTCTGATTTTACGAATCAATAATAAGCACATCTTGAACTGCCGCTCAGAAAAAAAAAACAACGCATCCTTCAAGCAAAGATGTTTCATGCATATTTTTTATAGTGACAGAGAACATGCTAGCACATTCAGCATGTAATTCTACATGCCGAAATTAATTTTACTGTTACCTATAGGGATGAGCATGCAGTGTAACTCATCTTGTGGCAGATTTAAACAAGCTGTTTGCATTTGTTTTTGGGCCGTTTATTAGTTTCACAGAGTTCACATGCTCAAATAGAAAGGATGATTCAAATGAGACTGACAAAGACTTGTTAACACGTGTGCTGGCGGGTCTTCAGAGCTACTGTGCAAATGAAGGAATTCTTCAGAGCCAAATCCGCTGTGAGTAAAAGCATGAACACACACACATACACATTCTCTCACCACCAGGATCAATATGAGGACATGGGCTGGTGTACTTTAGTGAGAAGCTCTGTGCATGTGTGTTTGTGAACAAAGCAGTCTTTTTCACAGCAGGCCGGCCGTTCTCTGCTACGCAGACTCCAGTGGAATAAATGAGGAGTGAAGAACCTCTAATACAGTGAAAAACCTTACCCTTCCCCATTAAGTACATATATCACAAAATTTTGTTTTTCCCATGGTGTAAATATGCCATGATAGCCTCACTTGCAGACCACTACTTTATACTTTATTCTTGTAAATTTTATTAAAGAATTAGTGTTGTGCAAATAGAATCATGTGATGCAGAGAAAGCAAACTCAGTACGCGAGTTAGTGTATATGCTAACCTGTGAATGTAATGTGTGCCATTATTTATTTACATTTAAATAGTATAGCAAAACTAAATTTTTAACATGAGACTGGTCCTACATGGTGAATGTAAGACCAGCCTTACTTTGTGCGTTGCAAACAGGTTGGGCAATGTCTGCTGGCTCAACATTGTGATGTCTGTCAGCCACTGACAATGAATCAGACCATTGGCTGCAAATTACATGCATCTTAATGGCTAGGCATTCACATTTAGACAGATGCAATGATGAATTTACAACAGGTTTCAAATGAGTTGCAAAAAGCTTTTTACAATGTATTATAATATAGACCATGTCAAGAAAACTGCTGGTGATTAAATCCAACCGAAAGTGGAAGTAAAAAAAACAAAGAATGGAAAACATATTATAAAAGAACATTCTGCCGACTTGTCCTAACGCAGCCCATCAGCCCTCTGGCCCATCACTGCTCTAGTGTGGGAGTCATTGTTAGTTTGACCTCAGTGACTCTTCATGGAGCTCAACCCGGCAGGGTGCTGCTGCTGCTCGGTTATCAGCAGTATGGAGACAGACATGGGACAAGTGTGTCAGAGAGAAAAAAATTAAAGAAAGATAGAGGGAGACAGAGTGCGATAAACGGAATGAGTGTAAGAGAGCAGAGTCAGACAGAGGAAGGAAAGGAGTGAAAGCGAACTCCAAGTGAGAACAGCGATATCATACTCAGTAACTGACCAATCAAACTTGTGAGACTACAGTTCTTCAGTAACGATCAGGCAGGTATGAGATGTGTGAAGGCAGCACACAGTGACAGAGTTATGACCTAGCAAGAGGCCACAAAGGGGCCCCTGTGGAGCTATAATGGCATTATAACTGCCAGAGGAAATGTCAAGATTCGTCAAGACAGAGAATAGCAGTATAAGGGCACCTTGTACGAGAGTACAAGAGCCCTACACATGCATGTCAGTAATCTGGCACAATGTAATTCAGGGACCAGGTTTTTAGCATACACTTCATTAAGTAAATTTCTAAAGAAGAAATGACCTTGCAGTCCATATGCTTGATATTTAACTTCTCTCAGAGGAGGACTGCTGATTTTTGAATATTTCTGAATATTTTGCAAAGAGGCAGCTGATCCCAGATCATTTTGATAAATATCAAGCGTATGGAGCACTATTCATAAACTAAGCTCATGAGCTGTACACATACTGGCAGATGTGTGTGTGGGTCTGATACTCTCTGCTGTGGCTGATGTGCTCTCAAACTCTGGACTCTGTAAGTGCTATCTCTCATCAAGGCTGGTCTACAGATGCCAGTGTCTCATGTAATACTGGTGCCCCTGAGCCCTGCTGCATATCTGCAAACTGCTGCTGGCCTCATGAACATCTGGCTGCTGCCAGCACTATAAACATAAAAATGGAAGACAATCCAAAAGAGTACAAAATACCTCTTGGTATTCAAGGGGGTGCCCATGTTGGCTGGCTTCTCCAGCTACTAACTCACTTGTCATAGCGACACTGACCAGTTAACAATTCTTCTTAAAATGCTCTTTTCTAGCTTATTAATGCGCCCATGATCACAATATTTTAGATTTTACTCATCTCCTCTTTTTTCAGTTTAATAAATGAGCAACAATTCACTTATTCCACCAAACTCTTGGGAAAATTGAGCAAGTTTTTAGATTTACAAATTTGTTACAGCATGTTGCAAAGTTTTTCAGAGCTATCCCAGGCTAGGCAATGAGGGTCAACTGGGTAAACTTAGAATCTCCTATATTTCGCAACTCGATGCAGACAACTGGTGTCCAACATCAACTGTTTTCTTCATCAGTTTTGCACTTGAGCTACAAGGCTAATGTAACTAACAAGAAATAGAAGCATACGACCACAAATTCTGATTGCACAAGCTATCTGGAACTGCAATCTCAGATAGACTTGTTTATGAGGTTTCTGCTATTGCATAATACGGTGTAATCTATAAAGACGGACTACGTAATGTCCATACTTTTTTTCGTTTGTGTAATGCACATTCAGATGACCAGGAGCATGTAAATGTTGCCAACGACAAAACTGACCACTGTTGTGTATAGAATTAAAAACAAACGGCTCTTTGTACACATCGCACTGAAACACTGTAAGGACAGTTTACCCTGACTGGAATGTGGATGGAAGTGCCAGCTGAAATGGGCTCAAGACAAATGTTTAACAGATCATTGTCAAAGCAGCAGGTGTTTGCCAGCCTTGCTAAGCACGAAAGGATTCAGAAGCATGAGCTGTTATACACCACAGACAAAAAAGCTGCCAGCACCACAAAGAAGAGAAAGCTTCTGTAAACTGTAGTCCCTCTGCAATCATAAAACCTATGTGACTATGATATGTGCATGTAGCGATTTTAATTTCTGTGCTGTTATGAATGAGGACAATTATAAATACTTCTCAAAGCTGCTGCTGAGTCACAAAATAAGGTTTTGCTGTACTCATGATTGGTTATAAGCAGTTTGAAGATGTCTCCAATATGTATACTTGACAGTGTATTGGACAATGACAAATACTTGCACATTTGGAAAAGATTTAAAATGTACTGCAATCAAAGGCACACTGATGTTAAGCTGCCAAATTAGAATTAAAGCTATGGGCCTACACAGATTTTGGATGTAGAAGCAACTGGGACTGCTTCATGATAGAGGGAAGTGAACAGAGAGTGTCTGAATCTGCCCAGAAACAGATGGAAAAAGGCACATTTAAAAAATACTGCTAAAAAACATCTGCTTTGACCAAACAATCATATAAATGTTTCACACGCACACACACACACACACACATATATATATATGTGCAAGAACACATTTCATTCATAAGAACAGATGTATATAAGATGTATATATAGCATGAATACCTTATTTTGCCCATTTGAAGAGCAAACTTTGGGTCCAGATTTCTTGTAGATGCTCCAGACATTATGTGCAAATAATATTGAATTGCCACAAGGAAAAGCTTGGAAAGCAACCAACTATGTAATGTATTAATAATATCTAAATATTAAAAATGTATTGGTATATTTTTACATATATATATATAAACCCCATCCTCTAAATCACAAAAGCCTTTCAAATGTAACAATACCCTTGCAAATTCTCAGTACTGTGCACGGAATATGTTAATTAAAAGAGAAAAAAAAGCCAATTAATATGCGGCACATATGAGTGCAGTGGAGCTTTCTTCTCCAGTCAGTTTAATTGTTCTCTCTAGTTAGAGACGATGAATCTTATTATTATACTGAAGTGAATAAAGAAAAAAAACAAGAATCACACACACATATGGGCCTACTTTTAGCATCTCACACTTGGCTGCTTTCCCTGAATACTCCAACAATGCCGCCATGGAAACAGCAAATGTTGTAGCTTTGGGGAGCGGTTTTGCATGTTTGAGAAAATGTGGAGGTTGTTTTGTACTGCACGAAGCAGCCATATGTTGACTGTAGGAGGAATGAGTTAGCACAGAGTTTGGCTGATCTGCCACAAGTTCACTAGTCTGTAAAATATGTCAGATGCTTTAACCTGGAGAAGCATCTAAGGACTTCTGATTAATGCTTCTCGATGCACAAAGAACACAATATCCTGAGCAAAGCACAGGCCATTTGATCTCACATAAACACAGTATTTAGATTAAGAGAGTGTCATGCGGTGCAGCATTTCACTCAGGCCAAAAGAAATCATTTGATCTTGATTTACCTCATCACCTTCCTTTGTTTGCATGATGAAAATTACAGCTTACAGCTTGGAGTGAAAGCTCTCAGGGAAGGAACCAAAAAGTGTCGGAGATGATTGAGAGGCAGCTGCGTAATCGCTGTATCCTTCCATGTTTGTCTTAATGGCGATTTTGCATCAGACACTTTGGAATTAAATCATGGTTTCCAGGACAGTGATTTTTCATTAGCAGTTGAGTGGCTGAATAATAATGAACAGATCTGCAGAAAGTATGAAACAGGATAAGGCTAGTGAACATAATGAGTCAAACTGCCGTCACTGTTAGTGTGGACACAGGTGGTATGCAAATTCCTCAAAAAACAAACAAACAAACAAGCAACAGAATCTTCCTGAATATATGCTTTAGAATCAGAACATGCTTTGCAAATATGTGATATTGTTTTCTTCTATGCATTCAAACTCTCACATAGGTCTCAAGTTTTTAAGTCCATTCTGAAAAAAATATGCTATTTATGCTATTTTTTATGACAACATTGGGGGGGCCATCTTTGTTACTTTGTGTCAACCCCGTGGATATGTTGATACTAATTAGAAGCAAAACGACAACAAACATATAAAATGACTAGCATAATATGTTCAGTTAGATGGAGTCACAATAACTGGAAGAAGAGGAAAACATGTCTTGAACAACAGTGTTATGAACACAGCACATAAAGATCAGAGTGGTGTGGGCCGCCTTTCAAAGAAAAGCACTTGCGTCTATGGCTGAAGGAGAGAAACCAGCATCAGAGCGTCCTTATCCAGAGAAATGGCTCGGTTAGGGAGCTCCGAGGAAGCAGACGCGTCTGGTGCTTGTGAGGCTATCAGTTAAGTAACTACTTTATGATCAGTGTCCACCGCTATCTGGGCTGTAACTAACACCCACACAAAGTGGCGTGGGCAGTTGGCTTGACTTGGCTTTCAGAGATCTTTGTGTAGGAGTACGTGGATGACCTTCCCACTATGCAGGTACTGATACGCTTCACTACTTTTTCATACTTCACTAGATTTTCATTGCTAAACCATCTACACCTTTTAAGAGTACAAAGTAATTAACCCCCTGGGGTCGACAGAGGCGGGGGCGTGTTTCTTTTAATATCTTTGTGATAACGCGCGCAGAAATACAGTTTAAACATTTCCTGAATCAACAGAGTCCGTCCTTGCATTACACCCAATCCTGAGTCTGTACCTCACTCACGTCCGAAGTTATGAGCCTATAAATAAAAAGCAACCCAGTCAGCCTCTCTTGTCTGACTGGTGGATGCTCTGTTTCGTGTGAAGCTGACCAATGGGCTTTCATAAAATCACTAATGACCCGCCCACACATCAAATTCATCAATATTCATCAGAGACAGACGTAACGTGGAGCAAACAGTTTACAGCTGCTGAAGCTGCAGCAGCCCTACTGAAAAACAGCTATGAAGATAGCGGGGCTATCATATGAGACTTTGATTTATATAATGAGGAAGAATATGAAAACAATCAGGATCTATTAGAAGATCGCTAAGTGTATTTATAAAAACTTCTTTTATGACGTGAGCTAGCTAGCAGGCTAAAGGGTGTTTCTGTTTGTGAGGAATTGATTTGTGAGCGCCATATAGCTAGGTAGCTGGTTAGGTTACTACAGTCATGACCTAATTGATTCGTGTCCCATAGTAAATTCTTACTTTGCTATTTGAAAGTTAATTTTCTGCACATTAGTAAATGTTTACTGTATAAATGTAATTTCCTTTATTAAAGCTTCAATTACAAATAGCAATACAGTTTATGACCACTGATGGATACAGTAAACATTTACTAATGTATTTCTTCATGTTTATGTCCAAGTTTATGGCTGTTGGCTGTTGTATGAAGTAGAGTGGCAAAATTCTACTCAATAAACTCAATTTTTACAGAATTTATTTCACATTTGTACACTATTTTATTCATACATTCAACTATTGATGTGAAGCTAAGGCTCTGGTTAATCCATTTCAAGCACCTAAACAGTTTGTCCACATAAGTAAAACACATTTTTTACAAGATATATGAAGAATTCTAAAATTGGACTTCAAGTTTTTCAGGTTTAGGACCAGATAATATCCTCATACTTTCTCTGAGTCACTTATTTCCTCATTATTGAGACAGCAGAGACTGTTCTGAATATTTTGATATAAAATATGTGGGTATTATGTTACATGCAAGTGTCTTTAAAGTATATATTAAAAAATCGAGATAATGCCCTTAGACCCCAAAGGGTTAAAAAAATATCGCCATAAGTGACCTCAGGCCATCTTTTCATATTATCCACCCACTGTGTGGTTAACTTCGGATGAAACAGCGTTGTCCCATTCGAACTTCTGTATTCATTTTGATTAGCTGACCGGAAGTTTTAACTCTGAAGAAACACACGCTTGAAAGTGGGTGTGGTGAAATACGGTGAACAGGATACAGTATTCTTTTGGAATATGATGGCATAGTTGCCATGACCACAGCCTTGCTGCCCACCCCACTCCTCCTGCCCATAATGCAATTCACATGTATATCATGAGCCATGTGATGACTGTCTGTGTATAGTCCCTGTGCTGCTTCATTTTCTTTGTAAACTCCTGTCAACACTCCATGCTTTCAGTCTTGTTTATTTTATTGTGTGCATTGCTGCCGCATATATTTAAATATAAAGCTACAGATAAACATATAAAACCTCAGTACTGCAACCATGTGAGATTATTCAATAGAATAAATGAATGTACTCCATTATTAAAAACACTGATATAAATGCCTTTAACAATGAACAAACAGTTATGTCCTGCAGAACCCCACCCACACACACACACACACACACACACACACACACACACACTCCAGTTAATACTAATGTTCTTCTCACCTGCGCTTGCCTTCTCTTTAACATCACAATGAGCACTACTTTATGTGGGGTAGCTACATCACATTACTCCAGTAAAAAAGCCTCAGTTTAAGAGCCTCAGTCTGTCTAAGCCACAAAGATTCTTTCAGCGACTTGACCTCATTTTCTACTGCAGTATGCTGATATTTCATGGAAAGCTCAACTTAAGGGAAGGGCATATATAAAAGTTTCAACATTCACAACGACTAATGTGAACTGTCACAAGACCTGTCTGTCATTAAATACGACTGGCCTCTCAGTAGTGCTGCCGCATAGCGCAGCTAAATGCCATCTGGCATCAGGCTGCATTAGTGATGCCACATTACACCAGGTATGACATGAATATTTTACTCATCCAGGTGGGCAAATTTCGGCTGCAGTTCACTGATGCTGTGAACTATTATTTATAAGACCAGGTATTACTTTTTTATGAGTGAAAATATTCCCATCTTTAAACCGAGGATTACGTTTGTGGCTTTGGATGTAAATGCTGTTCCCACTGACAGCTGACGGTGGAATATGGAAACCTTTCATATGAGTGAGAAATATACACTGGTTCGAGCTATTACTATATCGACAAGAGTGCTTACTATAATACTAGTCATGCTTCCCATAATCACGTATTCCGCTCATTCATTCCTAGTTTTTAAAATGTTTTGTACTCAAACCAATCAAGGTTCTCACTGCACAGCATAGTAAAGGTACTAAAGATATGAGGGACTGTTAGGGATAACCGGATGTGCCGGAAAATCAAACATAATGTATGAATGTAGCAGCCGACATGTTACTTTGAAAATGCAAAGCAGCCTTAAGGAAACTGCGCAGCTCTGCTTATGTTTCAATTTTAATCAGAAAATTTCAAGACAGTGAATTTCAATGGTCATCTAAATATTGACCATGAGTTGAATTTTTAGGAATATTAAATAAAGATGTCACGCCCTTGTCTGTTTATGTTGTCGTTTACGTATTCCTGTCATGGCCATGTGCTTTTGTTTTGGTTACGTGTGTGACCTTGTCTCCACCCCTCACCTGTTTCGAGTCTATGTCTTCTCCTTAGTGTTATCAGGTGTTCCATGTTCCTTGTGTCCCCAATACAGCCTCTGTTTTCTCCCAGTTCTCGTCAAGTATTCACTTTTCATTGTTCTGAGTGTTAAGTCAGTGATCATTATCCAATCATCTTGTTTCCAGTCTGTCGTGTCGTTTCGTGTTAGATTTTCTGTCATCGTCTTTCTTGTAAGTTTGTTTATGTTTCTATGTTTACTTTGTTGTGCAGTGCTCCAGTTTTATTAATTTCCGTAATGAATAAAAGACATGCAAGTGTATCCGCCTCCCACGTCTGCGTCCCTGTTACAAAAGAGATGTTCAAAGTCCCATTAAACTGATGCAAGTACCATAAAGTTGAGCATCCACATATCCATATCTATTTTTTGTATATTCATATAATACAGCCACACAATTTAGGTAAAATGTGCAAATCTGCTTTTTAGATTAGATTATATCACTGTTTGCACTACCACACACATCTATGTACATTGTTTGTATTGTGTAAATTATCAGTAAATAATATGTGTATTTTCTTTTTTGTATATTACTTGTCCTTATATAGTTTGCCAATTGCTCATGGACCATGTCTACTGTATATATGACTTTTTTATTTTTGCCAACACTCCAACTTGGTTATTCTATGTACAATTAACAGTAAGTTTCATGCAATTTCAATGCTATTCTCTAAATTATCCTCTCTTCAAAACCAATGATATTACTCAATGATATTACTCAATAGCTATGTCTATCTGTCATGTCTAACTCCAATAAGACACATATGAAACGTAGCTAGAACAAACATGAGAAAAGTAAGAAAAGAGTATTTCTGCTTTCTTGCTGTTTTAAGGTGTTGCTGCCGTAAGAAAAGAAATTGTTGTTCTGAGACAGGAAAGGAGCTCGGCACATTGGTTTGATCATCTCAACCTCCCAATTGGTGATTAAACTAAAACAAAGAGCAGTTTCCTGCTGCCCCTTTGGCCCATGCTGGCACCGTGAGGCCACTAAAATTGAGCTTTTTATGTGCCTGCGGCTGCTGTGCAGCTGCTTTGCTCCCATTAGGAGTTCCCCCTTTTTGGCAGGTGTCACCGGCCGCCAGATGCATCACAGAGACCTGTCGCATCATTAAGCCTTGAGCGCATTGCTGTGGACGGAGAGGAAACAGGCACTGGCAGCACTAATCCTGTTGCTAACCTGTCCAGATGAATAATACATCGGCCTGCCAGACAAATGTTAAACAAAGTAGGAGCGGACAACAGCTTGCTGGGTCAGGAGATCACGTTCTTCTCATCAGCCAGAGTAAGCAGAAAGACTTTTCCTTTGTGCTGAGCTCCAGTTCATTTGGAATAAGTTGAGGGTTCTCAGGGGTTAGCTCCTCCTATATTTTTGAGATGGTCAGAATGAATTTTGCCCATGAAATTAAACCCCTTCTGATCTGCCTACAAGCAAGGTCTCAGTATAAAATTAAATAATGCTTGGTTTTCTGGGGAAGTCACAATTCATGCTTTCCTTTAAGGAGTTCCCTGTCCCCGCTATTGCTTGTCAATCAATTCTGCAGGCACTGTAGACAGACTTTTCAGCAGTCTCCTTAAGGCATTGCATGCCATCCTGTCTATAGAAACATCTCATGATGTTTCCTAATTATTCTACAGTCTGTCTCTGGGCAAATGAGCCAGGCTTACATGCAAACATTTAACCACCCTTTTTTTTTGACACACTTGCTTGCTCTCATGCATGCCAACATTCTATGTCACTTTTAATCCACCAGGATTAATGAATATCACGAAAGGGCAGCAGCCCAGTGTAACACCAAATAAAACCAATTCTGAAGAAACAATTACAAACATAGTTACCTGTAAGCAAGCTATTGGTGTGCAGGCAAGTGTAACAGTACAATTATGGGATTCCAAATGCTAAAACACTATATCAATGATGCTAAGGCGTGCATGAGTGTAGTAGCCATGTAGTGTAATTTTATGTATTGTTTTCTTTCCTACAGTACTCCATCCAACACATTAATATGATACATTATTTCATGACTTTTATGTAAAAGGCGTTCCAGAAAAATCTTTAAAATTGTCTGTACGTATGATTTATTATCATATCACTAATACAGCAATCATTAGAATTCTTACCATAATCAGGTAGCCATAGTTCTGCTGCACTCTAATCATACCAGTTCTTCTCAGCTGTAACTCTAAAAGACCTTGACAGGACTTAATGAATCATCTATTGTTAGTCATCCCTGAAAAACATTTATTCCTACACACTGCAGATTACACAGTCTAAAGGCAAAGCATTGTTTATAAGCTAAACACAAACATTTGGTCATACTGACACACACCTTGTGTCCTTACAACTTGAACTTATAAAGTGCACACTAGAGACAAACTGAGTAGCTCATCTGGGGAGATCACATTTAGGCTCCAAGGGTAAAACACATTTAGGCTCCAAGACTAGACAATATTTCACAGCTTAGAAAAGTATAATATTGTCCATCAACAACCTAGGAATACAAGCTACCCTAAACAGAATATTTAAATAGTTTTGGTGAAGACTAATGTACCATCCTACTAACTGATTATTATTTGGAATGCTAAAAGCACTGAATTAAATGTTACGTAAAGATGACATTATACTAGTCAGAGAGGACATTAGCCCATTCACGCAATGAGCTATCAATCAAAAAACATATGATCTGTAAGTCCTATGATTATGATTGCGGGTAATGAGGGATTATATCCCATTTGCATGTACTACAAAGACGCATGTTGTCAATTACCTATTGCTGACAGATGTCCTTGTATGAACACAGTGACTGGGATCTGGATGGTTAGCTTTTTGTTTCTGTGTTACTTACAGGAAAAGGGCATTTCAAACAACAGCCTAATGATAAGTCAGTTACTGTGCTCACAATTCCCTTGATACTTCTTACACACCAGTAGTATTGTGTTAAAGGTCTGTGGTTTACTTATTCTATCAAGATACTGGGGCTAGCTGCAATCATGGGTATTTATGGTTAACAAGAAGCAGACTGTGGTCTAAAAATTCTTTACAAGCTCAACATGACTGACTGAAAAAATAAAACACTTACACAGTGTGCCCAGCCTACAGCCTTTCACCACTGACTCTTGGAAGCTGGGCGCAATGAAAATAAAATAAAGAACATAAAAACATAAAAAATAAACTTAAACAGATAACAACGTCTGATTAGTGATTTGCCCCAGCTCAGACCAAGGAATACGTGTAAAATGATTCACTAAAAAAAAAAAGAACAGAAGCGATGCTTTCCAAAATGAATTTACTGTTTCAGTAATCAAATAAGACCAGACATTTGACATGCAGAAAGAGTGATTTGATACGGGCAGTAATACACATGTTTATTACACATTCTTGTGCTGTAAAATCATTACTTCTATCAGACTTTACTCAGGACCCGAATCTAATTAACAGAGTTTTGCTTGAATAATACCGACAGTCACTTTCACTTTTATTAACACTGTCAGTTGTCATCTGAGAAATTAATTAAAAATCCAATTAGCCAGACTCCTAGGTACCACAATCACCTCACAACACAACACTGATGTTTCTGTCAATCTATGACAGTACGAAGGAAAACGTGACATGATTTAAAGGCAGTTTTCTTATCTGTCACATAAAAAGCTAACTTGTTAAACATGGCGTCACAAAACACCATGGTTTATTGACATTTTTAAGTTTACTAAGAAGTACTATTAAGCAACAAGGGATTACGACTAAAAACTATTAAAAACAAGGGAAAAGACTTTTGAAAAAATATTTGATTAAGGTGAATGTGATTCTTTGAATTTGAATAAGACCTTTGAACACTAAATGTACTGTATCCACTAGTACTAGGAGCTGAAAAAACTCAAATGACATGATGGAAAGATTTGTTCTTTTTCTTAGCTTGAGACTCTTTTAACATGTACAGAGGTCAGTAAAGATATAATTCCAATAAGTACAAAGAGCTCTACTTGTTCAATATTCAGCATACATCTTTTTTCCCTTCTCTCTCCCCATTCTCCTGCTCAAATTATGCTGTCAGACTAATGCAGCTCATATGAGGTAAAACACCTTCATCAGTTCATGAGTGGTGGTGTCCTTTTCCCTGGGATTGCACTTTTAAAAAAAACCTCCACTGCACAATTAATGATATGGGATCTGCAGCCAAAAAGAGCTGCATGCAGTGCAGTCCCATAAAAGAAATGTCACATTTGCACATATTGGGCCTTAGAGTTATCTATTGCTTTGTTGTGGGTAAGGTGGACGAGTGCACACACTGGCCCCTGAATCCCCATGCAATGATTTGTCATGTCGGACTGTAACAAATGAGCTCATCTCTCCAGAGCGGCACATTCATCAGTCTCTACGGCAGGGCACACAGCAACTCTAGTGTTGCCTGTGGTGTGCTACGTGCACCTTCCTACCCATAGCTCAACTCACACTGACTGGCTACACTCAGTGATACTAGGCAGCTTACTGGAGCTCCACATGAGCCGTACAGAACAGCATTCCACTGTGGTCTGAGCTCCTAACAGAACAGAAGCTCTGTTCTCTGAAATTAAAGCACAGAACAAATTTAAATCTCTGACCACAGGACCATACAGTTTATTGTAAAGACAGCCAGGAAGATCATCTTTACCTACCAACAATACCTTCTACCACAACAGCTCCATCCAAAAGGTCGCCAGCATTGCTGAAGACCCCACTCACCCTTCTCAGGCACTCTTCTGCCATCTGGCAAAAGGTACCAGAACAGCCGTTCCACCATCACCAGACTACACAACAGCTTGTGTAGCCTGAGGCAGTCTGTCTATATATATATATATATATATATATATATATATATATATATATATATATATATATATATATATATATATTAAGCAACATGTTAGTAAAAAAATATATATATTTTTTTTAATTTATAATTTAATTTACTTTTGTTGCTGCAGCTCTAAGTTGTTAACCTATAACATCATCCCTGAAAAGGTCATTTTCATAATTACATTTTCCTTTAGTTTTGAGTTTATTGTTCTTTTTTAACCTCTGGCAGCTTGCTGCTGACCTTTAGACCATTTCAGGGTATATTTACATGACTTGAACTGCTTAATAATAAAGATAAAAATGAAAAAATGGGGGGTTCCAGAATATATATGTAAATATAGTCTGCAGTTGACTGCAATAGAATACATATTGAAAAATGAGGGACTGCTGAAAGACGCCATTCAGCTAAGTTTCCAACCTCTACGAAAACCTTCGACTATTTCTCAACAGCCGTAATGTACATCTAAAAGACACGGAATAAGCAATGAAAAGACAAATACAAAATCAAGGATTAAAAATAATATTCATAGGAAGCAGCTGACCGTTGTTGCTTTATGTGCTGCAGCATGTGTGAGAGAGAAATAGCAGCATGCAGTGTGGCCTGATGAAGCATTGTTTTAGCTTTGTCTGTGGTGCTACTGGGACATTACACTTTTCTCTGCCAGTGGTATTAGCAGCTGGTCTGAATTCACCACTGAATGAAGCTGCTACTGTTTGTAATTAGCAGCTCATTAAACAATCAGAAGCATTCAGGGCACTCAGAGATCCGCTTAGAGACTCGCAGAGCTGGCACCAGACATGGGGCAACACAACAATTCTCTACATTCAACCCTTTCAAAAGTGGCACAAGTTGTACTGTTTAGCATCTGTTTATGGCACAAATAACTAAAAGTGCCAGGCACAGCTGCATTAGGTGTAAGTAACCACAACATATGTATTTATTTTTTTCTGCGTTTTTCGATTTGTGAGCTTCTCTCAGGGCCGCAACACAGGAGGCAATTTATTCAGCCAGCTCGATTTCAGTTGACAATACAGACTGAAACTAGGTCCCGATAACCACCCACTACACAAAGGTTTCAACCTCCTCCTCTACCATGGAGCAAGCCACAAGTTCAGTCATTATGTCTGAGCAACATCTATCACAGCTGCTTTCACACTCCCACATGATGGTGGCCGTTGCTCTACAGAGATGTCACTTTGTTTCTCTGGGGCAATAATGGCTTTGTATTGAGCAGCAACACAGATTGCTCTAAATGGAGAATAATTTCTAGCCATTCTTCAGCTGAACAAGGAAACCCGGTCAATTATAGAAGCTTTTTGTTTGGAACAGGGATGTTCCTCTGTCACCCCCTTCATTCTCAGAGGCCTGAGAAAATCGATAACCGGCAGCGATATGATAATTGTGATGGTTTTTCCCCCAGTCGGGCTGCTTCTGAAGATAACCCATCCTAATTTTGAGACAGAAGAGAGTCTTGTGAGGGGGTCCCTCTCTAAAGCTGGCACGGCATAAGAGTCATCATGCTGTGAGACCGGTGGGAAGGCTGTCAGCTCTGCTGAGATTCGCCACACAATGACCTGGCATGTGCTTGGAAGCACCAGCTAACTCTTATCAGTAAAGACTGTCCTATAAGAAATATAACACTGATTCCAATAACAACCCAGGCTTTGGCTTTCCAATGGAAGCTCTGCACAAAGCTGCCATTATTTTGAGATATGGAGCGCAGAAGTGTTATTCAGCAGATGTGTGACACTGCTGTGGCTTCAAGAAACACACTAAGGCGGCATGAATAATCAGTCCTCAAGCACCTAGTTACCAAATGAAGTGATGCTATTGTGAGTCACTGAATACTAATGACAGGCTAGTGTTAGTGAGCAAATTTCTATTGCTTTACTCCTACAATAGACTGCTAATGCTTGCCATTCACACACACACACACACACACACACATACAAAAATGTTCTTAGTTGCTGTATAAGGCTTTATTGGTAACCTCAGCATGGTGACTGCCAGCTAAGGAAATAGCTGACAAAGGTAAAGGTCTAAAAATGTTGTAAATAATGGAATCACTGCTGCAGTAATGACTGATTAATGGTCCAAAGCATTTCAAAGAGAATAGCTGCTGATTGCCAAAAAAAGAGTTTTCAAGCTGTTAAATAATTCATAGATCACTGATAAAAAAGACCCTGAAAAAAACAGAAAACCATGTGTAAATAAATCAATGTATCTTGACGTTAAATGTTAAACCCTACACATGCTTCACTCAGGCATCTCCTCTGCTTCATCACCAACACCTGTTCTTCATTCCAGGGGCTCAACAGTTTGTGCTGTTTAAAACACATGGGTTTGTGGAGTCTTGCTTATATTGATATAGAGTTCAACAAATGTACACTTGTCATTATCAGCCCACTTTTTAAACTTGACTTGTGTTTCTGTATTTGTATTCTTTCTTAGTCTTCCTGGAATAAAGGTCTGTCAGTTTAAAGCACCTCGGCAGTTACAAGCTGCTTACTCCCCTATGTTATTCATTTTGTCGGTAGGAATCTGTTTGAAAAAGACGTCTAAAAGGACTCATTTGAGTACTTTTTATTTGAGTACATTTATTGTACTACTGGAGACCACTACTGGTCTTGTCTCGGCCCAGAACACATTTGGAAACAGTCTTGACTTATTTTAGAGGGAGGCTTGGAAATTGTTGTTGAGACAAGCCAAGTCTGATGCCTCCTCTCAGGTAAGGGGAAGCTGAATTATTATTGAATATGATTAAAAACAGAATCAAAATAATAAAACAGTTTATTCTCCATGTACAGACTCTGATTACTTTCTCTCTGTGTGTCGCTCATCGCCCTGTGTTATGCCCGCTTGCAAACGTTGCTGGGATACAGATAAAACCAGCGAAGCTGGAAGTTAAACAAAACTAAAAGTTAATGTTTCAAACAACAAAGACAACTTTCTTTATGCTATTACCTGAATGTGTCACTATAAGTAATACTTTCTTTCAGTTTTATACCTAGAACTGTTAACTTAGTAGTGAAGCTCAGCTGTACTGGATTCAACTGGTGTTCTGACAAAGTACTTTGTTGAAATGTCCTGCCATAATTAAACATATTCTATTGATCATATTATAAATATAATATTTACATATAGCTCTACATAAACCTACAGGAAGGACATTTTGATAGACTAAATTACATGAAGCTTGTTCTTGGTTGAGTTTTATTGAATTTCTATGCCTTACAAATGGTATGCACATGTTTGGCAAGACCACTCCTCCTTAGCATTTCCTGAAATTAATTCTTGTTTAAATGGTATATAAACCTCTGGATTGCTGTGTTTTTTCTTATAGAAGACCAGCCTCTCATAATACAAATCCTCAAAACTGCATCAGTTGTGACTCAGTTTGATAGGTATATATATATATATATATATATATATATATATATATATATATATATATATATATATATATATATATATATAGATAGATAGATAGATAGATAGATAGATAGATATAGATATACAGTACTGTGCAAAGGTTTTAAACACTTAAGGATATTATGTTTAAAATGAACTACATTAAGTTATGGTTTTACATTTGCAATTGTGTTTATTTAGGCCTTTCTAAATATATTATTTCAATATATGTCATAGTAAATTATAAATGCAACTTTGTATTTATACTTGTTCTAATGATATATGGTGAAATGATACGGGTGAAAATACACTTTTTAAAGATAAAGCGTTTTAAAAAATGAGCTTAAGTACAGAACCGCACATTATTGTAGTCCTAACCACTGCTTACAAGATTATAATATAATTATTCTTAAACATTATTTCATGTTATATTTCACACAAGTATTTAAAATGTGATGTGTCTTAGTGTATATAAAATAGATAACAATGAATATACAATTATCTACATTTTTTGTTTTAATCATAATCTGGTCTCTCAGTCTTGTCTCTGTCTAGGACACTCTGGTCTCGGTCATGACTCTGATCTGACGGCTAAAAGTCAAGGTCATGGACTCAATGTGTCCCACTCTTGGTCTTGACTCAGATTTGGATCTAGCATTTGACTACAGCACTATTCGAATGACTGAAAAAAAACAATAGCAAAAATATATCAATATTAAACCACAAAACATACAAAATACTAAAATTAAGAATTACATAGATGGAAACTTAGCTGTGTAGAAAACATAAAAAGGTGTGAAGTTAGCTGTTAGGCTACCAGCTTCACTAAATGCTGCTATACAGTTTTAATAGACAATATAAGCTCTGTATTTTTATCAACAACCATCCTGCTACCCAACTAAATTGATAAAAAAATATGTGCCCTCCTTACCCCATTAAATTGGCACCAATAAACTTATATTCAAGTAGTTACATTTTGGCACACCTGAAACTTTTCAGATTTGTATCTTGCAATTTACAGATTAAATTGTTTTACAGCATATAAAACAGTAAACGGCACTGTTAGACAGTCCTCCAGGATTGCAGTAAGAGAATGCTCTTTGTGAACGTTTCTAAGAAAGTATGAAGCCATCTGATGGAGGCTGTGACAGGAAGTGGAGAGAAGCTCCCATCATTCCTATCATGTGTGTCCAGGATGACTGATGGTTGGGCTCTCTGCACCTCTATCAATCAGCAAGACGTCTCTTTGAAGGATGCAGCCCTGTCACTGCAGGAATTACGCCCTGGACGTGTGATAAGGTCACCCAGAGCTTGCGACAGCACACGTCTCTCCAGGGGCACCACCACACAATGTCCTCACCCTTTATTTGGTCAGGGCTTCAGCAGACAGAGAGGTTGACAACCTGAAAGAAGTCAGTCAGAGGGGCTAAAGGTATTCTAAAGAATGGATTTTATAGAGAACATATTCACTTATAGTTGTTCTGAGACTGGAAAGGTGGGTGCACTCAATGAAGCACTGAACTTTAAATTCAGGACTAAAATTAAACTTTTGTTAATAATAAAGCACTTTCCTAGGCATGACGAAGAAATAAATCACAAAGTCAACAAAGAACACACAGAAACCAAAAGGTTTGCAGGACACAATCATAAAAGCAGACCCACTGTGGAGTTGCCTGAAGCTGAGAGAGAAGCATCTGTGGAACAGCAGAGCCTGCTGATTCTCATTGTGGCCAAGGTGGGAAAGTGTGATAACCGTGTCCTTGGAGGAGGCCGAGGCCCAGTCTTGCTGCTGTAAGTAGTACAGGCTCTTGCTCACTTTTATTAGCCTAGAAAGGTCTGCAATAGACATCCTCGCCAGTGACTCCTCACAGTGTACAGAGGTGGGCAGACGGGGCAGTGAGAGCTTTGGAGAATTAATGTGCTATCTGTGAGTGTAAGTGTGCATGTGTGGGGATTCTTGCCAAGGGAACAAAAGGCCAAAAGGTCGAGCGGATAAATCAAATCCTAAAGGACATTCCTTAAGTCACAGAAGCCACCATTTCTTTCACCAAGTGCTGAAAACAATTCTGACGCACAATCTAAAATACTTTTAATATGGTATGTATACAATACTTTTTGGTTAGTTTTACTGTCTAAATCCTTTGATTATCTTTTTTTTTACTCAGCTCAAAGCCTTTTCTTAAAAATGAATTAGACTATCGCAGATGCTTATAAGCCTGAAGGTAATAAAAATATTTTTTGTTTATTAATAAACAGACACTTTTGTAACTATATAAGAAAATGATATGCAGGTAGAAATACAAGAAAAAGATGTGCTTAGATGCCTGTTCAACAATGACCTAGAGGGATCTTTTGCTGAATGTGTTTGATTTAGTTTTTTTTGCACATAGTTCCACTTCGAGTTTATACATTTGTTGGTGCTGACCAGTTGAAATTGCTGCTAAAAGTTCTCTATGTGAAAAGGTTTAAATAAAAAACAACAGTGTTGCATAACTGAGGATTCTCTGTATACTTTACTTTTATTTTGTAAACATAGCTCTATATTTCTTTAGGGGAGTAGAATATTTGTTTCACAGTCTGTGATGACTAACTGACTAACATTATATTCATATATCTCAATTTTACTGCCACATAGTTTTGTCTGTTAAACCCTCCTCTGACTTCAATAGTAAGGTCAGGCACTTATGACTATTGACAGCATTTCTGAGGCAGCTGACGAGAGAATTCGATTTTGCTTTAAGCTCTGGAGCTGTAGGGGAGCTGGGGGAATGGAAGTGACAAAGAGTACGTCACTGTCTCTTTTACCCACTCCAATCAATCCCACCTCGGGCCACTCCAGAGATCTGGCATTTGCAACCCCCCAACCCCAAGAAACCTTGCAGGGACAGCAGAAAAGTCAAAAACATCATGATAAGTCTTATCTTATCTATAAGATTCAGACCCACCTCTCACATTTACACATCACAGCACACCTCAAACACTGGACCACTAACTGACACCAAAAACAGCCAACAATCACACACAGCATGCATTCTACATTTAGTTGCAATGTGGCCTTATGTAGCCTTGTGGATTAAGTGTAATGAACAGAGTAACATTTTTAACATAGGTTCTGCTTCAGACCTCCATAAGGGAATGAGTTAACATGTCTTATAAGGATGTAAGTAAATTATCTACAATTGTAATCTCATCATTATCAGTACAATGTTAGTTTTGCCTTTGAGACAGACCTTCCTTTTGACCTGACTTTTAAATATTTCAGAATATATAGGGTGACTCACAGCAGTATTGTTCTTTTTCCTGCTGATTCAGTAATGCTCCTTCTTTCAGTTTTAACACATTATCTTATGCAGCACTGCTTTAGGGGCAAAATGGAAAAAATGCATTTTAGCTTCTTGTGTACCACATATTTAATACAAGGCTTATTGTTTTTTTAGGAGCAAACTGACTTTAAATGCAGCACTATTATAAGATGCCACCTGTTCAAATGTCTTCCCTGTTTAACCGGACCTGACCTGCTCACCTCTGAGTTATTGTGATGTGTGACATCTAGAAGCAACAACAGCTCAGCCATGAAGCAATAGATCACACAAGCTCACATAATGGGATTGCTGAAGTATGTAGTATGTACAATCCTGTGTATTAAGCAAACAAAGTGAGCAGTATGTAAAAATCTTGGTTGCAACGCCCACTAATGAGTTCCAAATGTGCCCTGGAACCAATACCAGCACAATAACTCTTTGTCTTGAGCCTTATGGATTGGGTTTCCATGGCAAGGCAGCTGCACACAAGATTATCATGTATAATCCCAAGTGCTTCACCATCGGACAGTTTAACAGACAACACATAGTGCCTGTCAAAGATGCACCGATCGATTGGATGGTGATCAATCTTACATATTTGATTCTGTGCTGGTCCAATTTACTCAGCACAGACACAACGGTACCTCTCCTAATAACCTAAAGCTAGCAAAACAACATCCTATGTTATCTTTCTTTAGCATTGAAAAGACCAAAGATAATATGAATAAATCACAACATTATTAGCACTAGATAACCAGTCACTTTCTGTAGCTGGATGGAAGTGATGGGCGAGACTTCTCAGATGTCAAATCATTATAATTGTTCAAACTAGATACGCAGTTCCTACAAGCCGGTGCTCACTGGAAGGTTGTATAAACCAGATGGTAAATATGACTTTGTTTGTAGCTACCCCAAAATGCAGAGAAAGATGCAATGAAGGTCTGGTGCTTCTTACTTGCTGTGTTAAAAAGTCCAACAGAAGAACATTAGGTATATATTTTTTCACATTCACTGCACGTTTAGAATGTTCCACTTATGCACAAGGTTAAAGGTTGGGTTATACATCAGATCTAATAAACATATTTATCATCTAGACTGATAAATGCTGTAGTTGAACTTGAAAAAAACCCGCTCCTTTGTCAGAAAAGGTACTAAATGACATACAAAATAGCCAAAAACAGAGCAATTTTACACAAGAGGTAGGCAAATGCAGAGCCAGTAAAAACATTTAAGAGCAATTCAAACATGTGCAATTCAATAGGTTTATTACACTGAGTGCATTAAAAATATTCCTGACATGTTTCCAAGGGCATTTTTTATTTAAATATTCTGCATGTATATGTCATCTGCATGCTGCTTGTGGTGGTAAACTAAGCACACAATTTTATATCTTGACAAGTAAAGCAGGTTACCAAAACTGATTAAGGAGTGTCCGTTTTAGTATTTAGCTAACAGCACAGTATCATACATACAGCTAGGTAATTGTTATTTTCATGTGACCCTCATTTATAACATCTCTGGCTATATTAACTTGTCGATGTCATAACAATGCAATAAAATGGATAAAATAGAATGTTACTACAGCATACCCCAATTTACTGTAATAAACCCCTCAGATTAAAACACCCATAACAAATTAATATATTTAAGGTTCATGCCTAAGAAAAACCATAAGATGTTTTATGGAACTTATTGCCCAACATCATTGCTCAATCTCACTAAAGTTTTCCTGGTGCTGCAGGGTAGAGTGGTTGCAAACAGAATGTACAGCAAAAAAAACATGTGTTTGAGCTTATCAACTCTGTAACAGTTGGAGTCCTTCATCAGTTCAGGTTTTCTTTACAGACTGTATATATGTGTTGTACTGACATTATAGAACACAAACCAGAATGCCCTCCAAGGGCAATTTTCTTTAAAGAAAAGCCAGTAGAGTAATGAAAGAAAGTAGTCTACGTGATCAATAAACCAAGAGGAACACATTTATTTTGCAGGTCAATCTCACCAGGGCAAACTTTGTACATTTTAGCCCAAGCAATTAATCTATCCAAATAATGTGACGAAATTGCTTTGATTAGGCTTACAAACATTGATCATCCAGACTGATCCTGAGTCCAGAGAGCTTAGGGCACAGTAGCTGCCTCTTGAGTAGTATTAGACAACAGATTTTGCCTTCATCCTGCTTAGAAATCCAGGAGATATTTTAAATTGATTTACTTACCTCTTGCTGCTTGAAATGGGATTTTACCTAACAGTCAACACTAAAATTAGGATTCAATTGACTTCCTTGCAGAGCTTCATATTGTGTAGCATTTACTTGTCTTATCCTTTTGCATCCAGAAGAAGTTGCTGAGTGTATCAAATATAAAGGTAAGATTTTTTTTATCTCTTTTTGGATCTGCAGTATATTTTGTGCATATCCACACTGTTCAAAGAGCTGTTGATAAAACTCAGATATAAAAAGGACTTCTTTCAGGTGATTTCCAGCAGAGCTGAGTGAAGTGGCTCACATTGTGCAGGTGTCAGCTTTCAGAGCAAGTTGGGGTGATTGTAATAATTATGCTGTCTTTAATTGCCAAGGACTCAAAGGACCTTGGCAAGCAAATCACCTGATATCCTGCTGTCCGTGTCACAACTTGTGTGTCAAAAAGCTGCACTTTCTGAAAAGCTTATTACTGCAGAGATTTTATCATGCAGCACTTCACCTCGTTTGTACAGAACAGCTCAAGGACATTCTCCGGTGCTCTGGCGGGGAACATGTTTAGCTTGCAAGATTTGTTCCTGTCATACACTAAATGTACAGCAAGGTAATTGTTCACTGTCATAGTACGTCAGCAGCAGACAGTGTGTATCGTGTAAAGTATTCTACGAACACAGGGACAAAGAGCCCAAGATTTCACATTATTGGCTATCACCGTATATAAAAGAGCAGACTTCTACTCCAGTAACACACGGCTACAGCCCCTAATGCAGGGTGCTCCTGCTGCTAAATTGCTAAATGTGATTCTTTCGTTTCCTTTCCCTTCCCAATCCAACATCCCATAAAGCAGTCCCAGAAGTGCATTTCTATAATACTCTATAGGTCCTATGGGAGCTCTAAATCTCTAGCATCTGCTCTAACAGATACCGTGCTCATGTTTAAGGTCAGTGCACTGTATGTTTTCCAAGACATTAGCCTACTACTGGTGTAGAAATCATATGAAGCAATTGTAATGCCAGCATAGTGGGAGTTTAATTAGCCTTTAAAAAGAATTAATGCTGCCTTCCACATATTTAAGTATCAAGCTCAGGACGGATATCTTCTTTCTTGCTGACACTTAAATTTCACTCCATTAGAAGGCTGTCTGAGGTAAAGGTTTAATTACATGTACTAATTAAATACTCCCTTATCTTTGATGTGCATGGCTTTGTAAACATCTCTTAGCTAATGTTTTGGCTTTTACAAAACATATGACACACTATGAAAACCCAGTGTTGTTTGAGACTAGCAAGGATAAAAGAGCATTTCTAGGGCAAAGCATTGCCATGGTTCCCGAATGACACGGTGAGCTTCAACAAAGAGGCCATTTCACAATTAATTAAAAACAAAGAATTAATTCAATTTGCAGTTCAGGTTTAATGAGAGCGATGCATTAGCCTTTTCAGTTCAGGCATGCTTTTTTTTACATTGTACCATTTGACTGTTTAACTAAGGAGCAGAACAAATTGGGGATTTTCATATGCACAGCAATCTGAAAAATAAATCAGTCACAAAGTTGCTCATGAAGGCTACTAAAAACGTTCGCACTGTTTAATTTGCAAGACATATGATACTTGTGACAAAGAGTAAGAATATTTTTAGTTTATTTTCAGATGCTTACAGAGTTGTTAAAATGTTGAACCCTCATGAACCCAAATGAACCCAAATGTTGAATCTTCATCATTCAGTCAGGTAAACTGTGAAAAGGTGTCACTGACATTGTTACTTGTAATTATGCAACTATCACAGAAGCAACTACCCAAACAGGCCTTAGCTGCCTTCATTTCTTTCCCATGTGCACCTAAAATGCTTAAATATATGTTTTAGAGTTGATTAGACAAAGATAGATTTACTTAGAAAACTGCACTGTACCATATTCTGTTGCAGTTATCTTTTTTTTATCTTGTTGCAGTTATCTTTGTTTTAAGTTTATTATAGTTAATTATTATTAATAATAATAATGATAATAATAAGATTAATAACACGATTTTCATACCAGTGGAATTTCAAAGTGATTTAAAGTTTTCATGCCCTTTTGCCCCGGTAAAGTGACTATAGTGTGATAGATTTAAAGTATACTGTTCAACCCTAAGGCTCGTTTTGTACATGGTTGGTAACTTGAGTGTACAAAATCTAGGGTAGACTATTAGGGTAGTCTCTGACTTTATACTTTGTTAGTAATGAAATTACTATTAGTAGACTGAAGCATATATATATTCCATGAACCAATGTTTGCTTTAAGTAGGGACAGCTAAGCTAAAACTGTTGAGGCACAGGTTTTGGGGACCTAATCCTAATAAACCACAGATTAAGTAGCCTATTAAAAAGCACTTCATTGGAGAATTGCCGCTGACAGTGTAGTTTATTATAAGAGTAATGTTATTCTGTGCCTGCAGAGCCAGTCCTATGAGGACTAGGTTTACTTTATGTTCAGCACTGACATTTTTAGGGCTTTTTACCTTCTATTTTTACTTGGTATTCATGTTTCATTATTACTGTTTACATTCATTTAGTTTTTATTGTATTATATTGTTCCTCTGATTCATTGTTTGCCTTTAAGCTGCTTAATTTAACCTCCTTTTTCATTTTTCATTTTCCTTCATCCTTTTTTTTTAAATGACATTGGCTTAGTTTGTGCTTTCTTTAATTTGTTTTGTGGTTTTATTTTTACACATCACTTTACTATTTGCTTTATTTGATCACTGCGAACATGCACTTGAAAAAAAAGTAAGCTTTTTTAATTAGCAGTAGTTGTAGGAGAAGTAGTTGTAGTAACAGTAGTAGTACTATTCATTTTTACATAGGAGAGACTATGACGTGGTTGGTCCAAGCACGGTCGTGTTACACTTAAAACAGAAATGTTGTGTGGCTTATTGTGAAGGTCAAGAAATACTGCGATTTCCATTCTTATTTTTGTGCCTTATAACAGGATTGAAATATATAATGCAATACAGAAAAAATAGCATAGACTGAGTATAAAAGAAAGTATAAATGAGTAAAAAAGAAACATTTGTCTTTCCTGCTTTTACAAAGCAGTATATTTAGGAGAGGGCCACTGTAAGAGCCTTAACAGCAAAATACTAAGACAAATAAAACATATTTACATTTCCATGAAAACTGATTTCAAATTATACAACGGTCAAAGCGGCACCTGTGCAAAATCAATATATCTAGACTAGACTACAGTATGTTTAATACTCCCTATTTCTGTGTGTCTGTGCTTATTAAGGACAGCAGAGTGTCACTGCAGTAAAGATCAGCAGCTCTCTCTCTCTCTTTCTCCTTTCTCGCTCTCTCTCTCTCTCTTTCTCCCCCTCTCTCTTGGCCAGAGGATTGATAGATCTGGACAGTCTTCCTGAAAATTACCATCAAGATAAGGATTAGGTGAGGCCTGGTAGCATACTGTATACAGAGACTATAGAGATATAACTAGAGATGGACCGGCGACTCCGATCGCCGATGACCTTTCAGCATGATCGGCTGATAGCTGATACCAATCGAGGGCGGAGTATACACCACAGCAGGGCTACATGTAGTTATTTTAGCGGAAGCAAGTCATGAAACATGCAATACTGCAATCATTCAATTTAGACCCTTATTTTAAAACGAAAAAAGCAAATTAAATAAATGCAGTAAAAACTGCAGTCATTAAACGCAGACTCTGGTTATTTTAAACGACAATCTGCCATCATTAAATGTAGATCTTGAACTGTTGCTGCTGTTCTGTTAGTACCGGTCAGATCTGGTCTGCACTGGGTTATTATCTGTTCTGGGTTATTAGCTGCACGTGCTAGCTCTGCTATTTGCTGATACTCACTGTATTCAGCCGCGTGCAGTGCCGTATCAGATTAGTAGTGTTAAATGTCTTAGTCTCGGTTCCTCAATGAAACACGCTAATTTTACTAATTTAAAAACGTCCTGGACGAGTCTGTCACGTACGGTAAACAACTGCCAGACGGACATGCTTACTCGACGTCGCTGCTTTAGTCAGTCTGTGGAAAATTAAAGGGTATGTATTTCCACCTAGTGGTTCAGATAGGAATTGCAGGGAGGGGGTTCTCCTCTTAAACCTTTAAACTTTCTACTACTAGTTTTGTTCAGCTAGGAAACCTAAAATATACCATCAAACATAATTATTAATAATTAACATGATCTTGCAATTTCCATTAATGAAAGAATTTGTGGTTCGCCAAAACTCCTGAGCTGGCCAATTAATAATCATTTGGCCTGTTTATATTAGTTAACAGTTACAGACAGTATTATGTTTTATTGTGCTATGAAATACACATAAAACAGTCAAAAAGTACTGAAATGTATGTCACTGTTACATAAGCACAAGTTATATTTGTGCTATATCATGTTAAGATATTAGCTAGCTAGATATGTGGTGAGCTATATCTGCATTTTTTTTTATACTGTACACTGCAAGTTATGTATGAAGCTTTCGAAACATACCAGTTGAACAGCGAGCATTTTACTTGAATGTAGTGCTGGACGATATGGCCAAAATTTATATTGCAATATATTCCTTAATTCAATACAATATATTTCCGATATGAATAATTTGAAGGCCTCAGAAAACTCCTATATCCCTATAATGGAACTCTGTATCTACTTTATTAATATAAATAACTTTGACTTTAAATTACAACAGAGGCAGAGTTTCTTATTTTTTTGCAAACAGATTGAACAGATTAAAACAATTGTGCGTCAGCCCGGATAAAGAACATAAAAAGTCTTCATATACATAAAAGGAACATGTCATCGTCAAATAAGCAATCCTCTAGATCAGGGGGCCAGATTGGACAATATCAAAATACTGAAGGGCCAGTCTCTCTTTGCCAAAGTATTATTCATACATCATATGTATAAACACTGTATTTAAAATATAAAAAACACAAATACGGACAGGACGAAGCAATACCGCAGCAGACCGTGAGGGCAGTGCAAGGCACCACCACTTCCATATGAACACAGCGAAGAACAAACAACGGGACTTTTTTTGGTTGTGCGAAATTTTAACCATGATGTATCTTTGCTGCAGCGCAGAGACAAACAGTTGTTTTTCTTAGTTTTAAAGTAAATACAGAACTACGAGCACACACCAAACTGGTTATATCGCTTGAAACACACGCAGACATTTCCGCACAGAGAAAGAGAATAAATGAGCCTTAAATCAGCCTTAGGTTTATGTAACTTCGCCTTGTTAACACAGCGGCGTACCGCTGTACTCTTGCAACGTACAGACTGGCCATTAGGGGTGATTTCGCGTGCCAATAAAAATCTGGCTGCACCCCTGCCATAAGTAATACATATCGAAATACCGCAAAAAATTATACCACCGTTACTGAAACATACTGCGGTAAATACCGATATTGAATGTTGAATTTGTTACTTTACAGGGAAAGAAAATGAAAATATATATATTTTATAGAATATCAACTAAGATAAAACACCAATTTTCTTTGTCAGATAATAAAAAAGCTACACAAGTATCATTGTGTTCCCCCTTATTTCCCTAGCTTCCCATAGCTTTTGAAAACATGTTTGTATTGATTAGTTCAATGCTAGAATGTCTCATTATCACCACCTGCTGGACAAAACTTGTGCTGGACAACTTTAAAATGTCTAAAAGGAAACCTATTGCTTGAGGAGGCATATACACACTCCCCTCAACATACACTCACTGGGCTCAATGATTGAAATATCCTCCTCACCACCATCACAGCAATTATTATCATCATTCAATCACAAAGCGATAGGCAAGAAGACAAAGACGTAACATCAGAGAAAGCTATCTAGGACAATGACCGAATTACAGTTGTACAATATTTAATTCACTCTGCCAGCTCATTGCTATTCTCCCCCCAGGCCAAAAATCTGTTCAGAAAGACCCCATATCTCACGTGAGGTCATTATCAGTCTGGGAGGGAAACAGCAAGTGAGCCATAGCACTGTTTAGGCAGAACAATCACCACACACATGCGCACACACACATACAAAATGTCAGCTCTTTACTGATGCCCATTTTATCCAATTAACCACAAAACGCAACTCTATTTCCAATCCTTCTGTCACCACTGTAGAAAATGGTGCACGGAGAAAAATATTCACATACAGCAAGTATCAGGGTGCTTGCGCTCAGCATGCCATAACAGCAGCGTCCAGCGGACTTCTGTGGTGCCAGGCTATTTGCTGTGATGTTATGTTGAGTTGGATTTCTGATGCTTTTTGGATTAAAGCATTTGAATTCTTTTAATCTCTTGTACAAATAAACTGTTTGCTTAATACAACTGTTCTGGTCACTAGCAGCCAGTTTCATTCCAATTCAGTGCCATGGGACAATGAAAACTTTGCTGTAAAGTCAAACCCAGCATAAATACAGGACAGGATACAGTACAGGGAGCACAGATGCTGCCTACCTCGGTCACTGTAGTCGTCCACCAAAATGATCTCAGCTATTAGATGGTCTGGTGTGCGGTTTACAATGCTGTGGATGGTACGCAGAAGAGAGCTCCAGCCCTCATTATGGAAGGGAATAATGATACTGGTGTTGGGGAGGTTTTCCAGATATAGCTTCTGCTTACAACTAAAAGAGAGGTAGAAAAGGAGAGAATAAGAGAAACGTGAGTGATCCGTGTAATGAATAGTTCATTTTCCACTACGCTGCAAACTGCAAAGTATACATGTAAATAAAGCTGACTGTGGTGGGACTAGTGATAGTGACTTCTGTAATAAATCACTGTTTAAAGAGGCCCATCACTCCCCCTGCCCTAATAAAGCATTCAGAATTCTACACATTAATTGAGTTTCAACAAAGCCGGAATTGGCAGACGAAGCGGCACTTAACGGCTCACGCGAGTCTCTCTAATTCACCACCCTGACAAACCTGACAAGCAGCCCATAATTTATTACTTCCTCTTAGCACAAGCAGTCTTTGAAAGCTCTGCAGTATATTAACATTTATATTTTCAGATGGAAATTTAAGAAAAGAAAAACATTGAAATAAAAACATTTTATTTAGATTGTAAATTAAAAGACCTCATGACAGAAGCAACTTAAACATCTGCGATTGTGTAAATAGGTTCATGCTGGAGAGCAGCCAGTTTGTGAAACACATGGAGCTGATCTCACTTCCTCTGAAAAAAAAAATCCACAGTATGACAGACTGAGAAGGAAAAGGGCCCTGATTTGAAACAAAATCGCAGTGCGTTACTTTCGGAAAAAATGTTTACAGTGCTGTGCAAAAGTCAGAAATCACCCTTTCATTTATTCAGTATACAGACAACATGGCCCACTAAGTTCAAGTTATTTGCTTTTCAAGCAGAAAATAATAATTTCAAAAAAAACAAAACACAAAAGCCTCCAAATCTGTTTTCAGTCTTTCTTGTTTTTTACTTTTCTGAACCCTGAAGTCACATTAACTCTTTTACCCATTCATGTTGAGTGACAGGTGTGCTTTCCCAATAAATGCTGTTCTCAAAATCATTTATTCATTAACTAAACCAATTATCTCCTGCTGCAGCCTATTTCAGCACCCACTGAACAGAAGGTAGGAAACACCCTGGACAGCTCAACAGCGCAGAAATTTTACTCTTTAAAGGGACACTAACATTCACATGGGCAAATACTCAAATGCTTCTAAGCTGCCTCGCAAAATTTCTCTCTCTTGTGCACTTATATTGGCTAATTGAGATTTTTTAAAAGACAACTTGATAAAGACGCTGTCTAAAGAAAAACAGGTGTTTCCCGTTTTATAGATTTTTGCTTTTTGACATAATTTAAATGCAGCAGCTGCTGCTTACATTAAATTAAAAAATTATGATAAAGATACAAATGCTACTAAGTCACTTGGAAAAAATGTTGGTTCCATTGACTTACATTTTGGAGTGACGATGACGATAGGAAAAAGGGACAGTCAAAGGAAGATATGTGAAAAAAAGGTTTTAAGTGAGTTCAAAATTGAAAGAAACAAAAATTAATCATGCAGGACCTGTTAGACCAATGAAATTGTCACCCTTGGACACAGCCCTCAAGTTCTGATCCACAGGTGCTGAAAGGATGTGTATTTGTTAAGACGTTACAATATCTTTCCTGTTAACAGTACTTAAAAATAGTTTAAGGACTAAAAAAAGTAACAGATCCAGTTTTGAAAGCATATTTTTAGCCATTGCTTTGTGTGCCTGACTGAATTTAAATACATGCAGAAAGTGGCTTAACAGTAATGGTATGCAAGTTTTACACAAAAAAACCTTTGAAAGACCCCGTCTTTTGAACAACATGCTGGCGATAAAATCTGGATTGTCTTTTTCATCTTTGGCATGGAGAACACAACTTCTATTATTTCCATAAATCAGAAAGGTCGACTCATCAGACCACATTACACATTTTCATTGTGTATCAGTCAGTATAGATGAGCCTGAGTCCAGAGAAAACAGTAGCATGTATGGTCAATGTTGATAGATGACTTCTGCTATGCTTAGTACGGTCTTGCATTTGTTGATGCTGTAACAGAGCGTATTTGTTGACACGGTATGTCAAAGTATTCTCCAGCAATTTCTAAAATTAGTGACTGAGGGAAAGAAGGTCATGGGCAGTCAGTTGTGGTTTTTGTGTTTCCCTTTATATACAGATATTTTTCGAGTGCCTGAATCTGATGATAATATTATGTCCTGTAGATGCTTACAATATCTTTTTAGAAAGTCTTTTTTAACAATTGGATTTTTTATTGACAAATTTTCAGCAAAGTGGCGAGCCTTGATCCATCCTTGCTTATTCTAAGACCCTCCTGGACTCTGCTTTTATACTCAGGCATTATTCTATTTCTCTATTAACATTTGTGAATGAGATTGACTTTACCTCCCACCGTATTATTAGGTCACTAATCAAACCAAATTTCTCCACTGTCAGACAACTGTGAAGTGTTACTTCTTAATTGTATTAAGACAAAAGCATTTCAATGACATTTTTCTCTTTGTATGTGATACACTCCACTATCCATCATACTGTTCACACATGAAATCACTGCATCGCTCTCAGTCAGACACATGCTGTAGTAAGACACAGTCGCTTCAGCCTCCATGAGGTGTTCCTGATTCACACAGTGGGCTTCACAAAGGGGCTGCACCAACACTTTCAGAGTCAGGGAACTGTTACTGGATAGTTAGAGCTTTTTATTAGCACACAGAGATGAGGCCATGAAAGAGAGTGGGGCAGCTGCTCCTGAATCTGCACTACTGTTCTGAGCTGCTTGGTGAATGCAGGACACTGTCTGTAGGCAGTGTTAGAGATCCCGCACAGAGAGCTGCAGGCATTCGCAGGGTCTGGAAATAAACACCCCCGCGCCAGGAGTGAAGCCTCAATGCTGTCTCCTGCTGCCGAGCGAACACAGATGGATTTAGATGAGTTTACAGCCGGCAGTTGAATTCTGAAAGCCAAACATCGACTATGGACATCACTATGAAGAAATACACAAGCAGCAATTGACAAACACTGTGTGCTTGTACAAAAGACATTTAAAGGCTTTGAAATGCCCAAACGTGATGGAGTTTCAAAAGGTTCATTGTGTTTCCAGCTAGAGCTTGGAAACCTGTCCTTCATCAATACATAAAAGAAGCAAACTCCATTCCCCATCTATCCTGGAGTCAATAGGAGGGGTGTGTGCTGAGGCAGAGCCAATCTTTCATTATCGACAGCTCCCGTAGCGAACTCCAGCCGCCTGTCGGACTTTGACCCTTAGGTATGTGAGGCATAAGTGGATTTGCTCTTGCCAGAGGAAAATCTATGACTGGAACTGAGTTTCTATGGGCAGCAAATGGCGCAGAGTGGTGAGTCTTCTGAGAACAATTAATGATCAATCCATCAAAGAGCTCATTTAGTGAGAGAGCATGTGTGAAACAAGCCCATCTGCTCCAAAGCAAGCTAATGGACAGACTGTACACCTCTGTCTTTCATCTTTGGCTATGACATCCTTAGATGAAAGAGACTGACTAACATGAGAGTAAAAAAAAGTACTGAAAGAACTGAAAGTCTCATTTCCGTCATATTTGGCGAGGTGACTACTTAAAAAAAATTAAACTGTTCTTGAGTTTCAGCAGTTTGA
Source organism: Megaleporinus macrocephalus (assembly GCA_021613375.1). NCBI lineage: Eukaryota > Metazoa > Chordata > Actinopteri > Characiformes > Anostomidae > Megaleporinus > Megaleporinus macrocephalus. Next base: position 35,379,467 of record CM038706.1, read on the forward strand.
GGTCACAAAAAAAGTTTAAAATGGATCAAATATGAGACTCATGAGAACCAAGCATCTTTAGAGTAATATTTTAATTTCTTTAGCTTCACCTTTCTAAGGTACAGTGCTGCTTAAAAATGTATGAAGCATTCACTGTTTTGTGAATTTCACCCAATGTCTAAACTATGGTAAGATTAATTTATAGCAATAGATAAAAATATAATAAATAGCATAATTATATACGCCTTTATTAGTTTATTAAAGTGATACAACATTAAATGTGTTTGTTGGCAAAACTACGGGAATCTTTTGAATGATCAGGCTGATACAGGTGATAAATAGAGTCAGGATGTTCAATCGATTGGATGATAATCAGGTTATAGTGTCACTGATCCTACCTTGTTTAGAAAACATCAATTTGAGTCTTTAACATCAAGGTCTGGGTTTATCTCACATAGCTGTTAATTCATACAAAGTCTCACTGAAATGCAATTTTTGAGAAGCTCCGAAAATTATCTGCCCAATAGCTTAATAGACTGGAAGACTTAGGACTTAACCACTGTCAGGTGTATAAGAGACACATTGAGGAAATTCAACACCATTCATACCCTGGAGTGGTCCACCCACAAAATGACTTCAGGACTAAGGCACAGATTTTTTTTGGAGACCACAAACACCCCAGGGTAACAGCTAAGGACCTGGAGGCCTCTCTTTCAGTGGCTAATGTGAGTATTCATGACACACAGTGTTTAGACAAACACTGAACCAGAAGACTACCGAAGTATGCAATAGGCCAAAATTCCTCCAGCCAACTGTTTGGTTGCTGTTCAAGGGGAGTGACACTAGTTACTGATTACAGGGGTTCACATACTTCTGTCAACGTAATATTAAATTGCTTGTTTCAATAAATAAACAATAAACACATTGCATGTGCTTGTAACTTGTTAAAATCTATAGCTATAAGTTAAAGATATCATTGTATTTTAGGGCACATTTATATAGAAATTGATAAAGCAATCACTACATTTCAAACAACAGTCAAACTTTCAAGCAGAATTGTACAGGTCTCATTAGTGCTAATGGCATGCAGGTATTGTGTACTCTATAAATCCAATTAAGGTGTAGTAGGAAAATCTTGTTTGTAGGAGAAAAGAATGTAACTGGGGGGAAAATTACACAATACAAGTGGAAGAAAAAACTGAATGTAGTGATTCTTAGATGAAGGAAAGCACTTGCTTGACAAACTGCTTGACAAATTCTCAGACTATTTGAAAAATATTTTTCTTTTTATTTCAAATATATTTTTGAAAGATTCTCTCAAATATACCTTTGACTTTGATACATATATGCCCGCTGTATTGTGATGTATTGTGAGACAAGGCAGTCCAGCATTAAACTGTCAGCTAAATCATTATAGCTGTCCACAGCAAAACCACCGTCCTTAGCTTTATCCACAAAAATGGTACAAGTTTTTATTCCTATTTAAGTGCAGGCTAAGACACCTGATTCAGTGCAGTAATCCACATTTTAACTTTAATTAGATGAAATGTTGTTAAAAAAAGTTGGTGCGTACACTGGCCGTCTGGGAAAAAGACCGGGGATTACCAGTTAAATGTTTTATAAGTTGCTATGAAAGGGCTTCTGAATGCGACATCATGTAGAGCTTATGGATACTTTGCAGGCTCTGCTCACTTTGGATGTCTGATGTCAGGTAGGGAGCGATCCAGAGCAATGTTGTTGCTGACGTAGATGTTAAAGCCATTCTCTTTGTAGACTGAGTCATCACACTCATCCTCCGCAAGCAGATATGGCTTCCCGTGTTCTCCTTTACCTGCAACACATCAATATAGATATCAGCTATGTGTATGTGCGTGTGCACACATTTGAACACAAGTGCTGTAACAAATGTCTTCATCCTGGGCTTATAAATTTCAAGCGATTATTGTTTGGGGTAAACAGCAAAAAATGTAAATTTCATATTTTCTATGTAGGTTAAGATTACAGACCATTACATTTGACTGCATATTTAAAAAATGAGGCATTGCTCAGTTTATGACATTTTTATTATTGATATGCTCCTCCTTGTCAATCCTCTATGCTACTATTGTAATTATATAAATTGTACACAAAATTACAGTACACATGTGCCTCAATAACATCCAATGGTCCTTATTTTATCCCTGCTTTTACTTTACTTTTATAATCTAATCTAACCTGCGGTGTCACTGCTAGTCTGAGAAGAGTGCACAAACCAGCAACATTCAGCCAACAGCATCCTGTTTAGGGCAGCGCCCTGTGACCACTGAAGAAGGATTAGAGGAAGACCAGCACAAACTGTGCAGCAGCAGATTAGCTATCACCTCTGACTTTACATCTAGATGGTGGACCAACAAGGTAGAAATGTCTGCTGTGTCTGATCCACTTTCACCGGCACAACACATAGTGCTGAGAATTATCTTTCACCCAAATAATATGTGCTCAGTGGTGGTCTTGTGGAGACCCTGACATTAAAGAACATAGTAAAAGGGTTTAACTAAAGGTTTAAACTAAAACTAGACAGAAACCATAAACCGATGGTGATGGTACTGGTCTCAGTTCAAAGCCCTAACAAAACTCTAATATTCCATTATCCCCAAATAAAGGCTTTCCTGTTACCATTTTGCAAAAAAAGAGAGAAATATAACAGGCAAAAGTTTGGAAAGCTTAAGCAAAGCATAAACAAACCATGCAGTGGATGTGGCTGACATGTTATGAAGACTGTTTACTGAATTGGTATCTATGCAGGGAAAGATTACGAAGTGTTTGTGGGGGCTGGATGTTTTCCTTTTGCATATTTCCAATTCCATGAGAAATTTCTTCATGAGAGACTGATTTCAAAACAAACCATCATCCCACCCATCCAGTTAATTCATCCTGACAGATCTTTTGTCTGATGTACAAAAATCACTTCGCCTAAGAAAACAAAATTCACGATGCAGGACGTCTCCTTTGAAGTGTGAAAAAATGGAAAGTTTCCAAAACAAACCAAACCACACAAAAATGTGTGCTTCACTTTATTACAGTTCAAAATACAATATGGCCTCAATATTAGTGAGAAATAACAGTCTCATATCCATATTTCTCCTTTCAAGTGAGAATAATGAGAACTGATTGAGGTGGGTGATAAAAAGTTCCCTCCAGGTTTTAGCTTTTGAAATGATATGATCTTGTTTCATATGGAGAGCTCTGCCAGCACCACTAATGAAAGCATTCTGTCAACAATTCAGTGGCAGATGTCATTCATTTGTCTCACACAATAGTGCGTTCTTAACGAGCTCTCCCCAACTGTCTACAGTGTGAATCCCCCTCCTCCTCTTGGAGCGCATTTCAGCCTCCTCTCCTCAATGCTCAGTAAATCTTAGCACAAAGTCATCTCTCCATGTGCATAATACAGTAACCTCACTCCTACTCCTCAGGGCATGTTCTCAGGACTACCGACTTACAGAGAACATGTGAATCATAGTATAAATTTATGGATTCTAATACTCCCACATTACAGCCTAATAAACTTACTTTGCTTTTTATGTCAAACTGCAACAGACATTACACAGAAATACAAAAACACTTATGAATACACAATACTCAGGTTAGAGATGTTTGAATGGAAACACTCCATTTAAGCTTTTTTTAAAAATCATATTTAATCAGACATATTTTTACAATTTTGGCCATTCAGTTGTGTGTTGCTATGACAACTTGTTCTATTTAGCCATCCGATAAATATAAACCACTGAAATTAATGTAACTGTTATTGCTAATGACATGGAACAGCCTTCAGCTAAAAGTCATCCCACCTCACATGCTGTGGTTAAACTGCCATTGTCTATAGCCATAGAGAAAGCAATTTGCTGATCCAATGTGAGAAGATTGGTGCAGATCCATTATTCATTCCCTGGTTTCATGCACTGACGTCTAAAATTAGTTGAGACTCATGAAAAATAAATGCAAGGCTTTTATCGTAGTGCCTGCTATCATAAGATTTGTCACCAACAGATGGTGTGCACTGAAAGCGCTCTGATGCAATGGACTGTGCGCCATGATCCAATGTGACGGATCAAACCTAGAACAGTTGGGCCGGGGTGGCCATATGCAGAGGGACATGGGGCCCTGGCTACAGTTGGGAGGGAAGCCATCCACTCTTTAATCTCACTAATCACTTTGCTTAATACACTGACTTACGACTCCATTATACTCCAAAGGCTGCAAAGCTGTAAACCATTCTGAAGCCTTCCTTTTAATTAATCATTCTTTTAGATGGATTTTATCTGCTATCATGGAACTCCGACCCACAGGAAATATTTTTGTCTGTTTCTGACCTTCATTGTGGTATCTGACCACTGCAATGTCATTGTTCTTTACGTTAAAGAATAAAAGCGAGATGCAAATATATTGAGCTGGTCTGTCTTTACTGGGACATTACAGTAATAATTTCAGCCATAATTACTTATCCATTAATATCATTTTTGACATAACTGCGGGCACAGACATACTAGATACTAGAAAGCAGTAGTTGCTTAAGGTCCACTGTAATTCTTTGGCTTTGTCAATTTAGGGTAAGAGGTGTAAAAATAAAGAGGAAAAAGAAACATTGACAAGCATTTTTAATGTTAATTTATTTCTTTAATTGTAGGCAACCTGATGCACCTGTAATTGAGTGCAGCAAAGAGACCCCTAACATTATTAAATTTATTGTAAGCTCAAATGGATCAATAAAGCCTCTTTTGCCTCAGGCCTAACTATTAAATCCTCACTTACAACCTGGCGAAAAATGCAAAAGAGAGTCTCAGCCAAAAGAAAGCTATGAAGCCAAAGTCATCACAGGCAATTTTTCTACCATGATAGAACTAGCTTTCAGCACTTACATGAAACGTATAGTATATCGAGAAACTGCATTGGGGAAATGAATGAAAATAAAGAAAAAATAAAGGTGAAAGTACTCCACTTCCTGTGGCAGTGGGCATACCAACACGTAGCTCATCTCTCCTGATGCTCTCATTGTCATGCCAGTCTCTTCTCCTCAAACCGTCTGTCCAGCTGTAAACATGTCCATCACTCAAACTCAACGGAAACCCCTGGAAAGAAGAGACACCATAGAGGCATGATCAGGTACATCAAACACATGATGATTGCTTACTACGTCATCATTATTTCTTAGTTTTGTTAAAAATGCATAGTTTCTCTGGTATTAAATCCAATACAACACAATTAGCAAGCATTTTAGAAATATTTTTTTTGTGAATGCGCTTTACACTTTAACATATGCTACCGTACAAAAGATGTAACTATATATATATATATATTCTCACTAGCAGCAATTTGTGAGGCAATTCCTACCCTCACAGTTAGCCATTAGCTAAAATAATTAAATCTGAAACTGTCAAATATCATGCATAAACCACACCACAGGTTTGATGAACAAGTCAGATGAAGTTTCAAATATGAGTCACAAAATTGTGGTTTTGTGTGTGAACCTCTTATCTAAGCTACTCTTGCTTCACTATACCATCATCATTAGCACCAGAAGCTCACTGGGAAATCATCAAAAAGTTTACATAATAAAGAATCAAATTTGACAGTGCAAAACTGTTTTTGCTTGAGAAGCCATTAGCTATGTTAAAGTGACTCTTTTTCACTAGTGTGCTAGCAAAATAATACAGAAAATAATACAGAAAGTAGTATAATAAGACAGGGAGACTCTACTGACACAATGTAGTGTGGTTTCTGATCGTAAGGCTCTACTGACACAAGGCAAAGGGGCATTTACAATTCACATGGCTGTGTATACTTTATAAATCTTCACAATCCTAATGAGTATTGAGGCTTAAGCATGCTCTTTGTTAGTTTCTGAGCATAACAATAGTTAAAAAATACTGAACAATTAACTTTTTATTTTATGTTTTAGGGGCAATTCATAACCCTATAAGATGCGTTTAGATGATTAAAATAAGGGAGATATAATGGAGATGCAGTGTTATTTGGTTAATAAGATGTAAAGAAGCAAGTGGTGTAACAAAGCATTGTGACTCTTTGACAACATGCATCTTGGAAATGTGACAATGCATCATGAAGATTTATTTATTATGAAATATGTAATATAACTGTAACGATTCAGCACTCTCAGGCAGAGAGATTAGATCCATTCTCAGGGCTTTATTAACAATAATACAGGTAATCATACTTGAACAGAGCTACATTCAATCACGGACACAGTAGGGAGAGTGAGGGGAGACTACATATACAGATAGACAAGGGACACCTGGTGAACATACAGGGCACGGGTGGAAGAGACATGAAGCACGTGGAAAAACATAAACAAAGAGCACGTGGCACGGAGCGAAGGGCAGGAGACGAACCTTACAATAACGCTATAGCATTATTCTAACATGTCTTGACTTCCAGTTCTAGTGTTGTTATGCAAAACTATGATTACACTTTTTACACTTTTTACATTTTTTCTAGAATATTATAAAAAAGATTGAATCGTTAATCAAAACAAATTGTGGACTGAGTACACCTGTTACACGCCTAATAGAAGGACATAAGGAAAAGTACTATACTTAAAATTGGTAACAATAAATGTTGTATTGCATCATTTATGCCTTTCAGCAAAAAATCCAATTTTGGCATTAGGTCTAATCAGTTTATTCCTATTTGTGTGTGCTGGGGGGTCTTACGTTGAGAGGAGTCAGTAATCACGTTAGTAATTGCATACACATTCTGCATGTCTTCTTTCTGCATTTAAAGGCTTTTGATGATTTTGTGTCCTTTCATTTCGCAATGAGGGGACTTGCTGTAAACTCATTTCTCTTTGGTTTTGCTGCTAACCCACAGTTACAGCACTGAGCAGCTCTCAACCTTTATAGGGAAAATCGAAGATGATATCCAAGTCGATCATCATGTACTATATGTGCAATAAAAGCTAGCAAGTACCGAAAAAATGCTTCAAAAGAGACCCAATCTGTCAGCCGATTCCCTTTTCCAGCAGTGCGGTATATTATTGAGTGTGTGATGTTAGACCTTATATTACCTGAATTTCCAGCCTTTTTGAGTGGGTGTGTGTCCAGCAATGTGTGTTTTCTTGATGAGTGTGTCCAGGAAATTTAACTACTCAAGTACATGCAAATGTAAATGAAAGTCAAAAATGAAAAAAGGAAATAACATGACTCATGTCAACAACTGTACGAGCTCAGAGGAAATACCACTGGCAGTCATGTTAGACACCCCGCAGTCTTCTCACCACATACCTCATCTGCAATGTGGTTTCTGATGGGGAGGCTAAGTGGCACAGCACAGATGGAACCGAAGCGAGGTCATTACCGTAATGGCAGCCACTCTTTGAGAGGGCACGCTCAGAGCAATTTGCATAGCTCCAGAACTTGACATGAAATAATTGCCGCGTCCGAAAGGTAATTCCATTCTTTGAGAGCACAATTTTGGTTCGTTCTTTATTTATTAAGACTGGTAATTTCTCCTCCTCTGCTTTTCTGAAGAAAAAATGTAAGATGGCTCAAGGGATCAGCACACACAGGAGAAGGAGCTCATGCCCAGCTCATAAAGGCAAGGTCACACAGAGTCAAAAGCAGTTGGAAATATTTCATTACCTGCCCTCCAGGGCGTTGCTGGTAACAAAGAGGTCTGAATTTCTCTTAGCTAGCTGGCACTTACACAGACTGCTCTACTGTCATGTGCTGGCTCCAAAGAAATAAGGCAGAGGACACTTAAATGTGATAAAAAATTATATTTAAAATAGCATCCTAAGCAGAATATTCATTTCTAGTCAATGCTAAAACATTTCCATTATGAATTAGGGCCTAACAATTTTGGAAATTTGTCAATTTGAATGTTTTCTATCAACTGAGGTATGGGCCTTTTTAGTCCAAGATGATCTGATCTGATGATCTATACTTATTCTGGATTGAGGTTGAACGCTTAATACTATGTCAGCCTGCCAGTTATTTGTGGATGTGATGTCATAAAACATCATTACATGCTTTGGGTCAGTCTAGTTTAAAATTTTCCTACTTTATTTATTTTTTTAATTTATCACAGTTGCTGATTGTAAGACTATAACAAAAAAGCAGTCATTGCAATTTGAAAACTGCACTCTTTCAAAGTATGATTTAATTATAAAAACTATTATTTTGTCAGTCCCATCTAAAATCTATGCAAATAGATTTAAAGCTAAAAATCTTAGATGGTGTATTTATAGCACATAGCAGCAAAAAACACAAAACAGACCCTTAACTATAATGCTTTACGGTTTACTTCATGCTTTACTAAAAAATGTAATGATTCCAAACAGTAAACAATTCAATCCTACTAAGAACATGACACTTCCACTTATTTCTCCAGTATTCTTGGTCTACTCCGTTCTTGAAGAAATTCAGCCTTCAGTCATTTACTTCAGGCTTTGAGGTTTCAGCTCTAGTCTATGCCTTAGCCACAGGTAGATCAAGCACTTTTGCACAATTTGTCTTGTTACACGCGTAAACAATTTAACAGGCATCCAACAAAGTAAAGAACACAAGAATACAATGCTGTCTTGTTTTTTTTCTTCTATTCTGTGAAGTGCACAATGCCAATCGGAGAAACACTGAAAGACAATGCAATTGGATGCACCACAAAGAAGCCTTAACACTTCAGCTATACTGACAAAATAAACTAAGACAGTTAAAAAGTCCCTCACAAACACTCACACATACTGAAACAGCAAGTCACATCTACATTTACACAAGCACAAAATAAGAAAATTAACAGGCAAAATTATTTCTGTACATCTCGTGTTTTAGCAGGAGACAGGCTCATGTTATCTAGTGCAGTTTCTTTCCATACACCCAAATAAGACCATCAAAATACAGAAACAAATATGACGTGAACAATGAAACAGCAAAATCCAGCCTTCTTTCTTGTTTGGCTAATAATTTTTTTGACCAGTCATTTGTCTGTGGGTGTGAAATGTGGTTTAAGGTGCCAACAGCACAGGACATTGAAAGCACAAAGTAAGGCTTCAGGAATTTGGCTTTAAAAAGGTTCATCAACAGCTGAGCAACTCTCTCTCTTTCTGTCTCTCTCTCTCTCTTTTCTTAGGCTAGAAGGAGGATGTGAAAAAATTTCTGCCATTCAGATGCTCTCAGGCATATTTAGCCATTCTTTGGCAGTGCGTCAACCCCTGCTTCCCCCACACCAATTCCAGTAAATTTAGCAATTACTGGCTAGGGCCAGACAGCAGTAGGGTGGCAGCCTGCACAATGTCCTGCATAATTAGTGTGGCCATTGGAAACCTATGAAAAGGTATATCATGTTTAAAAAACAATGTGTAGGCAGTGTACATCATTGTGTATATATATATATATATATATATATATATATATATATATATATATATATATATATATATATATATATATATATATACTAGAGATGGACCGATCCGTTTTTTTGAGGCCGATTCCAATCACCTTTCAGCACGATCGGCCGATAGCCGATACCGATAGAGGGTTGGGTATATGCCACGGCAGGGTTATGTGTAGTTATTAGCGCAAGCAAGTTATGAAACTGGTTTATTAACATTTTTAACGAGCTCATGTGAGCATAATATTTGAATATGTACAACAGCATAATATTTGAAACAAAATTAGCACTTAATAAACAAAGTAAATCAAACAAATATCTCCAATACTGCAACCATTTAATTAAGACCCTTAATTTAAAAACGAAAGAGAAAATGAAATAAACGCAGAAAAACTGTCATTAAACGCAGACTCTGGGTTATTTTAAACGACAATCTGCAATCATTAAACGTAGATGTTGAATTGTTGCTGCTGTACTGTTCGTACCGGTCAGATCTCGTCTGCACGGTGTTCTGGTTTGTTTGTTTTGTGTTAGCTGCGCATGCTAGCTCTGCTGTTTGCTGATACTCAGTGTACTCAGCCACGTGCAGTGTCATATCAGATTAGTAGTGTTAAATGTCTTTGTCTTGGTTCCCCCGTGAGACACGCTGATTTTACACATTTTAAAAACGCCCTGGAAGATCTGCTTTAGTCAGTCTGTCAAAAACGAAAGGGTATGTATTTCCACCTAACGGTTCAGATAAGAATTGCAGGGAGCTGTAAATACAGAAATTAGGCTCATTTGTTTAACAGCATCGATCGGATACCGATACATAGCCCATCGATCCTTCCATCTCTAATATATATATAAATATATATACCATATATATACCAGAGTAAAAGGCCACAACACTGTATGACTGCACAAAGAATCTATACAGGTTGTATCAATCAGCACAAAAAAATATGAAATGGTAAAAAATACCCTAGACCCACAGTGCTTACCAATGCATCATTACAAAAAGCCTTTGCTTGCTTCTCTTTCTCTCTCTCTGCAACACCCCATGTGCTGCTGTGAATAATAGCAGAACTAACCTGGCCGATTTGTCAGTTTAGACAGTTTTACAGTTATCAAAGTGCACCCTTGGAAACAGTTTAAACTAAATGGTACCAATAGAAAGAGGGGCGAAAACACATTCAGCAAAATACAAACAGCCAGGCGCATACACACACATACATTCACACAAACACACAGATTTACAATAAATATGGCCATGGAAATATCTGTTTATATTCTGTAGATATTCATTGTGGTGTTCAGGGAGTGGCTGCAAAAGCTCATTATGTCACATACAGCGCGTTCAAATTCAACTTTTGAGTGTGGTTCAGTTTTTTTGTAACTGAGGGTTTTTTAAGCAGAATACTTCATCAAAGTTTCTCAACTGTATGCATGAAGACGCAATTGATTTAACTAATGAGCTATGAATGAGCTAAAAAATGAGCTAACAATTGTGTTTAGTACTTTTTATGAGAGGATGCTACCACTGAAATGAAAAATTTAGACAGGACATAAACATAGATCTTTTTAAGCTTTTATGGCAATCAAGACAAAGTTAGCTGTGCTCATAGCATTTAGGTTTAGGTTAGTAGCAAGTTATGCAAATGATAACTTTCATCATTAGGTATATTACAGGTTTCACCAATTTCATTAACTTTTTAGATCTTACAGTTGTTAACCTCTCTGTTGGAACAAAACCACGTTCAAAAGGAAAACCCAAACACCAGACAGCCAAACAAGCACAAAAGCAACTCTAGAATGCCTGTTTACTCTTTTGTGGTTATGTGCTCCATAACTAGGAAAGATTCAGAGGAGAGTCTTGCCACAGCCATTAAATTAAACTGAGCGGAATCAATGCAACCCACTATACCGTGAACTGAGCAGGTAAATTGAAGATGGCTTCAACAGAAAGTTATGGTTGCTATAACAATATTTCCGTAGTGACAGAGCTAGTGTTTCATATACATCTAGAAAGCATAGTTATCTGATTATATAAACAAGGCAATATCCATGTGCTTTCAGTGAGAAAACGCAAGACCAAGTCTTCTAAGAGAAAGTATGAGGCAGACGGGAAGAAAATGTCAAATTCTGACAGGAGATTGTAGATCTTTTTAAGCTACTGAGACACATAATGCCAAAGTTATCCCTGCTCACAGCATTTAAGTTTGTTTAACTCATATTAGTAGCAAGTAATGGTATTGATAACTTTTAACTGGCCAACATTGTAAAATTACTTTATCAACTTTTTAGATCTTACAGTTGTCAACCCCTTTGTTTGAACAAAACCAGCTTTTTTTCAAAAGGTTTATTTCAAGCGGTTTACTTCATTTTCACATTCCTGGATGAACCTACAAATCTGCTCTACAAACCACTGTCCATACATGCAACACTTAATATTCACTATTCAATAACATACTTACATTTAAATCCAGTCAATGTGTATGCATACATCAAGCATTTTACAGTCAAAAGAATTGGCCGGAATGTTTGATTTGGATACATGTACTATTTTTCACCCTTCAGAATAAGAGTAAACACATAAAAACTATATGATGAACAATATGTAACTATTGTGGACTCTTTAAAGTAGAACCTATATGCCTTGCTGCAGCTTGTCATTCACTAAAAACTACAACTTATGGGTATTTGAATGTTCCCATTTTAGTTATTTAATTAAAATGTTCTGTTTGGAAATAACATCAATTATTTTTACTTTCTTTAGAAACAAACATCATTAACATGAAAAACATCTCTCAGTCAGGTGTGAATTCTGAATTTGTACTGTAGGTGCTCTTAGATACATTGCCGAAAGACCTTTAGACCAGAAGCAATTTCATGATCTGCTATTCAACATTTGCACAGTGTAGGCATATGGTAGCAGCTGTCTACCGTCAATATACTGAGATCAGGCCTAGTTCCTCTGGCAGCCTGTTTGAATTGGATGCATTACAAAGGACTTGGTGTTCTGTCCCTAAGTCAGAGTTCTGTAATGCTTACATTAAAGTGCAGAGCCCGTCTCCAGCCATTATTTTGCCTTAAAACCTCCATCTGCAAAAGAAGCAATTGGTGCAGCACTACCCTGCAAGCACCACATTTGCGAATAATCATTCATTCCCACATTTCAACCCTGCATTTTACACAGTGCCTCTTACTTCAGTTCACACACCCCTTCTTTCATCTCTTTCTTTTCTATACAGATAAGCGAGCAGCTGTTTCATGCGCTTGCCAGTACTGCCATCTAATTATGTCGTTTAGAAGCACTGTCTAAAATATTGAAAAAAAAACCTATTTTACAGATTCTTCTTTTGAGGATTTTTATATGAAACGTTACGCCGTTCATTGACCACTTCTTTTTCACTGGCATTGTGTGCACCAGTACGATGCCAGGCCCGTTGTGTTTGGTAAATATAATCTTTCCTGAAAGTTCTAAATGAGATATGGTTTACCCAGACTGCTGAAAGGCAAAAATCAGGCAAAGATGCTGTGGACAGACAAGAGGTAACTCGTCCTTCTATCATCTTCTCTGTTCTCTGAACTGACAACCACTGGGCCTATATCTGAACTGCATGATGCATTTATTATCTAAGCATGAATGATCACCTACACTCCGCTAATGAGACTGCCATCTGCACATCGTTGCCTGTTTCATATCCTGGACATACACAAGCCCTGGCTGCTTCTGCAGAGCCCATGATGAACTGGCCACAAACACATGTCCAATCTAGCAGAGACCAGCATGCCCTGACCTACATCATTTGGCTTATGGTTTCTGGTGCGGGCAAGAACAAGGAGAAAGCAGATATTCATCTAGAGAACAAACCACCACCACAACAGACAGTAATGACAATGATGATGATGATGGTAAGGTTTGAGACATCTGTCGTCATTGCCTCATCTACCTCAGTTTCTTGCTGCGCCTCATTTAAAGTCATGAATAGATGATGAAAACTGGAGTGATTTGGATGTTTTCACAAAAACGGGGAGAGGTGGTAATCAGAAAACTGGTAAGTGCACAATGTGAGATGAAATGCAGGAATTTTCAGCTAGATGAACCTATAGACATGGCTTTCATATTCGGTGTGCACATGTGCATGTATGTGCAAAGAGATTTGCCGTGATCTAATTGGTACCTTTACTTTCAGACACACTAAAAAATAGTATGTTTTGTTTCCTACTAATGATCTAAGAGGCGTGAAATCAGTGCTGTTATAATAAAAATGCCTTAGGAGGAATAAGTCACAAATTCACAAAAGGCAGTATGGCAACATGACAGCATCACATTCTGCCAAGTTTGATTAACCTTCAGTTATCTACCTAGAGAAGGGTTCTGTGTTAATAATACAGAGGACCCTCCTACTCTACAGAGCGATATGCCCAAATTAGATACACACACACACACAACTGATCTCCACCATGCAACTGCTGCAGCATTTCTTACTGTTGAATGTTGTGTGTTGATTGATTTGGGGATTTAAAAACTTAATACCTTACTGTGATCCCATTCATTTTGTTAGAATTCGTTTATTTATATAGCACCTCTGGGTGCCACAGCCATCAAATTAAACTAAGTAGAATCAATGCAAGTCAACATACCATGAACTGAGCAGGTAAATCAAAGACGGCCTCAACAAAAAGTTGTGGTTGCTATGACAATATTTCCATGGGGACAGAGATAGCGTTTAATACACATCTGTAAATGTTGTATAGTTTACATCTATAGTTATCTGCTCATATAAACAAGGCAATTTCCATGTGCTTTCAGAGGGAAAATGCTTCAATTTAGAGTACATCTTCATCAAAAAATCATTTGCTCACAATCAAGCCAAGGCATCAAAGCTAGCTAGCATCATAATATTATATAAGGTTGTTGAGTAGGCGCAGCAGCACTGCACTCACATTAAAACCTGAAGTCCTCTATTTGTCATCATCCTAATCACTTGCTGGCACCAACCTGGGTTTCGCAACAAAACAGCCTCTGTATTAGTGGCACAAAACTCTTCTATGCTACCACCACCTCTGTTTGCCAAGTCATACTGTAAAGAGGTGAGTGATATGCAAGCAACATGTAGATGAAGTGCTGCACATTTACCTTTGATACTTTTAACAATGCAGTTTTGGGGAGGAAAAGTGAAAGCCTTACAAATGTATTTACATATGATCACATCCATAGTCCTGTTGGTAATGCATAAGAATACCAACACTAACTGATGTTGTTGAGTGATTTTGATTAGAGGCTAATGTACCACGCTGTGCACCCTGAAAATCTAATTAGCACAACTGAATGTAGAGTTTGACAACGACTGAAAAGCACATTTAAGCATGCTGTGCTCAGCCTTTCCTCGATAGCCTTCTCTTTTCTTTTCTTTTTTCTTATGTACTTCACTCTTAGAATACAACTCACTGGTTTAGAGTTAAACAGCTTTTCGGGTCCAGGCGGCAGGTCCTGATTTCTCATTATCATGGCATACTTTATTGTTTTCTGCTTCTCTGATTTTATTTCTGTAAAGCCTTTCCCCACACATAAAGCACTGATGGACACACAAATGTGTAAATACTGAAATGTACCATCTTTTATGTTTCACCTTTTGACAATAACGTCACCAGTAAATCAGCAGTGCTCACCCACAGATCAAATGCATTCCACTGATCACACAATCAAGTTATTTTTTTATTTGCCACTTAAATAGTGAAGCAGGTGTCATTTAGGGGGGGGCACTCACAATCAGGGAGTCATTCTAAAATATAAATGGGTGGTATCAGTTTAAGGGGTTATGGTAGAGATCACTTCTGACCCCTCCAATGCAGGACACTGGGTGTGTCTTAATATCTAATTAGCTGTTTTAGTACCCACTGCCTACATAGGCAACTGCTTAAATAGGCAGCATTTCAACCATTAACAAACCTTTTACGACAGATGCTCTAAATAGTTATGACATTGATGCTTGTTCCCATCCACTGCACACAACCGTCATTAACTTGCCTGAGCCATTAGAAAGTGTTACTACCATGGATTCTGGAACAATTTGACAACTATGCAGGTTCCTGCTGTCCAATGCTGTGTAAAAAGCTTTACCTGCATGCAATTGGCCCTCCCAAGGATACTGCTGCCTGTGCAGTCCACAAACTACATGATCACAGACATTGCTTTAAGAATCAGACATTGCTTCTGCTAGTTCACAATACGCTGAACTCTTTTCATATTCTTACCAAAATGTCTTGGTTCTTCACTGTGCTAACACTGTAGATCTTGTTCTCATTGTTATCATCAGTTATCCTAGATTACTCTAAATACTTCCGTCTGTTGTCTTGTTTTATTTTCTCTATATTCATTATTGTATACTAATTGGGAAATGTACATATATTTACACATATGTGTGTGTGAACATATGTGAATGCAGATGTATAAACATACAGATATATGTATATATACATGCACACACACACACACGCATGCATGCACACATATGCACACACACACACACACACACACACACACACACACACACACACATTATATGTGCACATAGCCATGCTGACTCTTTGCATTTTCAGTGCCCCATTCCACTGTACATCATGTAATTCACTGAGTGGCCACTGAAATTAGTTGTTTAGCATCCAAAAAAGAGAAGAACTACAAAGCATTTCACAAGTTCTTGTGAGGCTAGGAAAACATGTAGCTTTTCAGGGTTTAACTAGCGCTGTAGGTTGCTGCCATGTTCAAATTAAGGCTCCAAGAAAACCTGATGCACAGTGGTGCAGCTCTGGTGAAGCTCTACCTATTTCTGTAGCTGCAAACTGTATGTGAGGCAAAGTTGTTTGATATTCTTAGAAGCTTTCCTGGATCAGTGCATGATGCAAGCATTCTTCGCCATAGCCAAGGCAGTCTACCAGCAGACTGCATTCCCACACAAATTCTACATGATATTTGGTCATGGGGGTTTATTCCTGGACTACACACCCCATTACCCACATCACTCCTTTTAAACAGCCTGCAAGAGGAAACAAGGGTTTGTTTATGTTCTGTAACAGAATGCCATAGGAATACCCACTGTTTGTGCTACAGGTGATTACTGCCTATGTCACCCTATTTAACTTCTGTATTGAAGCAGGAGATGTTCAGCATGAGAAAGAAGCAGATGGGCAGGAGGAAGAGGATGAGTAGGAAGAGGACAGAAGCTGTCAGCTATGGGCATCATCTATGGTAGCAGCTTTGTACTGCCATTGTTGACATTTACTGATGGTCCAGGAACAGAAACAGTTTAATTGGTTAATTTACATTTTCAAATGTTTGCACTGTACAAAAAATTATGTATTGGAAAGTAAAACCTAAAATCTAGTGTAAAAATATAACAATTCTAACAATTCTAAAGTGTCCATTGTTCTTATTATATAAAAATTTAAAAGTAAAAGCAAAAATGTCTAAAAACAAATGAATCGATTTATTCTTATAGCAATTATCAAATAAGAAATATTAGACAATTACACTAGGTTTAAAAAAAAAGGTAATTTTGCTAAACCCCACCACAACAAAAGCTTTGTTATAGTTTTATTAGTAAGATAATACTGCCAACTTATTTAAAAGCTCACATTTAAATTTTGTTCTGTAATAAGAATGACATTCTTTAAAGGAAATTGCAACAATACTCTAAAATAAAAAAACTGACCTTGATTTTACAACCAATAAGCTTAAATTTGTAAAAGGTATAGCCTGAATAATTCTTAAGGACAAAAATACCAATATAGAATGGCACCAATTATTCAAAGAGAATGCCTATAACGATGATACAGTTTATAATACTGTTTAGTTTCTGCATGATTGCATTTCAAGGAAAACACAAATGTCTTTTTACTGGGCCACAGAAAGCAAAACATTCTTTACTAGAGATGGGCCGAGCAGCGTTTTTGAGGCCGATTCCGATCGCCGATCACCTTTCAGCGTGATTGGCCGATAGCCGATACCGATACATGGCGGGGTATAGCCACGGCAAGGCTACATGTAGTTATTAGCGCAAGCAAGTCATGAAACATGGTGGAAACTGGTTTATTACTATTTTAACCAGCTCATATGAAAGCAAATTAAACAAATATCCCTAATACTGTAATCATTTAATTAAGACCCTTAATTTAAAACGAAAAAAGCTAATTAAATAAATGCAGTAAAACTGCAGTCATTAAACGCAAACTCTGGGTTATTTTAAACGTCAATCTGCAGTCATTAAATGTAGATCTTGAATTGTTGCTGCTGTACTGTTAGTACCGGTCAGATCTGGTCTGCACGGTGTTCTGGGTTGTTTGTTTTGTGCTAGCTGCGCACGCTAGCTCTGCTGTTTGCTTATGCTCACTGTATTCAGCCGCGTGCAGTGCCATATCAGATTAGTAGTGTTAATTGTCTTTGTCTTGGTTTCCCCATGAGACACGCTGATTTTACAAATTTTAAAAACGCCCTGGAAAGGTCTGCGTCACATACGGTAAAACATTGCCAGACGGACATGCTTTCTATATGCGCATGCTTTTCTTGCAACACCACTGCTTCAGTCAGTCTGTGAAAAATGAAAGGGTATGTATTTCCACCTAGTGGTTCAGATAAAAATTGCAGGGAGCTGGCCGGAGGGCTCTTCTTCCTGGATGAAACGCTAGCTGGAAATACAGAAATCAGGCTCATTTGTTTAACGCCATCGATCGGCTCACTGATCACTGATCGGCTCACTGATCACTGATCGCATATTTTGATTACACATCGGCCGATTCCGATAGACAGCCGATTGATCCTTCCATCTCTATTATTTACATTAACATTTAAAACAAGTTTGACATACAGAAATGACGCACCAAAAGACAAACACTGCTGTACCCTCCTTCTAAAGCAAAACCCACATTTAAATAAGCCGGTGGTAAAACACACAGATGAACAAAAAGTCAACTTCAGCACCCACATCTTTTAACAGGACACTTTAATTCTAACTTCTTAGCTTACTCTGCAAATTTCACTCTAGGCAGTTTCTTAAATCTTGGGCAATATTAAGCTGACTTCGCAAAGCATTTGACACTAAGGATACTGAAAAGGGGGGTGCAGTAGGAATTTTGTCGACCGCAGACCGTGTACTGCTAGAAGAAGCCGCTCTCCAGATCAACTAATTTATTAGCATGCCAAAAAAATATTGTACTCCCAAAACACAGGGATATAAAGGGGGCACTTTTACCATTATTAAAGTCATATACCTTTTATACAGACACCAAACAATAACTGAAAAAAAAGATTCATATGTCACCTTTAAAGTGTGTTTTAGTTAATTTTGAGGCTATACTCCAGCTCTTTCTCCTCTTTTCTCTTTCCCTTTTTTTTCTATGTCCTCTCAGTTTTCCTCTCTTACTCCTCAGACAACGGTGAAGCCCCAACAGAAAAAGCCCCAAGTTCCCTTTCATTTGATGGGGCTATTAGCAGAGGTGTGATCAAACACCAAGAGCCTTATGCATGAGGCTGCACCAGGATCATGGGGCTGCAGTTGATTCCATTCCCGGAATTTTCTTTGAATGTTTAAAATGGATAAGTCCTTAATGTTTAAATGATCTACTTCAGCTCTGTTTTGAAATTTAGATTTCTTTTATAGGTTGTTCAAGTTAGATTTTTCTTTCCCCTTCTCCTTTCCCAAATACCTTAAATAAGTCATGAGGTAATTAGGTAGGTAGAATTTGATACTGTGTATGCAATACTAACTCTGTGGTGTTCAGCCTTATCCCCAAAGTTTAACAGCCATATACTTCTTCTAACAAGCTGGTGTGCCATCTCATCACAGATGCATTGTCAGAGTCATCATCTTGATGTGCAGTTTTCCCAAAAGTTGATTGGTCCATTTTCTAATGGCTGAGGTAAACAAATTATATAAAATGATATGGGCATAATTCATGAACTGACCAAAGCAGATAGATAATCTACTATTCTTCAGAACACACAATATAGTCCAGCATATATGCAATGGTTATGTATAATTTATCATGTACTAAAAATACAATATGTATCTGTGATCAGTGTGATCCAATTTTGCATGGAAAATATAATCTAGAAAATTAAACATTAAAATTATTCTATATTAACATACATTTAGACTCACAAATAACATCAATTATGTAATTAATTATACAAAGAAGAGGAAAAAAAAAATAATAATAAAAATTAGGGCACTTATGTTTTACACTGTTTTTAACACTATGTTACCGTGCTCAGTCCTGGTTGGCATTGTGGTGTAGGGGTTAGCACTGTCGCCTCACAGTAAGATGATCCAGGTTCGATTTACTGGTGAAGATTGGGTCACCACCAGTGCAGAGCATGCTAAGGAATGGCAGAGGGCAGGTGTGTGTGCATGTTAACGCACAGTGATACGAAGGCTTTTGGAGGATGGTGTGGTGTCAAAAATGGCAGCAAAGAAGCCACTTCTCATCATGAAAAACATCAAGGACAGACTGACATTCTGTAAGAAGTATAAGGAATGGACTGCAGAGAACTGCGATCAAGTTTCCTCTGATGAAGCCCCATTCGACTGCTTGGGACATCTGAAAAAAATTACTGTCCACAGAAAAAAAGATGAGCGCCACCGTGAGTCCTGTGTCATGCCACCAGTGAAGCATCCTGAGACCATTCATGTGTGGAATTGCTTCTCACCCAGGGGAGTGGGTTTACTCAAAATCTGCCTACAAACACTGGCATGAATAAGGAATGGTATCAAAACATCCTCCAAGAGCAACTTCTCCCAACAATCCAGCAGCAATTTGGAGATGAACAATGTTTTTTCCTGCATGATAGAGTACCATGTCACAAGGCAAACATCTGATAAGTGTTATTTATTATACTGTGCATAAATACAGGGCTAGGCAAATCATCACATTCTATTTTTATTTACCTTTATTTACACAGTGCCCCAACTTTATCTAAATCTTTTCTAGACTATAATACACCAGCAACCCTAAATTACCAACCTGTTTGTTGCCATTCTTAACATAGAAATTAAGGACACAAAAAAAACACATTTTCATTACATGTTCAAAAGCTTGACATAAACAGTCTGATCTGAATATTTTAAATTGATTTCAAACCTCGCATTACCTAAATGAATGCAGATAAATGAATAAACTGGTTTTTTTTCCAACAGTTGCTGACCTAATAGAAAATGTATGTGATCCATTATAACGTTATGAATCCAATCGGTTTGTTCACACTGGGTGTTCACACTGAACAGGCTTCCTGTTACCTCTATACACACGCACACACACAACCATATATAATCAAAAGCAATTGCAAATGAGCGCAAGAAAATACTTTAAAATACTAAATCAATAATTCTTATCAAAAAGTTCTTATTATTTCAGTGCTGCCTTCTGGTTTCAGAGACTTCTCTACAAGGCATATATGTCATTCTCTTCCATCACAAGGCTAGCGGTAAAAAAAAGCTTAAGGCCAAAATGGATTCTACAATTTATTTCTGCACTTAAAAACACCCCAGGACACCATGAAAACGGAATACTTTTACATTCCTCTCTTTGACTCAAACAGAGGAAAATAATTAACAAACAGAATGGAAAAGTACTCAATGGAAAGAGAAAACCTTAACAACCAAGCCAACTTAGAGAAGTTACAATACAAAAGAGAAACAGTCACATACGGATGAGTCTAAGTCCTTTGTTCCTGTGCTGAGGCACAATGAGAGGACAAGTGAAGGTTATTAAAAGCCAGATCAAAGCAGCGTTTGGAGAGACACTCATGTCTCAGAAGAGCTGCTAAAGCTGCTTCCTCTCTCTTGGTTCCCGATGCTCCTTCTGAGCGTGGCGGCTGACACTCCAGCCAGCAGAACGAGAGCGATTCGCTCACTTTTGATGCTTCAAAGCACCGGATGCTGAGAAACTCCACAGCAGCCGCCTCGCAACATGAACGAGAGGTTTGTTTGTTTGTTTGTTTATTTGTGTGTTTTATTTATCATGGCAGAATGAGTTATATGATTCTGGCCACTAAGTGTTATGGAATTCATCCAGAATACAAAAAAGTTGTCTTTTAGTAAAGTAAACTAATAGGGTGGGAAACTTCATGTTCTGTGAGCTTTAAGAAGCTTTGAAATAAGGCAACTGGCAAAGCCAACCCTGTCATACGGACTTGGCCAAATGTGGTGCCTCAATGACAATAATGCCTAAAAAGTGACAGCTCTACAAATAGCCAAATACTCAAGAACAAGGACCAGTGACCAGTACCAGAACTTATTTATAGATTTTCTTCCTTTCAGTTTACACTAGTGCATGCTTACATTGTCAGCATAAGGTGCCAATGTCTATTCTCAAACACTACATGCTTTAGCATCTCGTTCTGTGTAGCGACTCCCTTTGCTGTTGGCAAGGTCGCAGCTTCAGCGTCAATAATGATCAGTAAATCTGTACATAGACTTGCTATATTCCATCTAAGCGGATAACACATGGGTGATAAGGTAACTTTGCTGCTATGCCTACTTATTTTAATTGTAACATTTTAATACCAACCAACTTAATATATGGTCCTCATATCACATAAGAAATAATAATGAGAATAACAGCCTAATAAGTCAAGATACAGACAGTCAAGCCACAAATGACAAAACAAAATGGGTCATTTAAAGATAAATATCATCTTGTCTACTGTGCTAAAATACACTGTATATGAGAATAAAATATTTTGCTAAAACTATAGGTACACAGATCATAAACATAAACATGACAGTTTATACCTTGAGGCTTTTTCATTTTCTTCTTACGAATAACATTCATCAAATAAAGTGTTACATCGAGAGTTTGATACAATGAGTTACATACAATTACGCCATAGTATTTTGGTATTAAGGTGATTCTAAGAATTGGGTGCTATTTATGCATATATAAAGGTAAAACAAAGTTTTCTTTACAGCAGCATATATGCATGTTTCAGAAAAATATTTTTAAAAATATTTAAAAAAATTACAGCACTTGGAAAATAGTAATATTTTTGTCTTAGTATAACTTAATATTCAACATTATGCTTAGTATATAAAGATATGATTAAGACATGAATCATTACATTAAATATTAAGTTACATAATATTTTTACAGTAAAGCTGAATCAATTTATCATCTCGTACCTGAAATACTTTTTCATCCTTAACAAATTTAAGTTTCTATTTTTACAAGTAATTGAACTGTTTTGTGTAGTAACTATGTATATATATATATATATATACCTCTGCCTCACTTGCTGCCTCCCTGCCTGTAATACAGCTTTTCTAATCCAGCATGTGTTAGCCTTTGCCACTTACATTACACTTCTTTCTTTTTTTATGTATAGGAACACAAATAATTAATATCTACAGAATTAACTGAGGAAAAAAAATACTGTAGACGGACAGGTCAGGTAGATTTAAAGCAACATTCATTTCAACTACAAGCCCTCACTACCACAGCCACAGTTAGGTGATATGTGAAGCACAGACCCTTTGCTGTCGGCCACTGCACACCAAACACCATGCATTGTCTTTTATAAAAAGTGATATGTCTTGTCTGTGGTAGGCACTTTAATATCAGTATTATTAGTTACACATTTTTGTAGCATTTATCATATCACTAAATACAGGATTTTTCCACGTTTCATAACCAAATAATTATCAAAATCAATAACTTGTGGGGTTACATGAAGTTATAATTATTGGATGGGCTGGAACCACACCATAAGTCATGGAATTATGGCTCTCTTCATGGCACTACCATTGTTAATCTTAGATATAAGCACAGAGCCAGCCCATCACTGCATGTTGAAGAGAGAGATTTAGGTCAAACAGCTGGATAGGAGTGTGTGTGACTCAGGATCACTTGCAACATGGAGGTGCAGGAAGTTATCACCATTACGCCTGAGAAAATTAAATTTGCCAGAAGGGCAATGATCCTCTGTAATCTGATGATGACCTTCCATTTGGGAGTCAAGCCTGACTGCAGATACCAAAGACAGAAAGTAAGAGTTTGAGAGAGTGAATCATATTATTATATATAGTAAAACAATGGCTCACTAATCAGGGAGCTAGCAAAGTGTTTGAGGCATCTGTATTAAGTCTTGACTTAAAATATCTCCAAAGCTATAATATATCTGCAGTAGATCTTTTTTATCGTCAGATTAAACAGACATTTACTCACTGCCTACCTGCCGGAGGTAAAGATTGCAAGGAGAAGTACAGCTCATTGTCTGCCATGCTTAAAAATGATCATTCCAATGTCAAAACTGCACCTAACATTTATAAAAACGCAGCCATGCAATATATTCATGGTATTCTATGGTGCCAAATCAATTATGCTAAAAAATACAAAGGCGGTGCACTTCTTGAAATTTACTAAATTCGCATTGGTTGGCATATTAGGTAGGTTGAAAAAATCTTGTTGGAAATGCACATTTGGTGTACAATTGTTTTTTTTTTTCTGACAGAATAAATGTTTTCTGTATTACTTCTTTAATAAACACCCCCAGCTACTGCAATTACTGATATTATTTGTACTAATGACAGCAACTAAGGAACACATTTCCTAATTTCCTGAAGAGATTATTTGCTCACAGAGCGGGAAATTCAATTAAAGGTTAGGTATAAGGGTTGGCCTATTACATCCAATCATATGGGTCACTTCATGTCAAAACACCTGTGAGTTTTGTAAGGCTCTACAAATTTATTTTTAATGGTAATGGAAATGTGAAACACTATTTGTTTCTTTTACTTTGCCGCACTTTCACAGAGAAGCAGAACATGATCAGTGCACACATCAGTGCATCATTTCACAGTTTCTTCAGTTTCAACATTAGACAAGCAATTTCATTTTGGTGCATCACTATGACACTAACTATTTGCTAAAATTGATTTTTAAATGTTTTATTTAATATTTGAAAAGTTCTCTATACAAAACATTATTAAAACAATACAATAAATACTTTAATTAGCTCTTTAAATTTTTGGTCTTGTTTTCTGAAAAGGATTTTGCTACATCACTATTCACTATTCTAACAATCCATTGTTAAGAATTTTGTTAATAAGAAATTATTTGATGATATATAATACACTCTAACTACCTGGTTCCCTGAAACTCTCCACTTTTGTAATAAAATGCATTCCAAATATTAGCTTTAGCATAACTTGGTAATAGACAACTTTCTCAACCTTTCTTTAAAATTGCCTAAAGTTTT
Organism: Megaleporinus macrocephalus; assembly: GCA_021613375.1. Taxonomy (NCBI): domain Eukaryota; kingdom Metazoa; phylum Chordata; class Actinopteri; order Characiformes; family Anostomidae; genus Megaleporinus; species Megaleporinus macrocephalus. Next base: position 35,404,074 of record CM038706.1, read on the forward strand.
GTCCATCAGTCTTGGCACATTTAAAATGTCTTAAATTTTTCTGCAACTTAATTATGCCATAATAATTATTAATAACCTACGGAGCTCCAGGAGACGAACAAATTTGAATTATTGTATTTACATATCTGTAACCAAATTGCTTTTATTATTAAACTAATTGAATTTGTTATTTTCATCACTGGAAAATACATAGGTCAACAATTCTGTGAAATGTTTTTTCTTTTTATTCATGTTTGCAATATTTTAAAACAAGGACTACCACAGAGGTATTAGCAGATGTTGAGAAGATTATTTTTATACATCACAATACCATATACCACAATACAGTACCTATTCCCATTCCTTGTTTAACACTAAAAAACTGTCTCTCAGGTGTGGCAAAATGAAGGTGGGTCAATTATAATCTGGAAATAGCACAAAAGCTTGAGGTAGAGAACACTCACCCCTGTTATCTTCTTTAATAACTCACCCTGGAAAACTAACAACGCTCCCAGGCCCCCAGCCATTTTGATTAATGAGACCTACTGCTGCTTGGCCTTTGTATAATGATGCCCTCTCCTCAGGCCTTAGAAGTCACTTCCAAGGTTATTGTTCTCTCTAAATAACTGTGTTATAATGCACTGCTCTTTTCAAAGGTGTCAAAATCCTTTTTTCATTCTCTTGTTGGTACTTTATGCTCTGTTGTAGACATGTGTTTGACTGCTTTTGTTTTCACTATCATAGGACTTGCGACAGTCAAAACTGGTTAAACTTTCACACAATGTTGTGAAAATACATTTTATACTATTTTAGTTTCTTTTGTTAAAACTACAAAGGAAACATTTTTTTTCTGTTTTGAACCAGCACACAGTGCATTGATTGAAAAATGACAAGCCATTACAGACTACATGAAATGAATAATATTTATACCGAAGGTGTACAAAGTCTTCCATTTGTTTTGAGCATCCATCAATATTTCCTATCAGACATTATAATGCGTTTCAAACACAAGGCAGAAATAAGAAGTCTACAAACCTGTCCTTTGTACATTCTGTCTCAAAATGGCTCCTCAAAGCAAGTCACACACAAGTAATTTGTTAATTAATTGCAATTTTGATGTTTTTTTATCAGGCAAACACTTCTAAATGATAAAAGAAAATTAGGTCTGCACCATAGTTGGGCTTTTCATGACAAAATGGAACAGGGCAGGCAGACAACTGATTTAAGCAACTATTTTTTACAACTATTGGTATCACATATACTATAAATATACAGAACACACATATAATGCACTAAAACCAAAGACAGTGCTTTGATTCTAAGCATAAAGAATAAATTAGGAAAATAACAAATAAATATATATTACAACAAATTTGCCAATAAAATAATTTATTCCTACATTGTTTTAAAAGGATATTTCTGCATACACATGAGCTATTTTAACTTATTTCCATGTTAAGGGGAACCCCGGCTGGTAACACTTGTAAGCCTTAATATGGTGTAATGACTCTAAGACATGTTTTTAAAAAAATTACAAAAGATCTCAAGATTCAGCTCAGACAAATGTCCTGACATTTTCCTTTACAATTTGCTGATATAATTCAGAATACAAATTATGGAGACATGCTTTTGGTTTTATTTAATTATTGTTTTATTGACTAACCTAGAGACAAACTTTAACTGTGCAGTGCCTCTTGACATTAACGTTACTGTTGTTTGCTTAATGTAGGTTAACGTCTCTCAAATGTCCCATGAAACGTAACTATAGACTAAGAATACTAAGAAAAGAGTTGGAGAAGTGCAATTGCGGTGCACATTTACAGAAATACAAAACACAATGCACTGCTGCACTATTTAAGGTGGAACAGGACACCAACTTCAGCCCCATCCCAACCACAGACAGAGGTTTGCAAGCCATAGTTGCTGGCACCACCATCAGTTTTAATACCTAGGAGTAACAAGAGAAATACAAAAGAGAGAAAACACAAATGCAGTTTTACTAAAGAAAATGTGTTTAATAGGCCACAAGTTAAAAATGATGAGCCTTTGAGAATTAAAAAGAGCAGCAGATCAGTTTGCCACTGGCTGCTAGAGGGCTCATTTCCTGGTCTTAATGTAATGTCATCACTTCCTCCCAACGGTTTTGACTCAGCACAATTCTAAATATATTCCCTCACACAGACGTGAAAAAAAACCACAGGGCCTGAGGCTATGGGTGATCACTCACACAACCACTTAGAACTGCTGAAGTGTTTTAATGTGTGCCTTTAATTATGGGTTGGCTGTGTTCCAGAACAGAAGTGGAAGAGAGCAGGTGAGAAGAGAAAGTGGTGGAGAGGTGAATGCCCGGAGACATGGACACCCGTTTCACCCCACACAGCACACTGCAATGTAGAGTATGAAAGGTCTGGTGGACACTCAGGAAGTAAATGAAAAGTGTGTGGGTTTGTAAAGGGCAGCAATATATCTAACTTAAAAGACGAATAGGAACTAATACACAAGTATTTTTCATTCTAATCGTCACACTGCTCATAGTGTTGTAGGTGCGGTGCATTTTAATAGGTGTGCAGTTACAAGATGAGAGTCTCTTTAATACAGGCATCTGTTTAAAGCGCTGAAGCGCATGCAACAAACCACCAGGGCCAATTAGTTATGATGTTAAACTGCAGATATGGACTCGTCCAATTTAAGAAACAAATACATTTCCGAGGGCACTTGCTTGAGTGGAGAGCACTCAGCAGCCTGTTGATAGCTGATTAAATATCAGCGCGTGGCGGGGGAGGCAGGCTGTATTTATTGCCCACGCCTTTTGAGTTTCTCTCTGTTTAGAGGATGCATTTTTAAAGTAAATGACTCTATGCTCAGGGGACATCCCTGTTGCCTCGAAACATTAGAAATAACAACTGGCTACACACGAGTGAGCAGGGAGGCACCATACGCTGGAAGAAAAAAAGTAACATCTGAGAAATGGAAATGAGAAAGATTGAATCTGGGTCATACACTTTCAGGAAAGAGCTCTCTTGTTCTGTGGGGAAGGAGGTGGGTGTTGGATGTTTCTTCAAATGACATTGGAGCATGAAGCATACGAAAAAAAGTTCTATAAAGTCACACAGGAAGAGGGTATTAATGGTGGTCTGGACATCACCAAGGCAGTTCTCACATGCTTCTATAATGACCTGAATCTGTGACTTTCATACTATATGGTGTTCCACTGCATTATGTATAAAGCAGAGGGTGCTGATTTACTTAATGCTCTCTTCCCCATGAAGAAACACAGGTTGTCTCTCCAGTGCGCCACCGGTGCTGCATCTCATAGGTATTTCTGACCTACCTTTTCTACTTTCTATTCAGATGCTTGCTTAATCCTATTCCATTCTATGGCACTATCAAGAAAATGCATTCAGCCTGAATCTAGTTTCTGTATAACAAAACAACTAAATTCAGTGTGATCGACTGCCATACGCTACACTGTAAAACAGATGACAAGCGATACTCCAGTAAATGTGGACATAATGTTACTAGTTACAAAGCAAAGGTCATAAGTTAAATGTTATATTTCAATGTTTACAGTTGTTATTTTTTTCTCTGTTTTTTTTTTCTTATAGAGTTGAGAAGCATAATTCTTCAGGTTAGTTAATCAACATGGGATTTGTTTTTATAGCCACACAGAATAACCTTATTAGCCTTGTATCTACACTTATTGTCCATTTTATCAGCTACACATACCATACAGAAGCACTTTGTAGTTTTACAATTACACACTGTAGTCTGCATCTGTTTCATACTTTATAACCCCACCTTTAGGACCCCTACAGGATCACCACAGGTACTATTTTGGTGGTGGATAATAATCAGCACTGCAGTGACAGCTACACGGTGGTCATGTGTTTGTGTTGCGTTAGTGTTAATGCTGGACTGAGAATAGCCCACCAACTAGAAACTTCCAGTGGACACTGCCCTGCCCTGACAACTTGACAAGCAACCAATTAGCTATCGGCTCTTACTTCTACAAGGTGGACCAACAAGGTAGGGGCATCTAATAAACTGGACAGCAAGTGGATATAGTGTTAAAAATTCCAACAACTCTACTGTGTCTGATCCACTGAAATTAGTGTCACTGCAGTGCTAAAAAAAAAAAGTACCAAATAATACCTGCTCTGTGGTGCTCCAGTGGAATCCCAACAACTGAAGAACAAGGCAAAAGAGGCATAACAAAAGTATGCTAAGAAACTGCAACTGCAAAGCTGAATATATGTTAAGTGGACCTGAAAAAATGGGCAATGAGTATAGACATGGTAGGTGTAACCAATAAAGTGGCCAGTCAGCATAAGTGAAGTGAAATGGTTTAATAATGGTTTAGTACAAAGCTAATTTATGAAGAAGAACCAAATAGATATAATCAAACTATCTGTACCATACTGAATTGCATAGCAGCACATTGTTTTGCATGACACTGTGAACTGAATTATTAAATCGAATTGTGTTGAATCAAATCATGTTAAACTGCACTGCATCGCAATAGGAATGAGTCATATGGTATTGCATTACCATTTGCTTCACATATATCTTTAATGTATCAGATTGTTAGCAGTGCATCAAGATGTGTATCACATCAACTTCAGTGGTGGATGTGAAGTTACTGTGAATGTTATTATTTAAGCAGGATTAGTGCTAAAAACAAACAGGTGAAACTTCAGATAGGACCATAAATATGATCCAAACCAAGCCAACATTTACAAAAACAACTAACATAAACGGCAAATCTGCTAATGCAACACAGGAAAAGAGTGCTAACTGGCCAATACTGTGTATGCAAGTCTGCAGAAGCCCATGAGACACCATCAGCATTAGATGGACAGTAGAGAAGAACTAAGCCATTTTTCCCATGCAGAGATTAGGGCCAGTTGTGCTCTTATGGACTTAGAATAATGTCGAACCATAAGAGAGTTGTACTGTCAATAAGGCATCATGATAGGATGCATAGCTCTTAGCCAACTCATGAGCTCATGATCGTATGCCTTTTTGGAAAGCTCAGACGTGTATGAAAGGACAATGGAACAGGCATTTTGACTAAATGCCACAAAGGTTGTAATTTTAATACTGCTATAGGCAGTCTTAAAGAGTGACATTGCTACACACAGTTTGTTTTGTAAAAAGGAGCATGCATGGACTTGCCAGTCACTGGAGATGATCTGATACAGACACATACATTGTTTATACAGAGCCATGAGAGACACTGAAAGGCCCCAAGCAAATCCTCTGCTTGTTCATTATGTTGTCAACGACTTACAGGCAGAAATGACAAAAATGTCAGCTCCAAGCAGTAATTACATTTCTAATCCCTATGATAGAAGATAAACATTGGTGCAGAGTCTAAATTAATATAGCTGATGGGGAGCCTCATCTATATGTGAGTAGGGCTGCACCAAATGATTAATTTCATAATCAATTAATCTAACGATTATTTATATTTTTTCAATTAGTCGATTAATCTAATGACTAATTTTAGATTACTCTGAGTGTGTGTGTGTGTGTGTGTGTGTGTGTATTATAAGGAAAATGCATGGCCATCCTAGACATAATGTATTAAAGAGTACCTCAAACGCATGTGATCTATAAATGGATAAAAAGTCTACGCTCTGATATAAGAGGCACAAATGACACGTACACATCTCACAGACAAGAAATCAGACAGTTTATATATTTTGGCAGAGAGCCATTTGCAAACCAGCTACGTGTGCTTTAAAGCTCCTGTGGTATCGAGAACAACTTTAGGTATCAAGTGACTACTACTAAAAGAAACAAGCTCATTTATGCTTACATTAAATACGGATATGCATGCAGCCTTCTGTCCATACTCTGCGTTCATTTCGTACATACATTCTTTATCGGAAAGCTTACGGATATGGACAGGATGGAGCAATACTGCTGGAGACCACGGGGGCAGTGCAAGACGCGACCACTTCCATACGGACACAACGAAGAAGAAACAGCAGGACTTTTTGAAAAGACATTGTGCAAGTTGATTAGAAATTCCCCCAAATACCTTCTCCGCGGCATGGAGACATTTTTCTTCGTTTTTAAACTAAATACAGAACTACAAGCTCATCCACCGTCGCCATGTTTGATTTACTACAAACTGCCCTCTACTGGATGTGTTGCTCAGCAACCACGTCAACGGGCAGTGACGGCTATATCGCTTCAAATGCACATATAAATCAGCCTTTATACGTGTTAGTAGGCGTGGCCATCTTTGTGACGCACCGACGCACATTATGCTAATCGCAGTAATGTCGTATTCGCATTATGCAGACACGTCGCCCCAGCCCTATATGAGAGTTGTGCAAACATGCAAATAAATGATCATTTGTTATATCAACGGATATATGTACATGTTGGTAAAGGGTACTCTCCATTTTGCTGCTTCTCAAGTCATTTGCACCTACTTACAAATGACAGAACTAACCTAACTAACTAACCTAGCTCTCTGGCTCAGATTTGTTCAGGCCCCTGTCTGATGAAAACTGCCCACTTAATTAACCGATTAACTGAAGAAAATCTGATTTTGAATCTGATGCGTTTGGGTAATCAGAAACTCAGGATCTACATGAGTCAGGCAGTAATCAGATTTCTGCCTTTAAACTGGCCAATAAACCCACAGGGTAAAACTCAAACTTACAGCTTTTTTCTAAGAACAAGTCACTTAACCTTGTATTATGAACATACATCATCTAAAAGCTGGAGAATACTCAAATTTAAACATGTAGTTGATTTTAGTTCTAGCTTGACCGGAAAAGTGTTTTGTTGCCATCTTGCAGTTGCGGATTTAAGAAATCAGAGTAAGGGTACACATGTGCTGACTGAGAAATCTGAAAGAAATCAGAGTAAAGGTACACATGTTCTGACTGAGAAATCTGAAAGAAATCAGAGTAAAGGTACACATGTTCTGACTGAGAAATCTGAAATAAATCAGAGTAAAGGTACACATGTTCTGACTGAGAAATCTGAAATAAATCAGAGTAAAGGTACACATGAGCTGACTGAGAAATCTGAAAGAAATCAGAGTAAAGGTACACATGTTCTGACTGAGAAATCTGAAAGAAATCAGAGTAAAGGTACACATGTTCTGACTGAGAAATCTGAAAGAAATCAGAGTAAAGGTACACATGTTCTGACTGAGAAATCTGAAAGAAATCAGAGTAAGGGTACACATGTTCTGACTGAGAAATCTGAAAGAAATCAGAGTAAAGGTACACATGTTCTGACTGAGAAATCTGAAAGAAATCAGAGTAAGGGTACACATGTGCTGATTGAGAAATCTGAAAGAAATCAGAGTAAAGGTACACATGTTCTGACTGAGAAATCTGAAAGAAATCAGAGTAAAGGTACACATGTTCTGACTGAGAAATCTGAAAGAAATCAAAGTAAAGGTACACATGTTCTGACTGAGAAATCTGAAAGAAATCAGAGTAAGGGTACACATGTGCTGACTGAGAAATCTGAAAGAAATCAGAGTAAGGGTACACATGTTCTGACTGAGAAATCTGAAAGAAATCAGAGTAAAGGTACACATGTTCTGACTGAGAAATCTGAAAGAAATCAGAGTAAAGGTACACATGTTCTGACTGAGAAATCTGAGAGAAATCAGAGTAAAGGTACACATGTGCTGACTGAGAAATCTGAAAGAAATCAGAGTAAAGGTACACATGTGCTGACTGAGAAATCTGAAAGAAATCAGAGTAAGGGTACACATGTTCTGATTGAGAAATCTGAGAGAAATCAGAGTAAAGGTACACATGTGCTGACTGAGAAATCTGAAATAAATCAGAGTAAAGGTACACATGTTCTGACTGAGAAATCTGAAAGAAATCAGAGTAAAGGTACACATGTGCTGACTGAGAAATCTGAAAGAAATCAGAGTAAAGGTACACATGTGCTGACTGAGAAATCTGAAAGAAATCAGAGTAAAGGTACACATGTGCTGACTGAGAAATCTGAAAGAAATCAGAGTAAGGGTACACATGTGCTGACTGAGAAATCTGAAAGAAAACTAACCGCACATTTAACCAAACTAAGACAGAGGTGGCGGCAGAGTAAAAAATTACAGCACCTCTGAATTGAATATAAACTCACCATGTAATTGACGAAGCAAATAAGTGAGTCATATTTTCTGGTTCAACTTCTGTGAGCTGGGCAGTTTTCATCAGACAGGGGCCTGAACAAATCTGAGCCAGAGAGCTGTCAATCAGGCAACACATGGGGGGCATGTGATGTCACTGTACAGTGACAGCTGTGCCAACCCCATCTCAGCGTCTCTGACTAGAATCTCTACCCTGACCAAGGAGCTGCCAAATTTGTGAGTATTGTCATCGTCAGTATGATGTTCTGTTCCACTGGGTTTCACATACATTTATTCATTTAGCAGATGCTCTTCAGCAGAGCAATCAGCGAGGCAAGCAAACAGCAGATGGCACAATGGTACAACTGCGCAAAAGACCTCAAGTACCCACAAGCCAATGACAATAACTTTGTTTATTTAAATGTAAATGTAGGAGCAGTTAATAAGGAGCAGGAGCAGGAGCAGTAGCTCCATAAGTTCAAATTCACACAAACATACAAAAAAGCAGCATTTTATTGGTGAATGTATGAAAATAGAATAAAGATGGGGCTAGAATGATAATTGACTACTTTTTGGACTCAACAAACAAACATTAACACAATACATTTTCAGCAGCATGCTAAGAAGAGAAGGGTGTCAGCTAGCTCAACTGATGTATCCCTTTTTAACCCACAGTTGTGCTGGAATATAAAAAGGAAGTCTGAACTAAAGCGTAATGTTGTGAAAATATCTGAGTCCCAACATTAAAAGTGAAAATCTACCCAACAAAGAAATATCTGAATACCCCAAAATTAGGTCCTGTCGTGTAGACAGAAAAGTGAATTATAAGACATTACATTAAAAAGTAGTCTTAGTTACAACACTTTGTGCAACATTAATAAGGATCCTTACCTATTTTCCATGACACAACATTCTGTAAAGCAAAGCACTTATCAGTATTGCTTATTAGGGGTTTAAAACCACCCAAATAATCAAAAATAGTTCCATGCTGCTGTTCTCTTATGTATTAGCTCTGACACTTCTGTCACATGAGAGGAGGAGAAGACGGCAGTCTAGAGTGATGCGTTCAATGCGTCAGATAGCTACAGTACATCTGTGCAAGCTGGTGTCAGTCATGGAAGCAACCCGGGAATTAGGGGAGCATCTCCAAGAACAGAAACACAAATAACACTGCAGATGAGAAAAGAAACAATAAGGCCATGTAAACAAATCAGTCGCAAAGTGGCTGTCACGCTTGCTCGAGAGGGTGGAATCAAACAGCGGTGCTGCACTGATGTGAGGAGAACCTGACAGAAGCACGTCACTAATTTACTGTCATGATTTGCTTTCTCCAGGGATGCTGATAAGCCTGTCAGATTTGCCTTTTTCCATCAAGAACCTAATGAATATATATAATAAAAAGAGCCTCATTCAACAACCATTCCTAAAAAGAATAGTCTTCTTAATACCCAGCATTAAGCAGTTTTTACAAAGATTCTTACATTCATAAATGTTTTCTGATTTGGGATTTGATCTACACACACACAAGGACATGAACAGTTAGGAGTTTTAAAAACAGGTCATGGGACCTTTCACAAGAATAAATTTAGGAAAAAACATAGGGAAGATAATAGGTCGATGACCCCCAAAAATCTTATATAAACCTTATTATTAAAATACCTGCACACATAATCTGTTCTAATGTTCTAATAAGAAAACAAAAGCACCATTTAAAAACCTTGTCACTATTGCTGCCTGTGTTCAGACACAACTAATTATGCCTGGCAAAAACAATGAAGTGCTAATGCTACTTGACAATAAGGAAACCACCACAAAGATATAAAACAGAAAGAGCTGTATTTAATTACAATCCTCACTTATTTTTGAATGGTACATTAAATATGTCCTCACCAAGAACACTATACCAAGGGTAGGGGTCTTATTTCATACTTTTTGAGAATCTGGACGCACGAGTCTCCAATCCTACCACGTCCCAGAGGTGTTCTATTGAACGGAGATTCAGGGAGGGGGAAAGTTGATAAAGAATACTGAAATCATGGTCATGTTTATAAAATCAGTTTTTTGTTGTTTTCTACTAAAACGTTTGTTTAGTAACATAAGAGGCAATAGCAGGCTATAGTAGGTTATGGCATTCACATCCCATTGTTAATGGACAAGTGTAGAGATGTTCCTAATAAAATGCCTTTATACTATTATTAAACTAGTATTAAACTACATCATAAATATGAAATACTGGAGTCTTAATGTTTAGGCAAGATTGAGTTTTTATTCAGCACAGGGATTTTTTAGCTGTTTCAAATTAGCCTGAGAAGTTGCTACAATGTTAGGATTTTTAGATTCAGCTTCAAGTTCAAGTCTGTGTTCAGAATCATCTTCTTCAAGCTTATACACATAGGCTAAAAATACATATTTTCAATATATGTGCTGGGTTTTTTTGTGGAATGAATTAAAAATTAATGACAAAACACTTTAGATACACCCAGTTTTGTTGTCTTTGGTCACTGTACAATTGTACAACTGTCATATCCACAATCCTACTGTGTGGTCGACTGGCAAAGGTAGTGTGTCACATTGCCAGGTTTTCCTTCTGCCTCCATCTCAACCACAAATTACAATTCTCATAATGCACATCAGCACCACATGCCTGGCTTCATCCAATCACCTTCCTGCTCGTCATTTTCTAAATTCTAATCATCTACACCTGCTGTTCATTTAATTTCCATTATATATATATATATATATATATACTCCTTTGTTTGAGGTTTTGGGTGTTTCCAACCCTCTTGTTGCATATTGAGCATTATCATGTGCTCCCTCTTTGTTTCTTTTGTATAAAGAAATTACATTAATGTAATATGTTAGTTTGTATTGAAATATTTCAGGACTGTCTATTACATCTCTACAAACTCTACAGAGTGATACGATGGCTGCAAGGAGTAAAAAGCTACTTCAAAGAGAACATTAAAAAGTTTCACCAGCAATTACCAGTCAGTTTGACCATTAGCACAGAAATGATGTCTATAAGACTGAAATGTGGGACTCTTTCATTACAGTATGGTGTCAGAGTTTTTCATTAATGTACAATTTAATAAGTCCTTTTAGAGGTGAACCTTGAGGTCAGTTAGATTGAAATCCTGCTAATAGGTAATGATACCACATTAGCCATGAGAAGGGAATAAAATGGTTCTTTGAAGTAGTAAGGTAAAAATAAATTGCTGTTTAATAAAAAAAGAAATAACTGAAAAATTATCTGGAAAAGAAGAAAAGATCAGTGGTGAAATATATAAAAAAAAAAATCTGGTCAGAGTCAGGCCATCAAAATGAAAAAGATGTCAGCTGAATTTTTGGTTGTGTATGTATGAGCTACGTATGTAAAAGTTGCACTCAAACTTAACCCCAACTCCAGTTAACTGGCCAATAAACCTTTATCTTCACTGACCAAAGAGAATCCTCTGGAAAAATTTGAGTTTCCCATTCATCAGTCAGGACAAACAATTGTAAGCTTGGCAGAGACATCCAACAGAGGTCCCCCATTAATCTTAACAGTGAAGTGTAATTAGGAACGGCTGTATGAATAGATATAATGCCATAAATAACTGGAACGCAGAAGGGCAGCAGAATGAGGAAAGAAAAGTTTTCTAATGACTCATATGAGCAGCAGCAACAGCCATGTGCCAGAAAGGCCTTGATTCATGTTTCTGATTTGTTTTATGTTTGTTCAGTAATGAACAGTGCAAGTGGTACATGCAGTGTAGCATAAAGGATTATTTTTTATTTTGAGGAAGTGTAGAGAAGAGAAAACTAAAATTACTTAAAGAAAAACATTAAAGAAAACATTTTCTTCATTAATGCACCAGATAAACTATGATTTGTACGGGCTTCAACTCCTTTTTTTATCAATAAGGAAGTAAAGCATACTTTCAGTAACACAAAGTCATTTTTTCTGCAGGATCAAGGCTAGTCCTTTAGAACGACCTGTGCAGCCTGGGTCTCTGGATGCTAGCACAGTAGTCACTGGCAAAAAACATAATGGTTAGAACCAAACTGGCCAAGAGCATGAAGTGTGACAGAGTGCATTCCTCTGCTCAAAGATGTTAGGAATAACAGGAGATGAGCGGCCAAGCAGCAAAATCATACTGAAAAACTGGCTCACTAAACTAAGAGAGTAGACACAGACACAAACCTGCAGACACATACACACTGGGTTGGCTTCCCTGAGGTAGGTCCTGTCAGTACCTGCAGTTGCCGTACAACCCAAGTTTACTTCTTCCTACTTCTGTCACCTCCTCCCTTCTGGCAAATGCATTAGCCCACAGGTAGCAAAATGACATTGTAATCACTCCAAATTCAAGGACAGTTATGTCTACAGCTGGAAGACTGGTTTCCAGTTGTCCGTCGTTGTCAGTCTTTCTATGCAATATTGCAGCTGCACACTAAAGCCAGTCTCTCTCATAAATACAACATCTTTCTCTTTTTTTGCAGTTTAACACAGAAAAGAAGCCATTAGGCATTGATGACAATTAACTGACCACTCCTGGCAGAAGTCATGTCAGAATGTCTCCTTTTTGCCTATTAAGAATTCAAAGAGGTTCTGCTGGGCTCTAATTAAAATGGAGAATGTCTTAAAATTGCTCACGAATATGGTACTACCATCAAGGTCTTTTAACAGGCTCTGTCGATTTCATTCATCAAATAGGGCTGTTTATCATTATCCTGCATGTACGGCAGACAGTTAATTAAGAAGTCAGAAGAAATGCATTTATTCACAGATCCTGGCACAAACCTAAAGTAACTTTATAGACAATGAAAGATACTTAGCAAGCAGAGATGTAACAGTATACATTGCTAACCTTCTTTCCCCTTTCCAATTGAAGCAGAACTTAACCTTCTTAAAACACAGAAACAGTAATGTGCTAAGCACAACCATATTTCCTCCACTGTTCCCATTATGCTGAAGGTAAATTTATGCACCCCCTAAGAAAAGGTCTCTAATTAAGGTAAAATTAGTGGTAGCAATTATCAAGCACTTGCTAATTACTGTCAAGTACAGATCACTGGTTCAGTACTGTAATTGAGTTTTATAAATATCATTTTATATTTTCAGAAAAACTATGAAAAGTAAAAAGAAGTAATAAGAACTTCTTACTAGTGTAATCATAGCCCAATATAAATGTAAAGGATTGCATGATAGCATTTGCCATTCCAATTAAAGTCTTACAAGATTCTCAAACGCTGCTCACAAAATGGGAGGCTATAAAAAAGTGATGGTAACTTTTTGTACCTTATTTCAGTTGACATGACATTTGTAGCTGCAACTAAATTCATGCAAAATGCTGAATGGAGCTGAGGTAAATTATAACTGTGATTATTCTTATGTGATATTCAAACAAAATTGACAGAAATGATCTACACTATACAGGACATGCATAGGGAACATAAAAGGGTCAGGGGTAAAATCACAACTTCAAAAAATGCATAATCAATTGTCCAACCTTAGTCAAGAGACTTACACTATACATGCTCACAAAAAAAAGAAAAAATAGGAACTACTTCATAAAGCAGAAACGGTATGTTGAATGTTCCCAGGAAAAACTGAAACCAAAAAGTGAAGCAAATGTGTTTTCAATAATGATGATTTCTTATGCTAACAATTTGTTCCAGTTGTTGAGTACAGTGTTGTTGACACTTAGCACCTGGTGAAAGAATACAGATAAAAATGCAGTTAAAAATAAATAAACATAAATATCTAGTGTAGTCAATAACATGGCCAGTCATTAACGGGTCACTACACAATTATATTGTGCAAAATGGTTAAAAACAGAACAGAACAATATATTCTGTTTACTAGGAACACCTGTACATCTACTCATTCATGAAATTTTTCCAATGGGCTACAACAGCAGAATACCGCACTGGGTACCATTGCTGTCAGCCAAAAATAGAAAATTGACTTTGTAGTGGACATAAGCTCAACAAAACCAGATAATCTCAATTGCTGTTGAGTAGGAACTGAATTTGGCACCTGCCTTGTATCAACAGTCCAGGCTGGTGGAGATGATGAATGTTTTTTTTTGGCATACTTTGGGCCTGTTAATACTTGTTAATCACTACTTGAAAGCCACAACCTATATAACTGCTCATAATGCACATTACATTATGGCCATAGTTTACTCATGGGCTACTTCCAGCCTGATAATGTACTAGGTCACAAAGAAAAAGTCATCTTAAACATGAACATGCTAATCTGATCTAAATCAAGCAGGTTCTTTGTGGTAGAACATGAGAATTACAGTATGAATCTTGAGAAAAGAAATATTTCCAACAACTTGTGGAATCCTTGCCATAAAGAATGGAGACTTTCTAATGTTTCCTCCCTTGGGTTCACAATAACTCAGACTATAACTAACTACACAGTGGGAGATCAGGGATTTCTGACAGAAACTAGGCTCAGTCACTGAGGTACGGTGCTCCTGTAATATACTTTACATCGGCATGTTATTGCCGTTATGTGATGTATTTGTAACAAATTGATAACAGCTAAGGAATAATTTGGTCCATAACTTAGCTTAAATGCAAAAGCAACTCAAAAAACTGCGTGCAGCAGAGGAGAAAACACACTGCACACAGACTAACTGTTACATATATATATATATATATATATATATATATATATATATATATATATAGTTTGTGTGTGTGTAACATTCCCCAGATCATAACTCTGCCACCTACATGATGCTTCAGTTGAAAGTAGGAAGTGGTCATAATAATGAACTGTGTGTGTGTGTGTATATATATATATATATATATATATATATATATATATATATATATATATATATATATATATATATATATATATATATATATCCCTATAATGGAAGTCTGCATCTACTTTATCAATATATAACTTTGACTTTAAATTACAACAGAGGCAGAGTTTTTGTAAACAGATTGAACAGATTAAAACAATTGTGCGTCAGCCCAGATAAAGAACATAAAAAGTCTTCACATACATAAAAGGAACATGACATCCCTGTCAAATAAGCAATCCTCTAGATCAGAGGGCCTGTCTTGCTTTCCACACTGTATTCAAAATATGAAAAACACAAATGTACAAAATAATAAATAATTACTAATTAATATTTTTTCATTTATAATTCATTTATACTCAATGTTAAATACGGATAAGCACGGAGCTTTCTGTCCGCACTCTGTGTTTATTTTGTGTGTAATATGCACTACCGCTGCAGCCACCACTTCCATACGAACACAGTGAAGAAGAAAACGGCTGGACTTTTTGAAGATTGGTTGCGAGTTGGTTGGAAATTTTAACCATGATGTATCTTCGCTGCAGCGCAGAGTCAAACAGTTCTTCGTTTTTGAAGTAAATACAGAACTACAAGCTCATCCAGCTTCGCCATGTTTGATTTACTCCAAACTGCCCTCTACTGAAAGTGTTGCTCAGCAACCATGTCAACGGAGCTGGCGCACAGAATTATGTGGCAGTGACTGTTATATCGCTTGAAACGCACACAGACATTTCCACGCGTAGAGGGATTATAAATGAGCCTTAAATCAGCCTTAAGTTTATTTAACTCTGCCTTGCTAACACAGCGGTGAAACGTACTATACATTTATGTACTGCTGCCACCGTCAGGTAAAAGGAACAATTGCAACGTACTGACGGGCCATTAAGGATGATTCACGGCTACCCTGCCGTAAATAATACATATCGTAATAAATTATATCATTGTTATTGAAACATATAGTGGTATATACATTGTGGTATATATATTGTGATATATATATATATATTCGATTTGTGCATTAGAAATGTCTGCAATTATATCATTATCCTGATATCCAACAGCTTCATCAAACATCGCACTTTATGTCAATTTGATGAAGCTTGTTCGTACAGTTCCATCTACTGGCACAATGGTCAGAAATTGCTTTGTGTTACTGGTTGCAGGTATCAGTAACCTTCAAGCTGATACTGATACTGCATTTCAGTGCCAGTATTAGTGTCTACACCATTATGGTGTCATTTCAGTGCAATCCTAGAACTAATTCTTATATAATTCCTGTTTACTTTGCTAAATGTATATTGTTAATTATCTGGCAACGGTTTATACTTCTAACGTACTTAAAATATTTCTACAGGATTTTTAATACAACAGGAGTTTTACAACAACATTCCTTCCTTATACAAAACCAATAAAAAGGGGTAATGAGTGAACTTGTGACCTACAAACACACTCGCCATTGATTCATATTCTTGGGGGTATGCGTGAGACAGTATGAGACATGCTCTCAATCGAACTCAATTCAATTATGATGTGGGGGATAAACAAGGTGTGATGTGATTACTTCTGAGAAGATAAAACCAACATGCCCATGCGAGTCGATTAAACACAGAGAGATGAGTTTAATTGTGAATCACTGCCTCGATAAAAGGATAAAGACAGAAAGACATGGCTCCTGCAGCGTTAAAAGCTTTTAGATAACACACCTGTATCCGAGGTGCAACAGAGGTATCTTGGCTATAATAAGCTTCTCGTGATGAAAACTTGTTCGGAAAATTACATTCATGTGGCATTCATGTGGTTTCAAAAACTCTTTTTGTTGTAATTCACACAATAATTTTTTTTAAATTACTTTTATCACACTGAAGTGCACAATTAAAAGAAATTAATGAATCACCAAATGTTGCCTCGGCAATCTAGGGGACATTTATTCCTTCCCTGCAGGAGCAGAACAGCGAGATTTAGTTTGTAAAACAGCAACAAACATGTTTTTTTTTTCTTTGGTCAACATGCATTTGTTATTCTCAGAATTTTATTATAGATTTTTAGGTTCAAGCCAATTTAGCCTATTATATATATATTAGTCCCTGCCAGATGACATAAATCAATTAAACACACATAATTGAAATCTGTAAAGCGATGCTCAGAGAAAAAAAGCACAAAATTAATTTTAGACACCTTATTACACAATAACACAGAATGTCAAATGTCAATGACTCTCTATTCTGCATGTGTAGTACTCAGGTTCTCTGTCAGAGGTAAACCCACTGTCTCATTTTACTGCGGTTATGTTTCCCCGATGACAAATATCACCTTGTGCAGTGGATTTTAATGCCATAAATCTGCAAACACTGCAAGGAGAGGAGCCATAAAACATAAGAGGCTCTGCTCTCCTTGAATAACAATCACCCAAGTGGAAGAGTCAGTCAAAGCTGCCAGTTCAAACTGCCATAAATTTACTAGAGCGTCTCTCTGCACGCTTCAGGATAAATAACAAGGATCAGACAGGTAAGTACAGAACAACTACAGAACTCGCAAATGCATAGCCATCTGAAAACATATGGAAATTGAAATTACATCACATTACAGAAAACAGCCAGGCCTAGCCGTTTTGAGGAATTTATTGTTAGTTGAAATTGAGATTGATACGGATGCAAGCAATTTATTAAAAACATAATTAAAAATCACATTTGTTTAATGAAGCCTGAATCTGGGTATTTAAAAGGGCCTTTGGTTCCATTCAGTTTCAGAGTCGGAATTACTAAGATGAGTGGATGGTGTGTACTCACGCATGTGATTGTATTAAAAGCATGCGTGTTTGTGTCACCTCTCCTGGCTAAAAAGTAGGAGAAAATGGAAAATAAGGGCCCTTCAGAGGCTTTCCGTCTCCTGCAATAGTGTTATTAGCTTAATGGAAGTGCCAAGCTCACAAGCCTGAATAGGTCCATCTCCCATTGTTTCACGAGCCGGAGAGTAAGTGGTTTTATATCACCTTGCACTGCTACATAACCCGCACTCCATATGAAATACTCTTTAATCTCAGGAGACGCGGGCGAACAGCCCAAGACATTGTTCCCGTCATCACCTCATGAGGCACATCAGAGTAATCAAGTTTAAATTGCCTCTCTCCGGAGAGGGTCAGGCTGCTGCTGCTATTACTGAGGCTCACGTCGAGTGTGGCTGCAGTGATGATGCTGTGCAGGAAGGTCGTCATGAATGCGAAAAGTGTGTGCGCACTCATGCATGCAGGTAGGTGATCATGTCTGTGCACTGGAGTACTCTCGTACTCACTAGGCCTATACACTATAAGGTGAATACCTGAATGGCAAACAGGAACAAATTATTATGTTTTTCTGCATGAAATAAAGAAACATAATTATTATTTTCCATCAATTTCTGGGAAAACACAATTAAAGAAAAACAACCTCATGATGATAAGTTAAAAGAACAGATGGAAAGATGTATATGGTCCATTAGGTTCATGTGATAATATCTCAGAACCTACCTTCAGTTATGAAATTCGATCCATCATTTGCCTGTGCAACAGTAAACAGCACAGTAAATTAGGGCTGAACGATTAATGGTTTAAATATCAAAATTATAATTTACACAAGGGTTATAATTTAACATGCTATGTGTTTTTTTACATTAGCTTCATTTTTGTGAGGGAAATGTTTGCAAACTATGCAAACATTGATGAGATCTTAAACCAGTCCTATTCACCTTTGAGTGACAGGAGGTACTACAAGACACAACTGCTTTTTTTCTGTTGGCCATGATGAAACAACTGGCTGAAGCAAAAGTTGAAAAATTATACTATGATGAGCTCATCAGCTCTATTCCACAAAAATCTGCTGCTGCAATAAACATAATGTATCTGAACAAGCACTGGTGAATTTTATTCATTCAATGTTAATGCAGGAGCTGCATAGAGGACCAAAACTGGAGCGGCCTAGAGGGCTAGAACAGGAGCCTGCGACAGGCAGCAGGAGCTGAACCAGCCCAGGAACCAAAAAGGAAGCGACCTGGGGAGCAGGGTCAACTCCAGTTAAGGTTGCCGCTCCCAGAGAGTCAGCTAGAAGAGTCACCACAGGTAAAGACTAGCTAGGTGAGAAAGCTTGGCAAGCCACCACTGGAGAGGTGGGTCGGAAAACCACTACAGATGAGGTGTCCTGGTGTGCCACCACTGGCATGGCAGGTTGTGTGGTCAAAATGAGTTCAGGTATCCACAAGCCAATGCTCTTCGTAGCTGAAGCCTTGAAGGCAGATATTAATGGGACAGTACTTTCCATGGTAGGGCCTTGAAGACTGGGAAGAGCCTTGAGGACTGGAACTCTAACCCTAGGAGGTGCTGTACATCTTCTGCCATTGGGTACTTTGCAATTGCTGTATCCTCACCATTATTTGGGGACTCAGAGACTGGAGCTAATGTGGTACATTTAAAAAAAACTCAATGGGAAACCTCCTCCTCTTTCAGCAACAGGTGAGAGGCAGAATGGAATATGTCCATATATGAGCAGCCCAGTCAGTGGCAGGCCCTTGCAGCAATAGAACCACAAAGGCCACTTTAGCTTCCTCAGAATGAAACAACATTTCAAAGTGGACCAAATGGCACAGGCACTCACCCATGAAGTCCCTCCACAGCTGTAGCTCCCTGTAGTAAAGACTGGGGTATGCTGGCAGTGTGGAAACAGGCTTGAAGGTGGTCAGGGATTTGAAGCTGCCCACTCCTCTGTTTCACACATCAGCAGTTGACCCTGGACTTGTTAATACTCTCATATAAATGCCCTTGTTTTACCTGTTGCATTGAAAAGTCTTACTGAGCAGGGAGGCGTATTCTTTTTAATTTCCTGTTTTGATCCTAGCTTTCTCTTCCATTTTTTAATATGGATCTACACCTACTGTTGCCTGCATGTGTTTTGAATCCTGCCTGTTGTGATGATGAGATCTGTATTACAATTAAGCCACTTGAAAACCACCTGAACTCCTCTGTTACAGCCTAAAAACAAGCTTAATTTATAGAACATGGAGCTTAATTTGTAATTATTCAATTCTACAGTAAAAGGCATTGCATGCTCATGAAAGTGGGACTTACCCCACTTGGGCATGTATTTAAACAAAAACAGTACAAAGATAAGAAATTTAAGGTTTTACCTGATCATGTTCAATGTTTTTTCTTTTCAGGATACAGCCCAAAAGTTTAATAATCTCAGTCCCAGAGAACCCACACAATTATGGGCTTTGTCTCATTTAACACACCTGACTTCACTCACTGACTATTTAACAGTGTCCATTAGAGCTTGGTCAGGTGTGTAACATACAAAACAGAATAATATGTGAAGCAAAGAATTGCCAGGAAAGAAGTTGCTGGTTTAAACAGTAATAGAACGTAGAAAATAAAAACAATACTATCATTTTTGTGGATTTTTATGTTTGATAATAGCCAGAGAACACATTTTATTGACTTTTACTACAATTAATTCTAACATTCTAAAATCAATCACCACCTTCAAACTGATGTATCATGATGCACTGATACATTTTCAAAATCCCTACTATGCTATGGCAAAACTCAAAATAACTATGCCAGTGAAGTCCTCTCTAGGCAACCAATCAATCAATTATTCTCTCTCATTTTTTATTCTCCCTTCTACCTCAATTCAATAAAAACTGTATTTTTGTGGAAAGTGTTTGCCCCAGTGAACTCATGTTTAGTAGAATGGAAATTACATGTGGAGGAATAACTCATTCTTCCAGCATATAATATGGTCACTATTCAATTGTTGCACAGCCAACAACCTATTATTGCATCAAATTGAAGTCTACCCCAGTGTCACACCAAATTGATGCTCTTGGTGGAAAACACAGAACTCCTCCTGACAAGGACTACAAGACTAATCATGAAATAGCTTTATTTTTCCCCATCCACAATTTTATGAAAACTCCTGCTAACAACAGGTTCTGCACTCTCACTGCAGGAATGTGTGTGTGTGTGTGTGTGTGGGTGTGTGTGTGTGTGTGTGTGTGTGAGGGGGGCACAGTTCCATTCAAATCATTCAATGCACTCTTCACCCACACTCCCATAGTCAGCTTGACTCGTGCATTACCATAACGCATCTCTCTGCTATGACACTGAGGGTAATTGCAATTACTACATCTCTCTTTCCCTTGTCACTTTGCAGGCAAATGGAAAGCGACGATAACGTTCCTCGGCTCTCTGGCACAGCGTAAACACGGGTGGCTCAAAGAGGAATCTGAGGACAGTCGGCTGAAAGAGCCTGAGGTTGCATCGCCCTCTTCTTCCTTTACACTCTCGCCTGGTAGCTGACAGCGACAAACCTCTCGTTATCACTGCGCTATCTATGACTGAAGTGCAGGGCCTGGCTGTTGTCAACAGGGTGATGGACAATGGCCCACTCAGATGGGATGCAGCTGATTGTGTAGACGCGATGTGTGTAACACTGTCGCCTGTCCTTGTGTAGAATTCAATGCTGGACGCTTGTTTAAAAAAATCGAGAGGAGGTTATCAGTGCTGGCACACACTTATCAACACGTGTCCATCTCATAAAGGTGGCATTGTGTGAACCTCCCATTGAGACTATACAGACTCTGTTTACCCTTGAGAGGGCCAGGAGTGACCTGTCAGAGGCAATTCTGCACAATGTCCTCAAAAAAGAAAAGGGAGAGAAAGAGGGAAGCAAATCAGAGGGGAGAAAGAGACAGAGCACGGCATTTTCCTCTTATGAGACAGCCATAGTCGGAGGAGGTCTGAGTTTCAAATCTCCAATCATCTGGTAGGCTTCGCATTTCCTCAGGATTGATATTCAGTTAAGCTTCACCCAGTATCAATGAAAAGGGATTTTAGTGATCCAAGGGCTGATTCAATCACAACTAATTGCTATTGGCCAACAAAGGAGGACACACATAGAGGGAGTTAGTCACCGGCATTCTCAAGGGCTTATCGGCACAGCAGCAATAGCAGAGCTGTCAATTATCTTTCCCCTTCTGACAGAGGCACAATAAAAGGCAGGGATCTTTCGTTGGGGGTTGCAAACTCCAGTTCTTTTTTTAAGGCAAGAAATGTATGACACAAGGAGATTTGAGTCTGATCTCAAAGTGTTCTTGTTCCTGCACTGCCACTGAAGATGAAGTTTCCCTCCACAGCACTCTCAATCAACTAATCATATTCTCATAAAAAACGCCAGAGAATCAATAGACTGCTATCTTGCATTCACTTCAGTACAAGACATTACACATTCAGTGAGGACCATTAATGAAGTGGCTCTGAGGTATGAAGCAGTTTTAAATGATCCAGGCAGAGAACAAAAGCAGGGTACAAGGGCTAATAGCAGAAAAGCCTGCCTGTCACACTGGTTCTAATTGCATTAGATTCTTGCACAGGCAAGCATGCCAGATCTGTCAAATGCATTTTGAGGAGGGTGCAGAACACAAGAGGCGGTCAGTGGAAGTGGAAAGGACAAGACCCTGTACAAGGTCCACTGATATTTTTGTCCCTGTGAACACTAGAGCGGCTGCTCACTGATTTGGCCGTAATGAAGCGACTGGCTTTGCACAGCGTGGCCTGCCCAGGGCCAAAGACACGCAAACCCGGACAAAACGAATGAGAAAGAAGCAATTACTAGACGCAATAAACAGACTCAGGGTTTCTCCCCAGAGTGTCAGCAATGCATCATTGTTGCTCAAACCTAAAACAGGCAGGAGAATTCAAAACCAAAACACAAAACACACCAGCCCTTTCCAGGCATCAGACTTATATACCAGACAAACATATTTGTGACTGGCAGATACAGGTAACCACATTGCTCTCATAAGAACAATATTTTCAACAACATAAACAGCAAACATAATTTTTGTTCTTTAATGATAATGATTCTTCAGTTATAAGCCAATACTATTTTGTACAGACACACTGTAGTCAACCAGTAGCTTAATGTATACATTAGCATATGCTAAGATTCTCAGCACTCTGGTGTTTTGCATAATTCAAGACATTTTGTATAGACATGTTTTACAATTACATGCCTGCTTATTTGTAACATAACCAACTGGTCACTAGAGCCAACTAGCTTTAAGCAGTTGTTCTCTGCAAGAGCTTAATTTACATAAGAGCACAGCGTTGCTGTCGCAACAAATCCTTGTGTCTCCAAAATAACTCACAGGATAGGTAAAAAAATTTAGAAACCCGTAATTGGAGTTAATGTAGCAACAAGTCAAGTCTTTCTGAATCATTGTTACTGTTCTGTGAAACATGAAATTTAAACACAGTGCAATGGGTAACTATAGTTTTAAAAGAATGTAAAAAGTAAAAAAGAGGAGTTGGAGATACAAGGTTTTTGCAAAAGCCACAACATAGTTCAATCCACCGGTGGTGTAATTGCCAGGTTTATGCAATCTGTAAGTTAAACTGCTCCTTCTCTCCGACAAAATGAATGAGAGC
Source organism: Megaleporinus macrocephalus (assembly GCA_021613375.1). Lineage (NCBI taxonomy): Eukaryota > Metazoa > Chordata > Actinopteri > Characiformes > Anostomidae > Megaleporinus > Megaleporinus macrocephalus. The sequence goes on from CM038706.1 coordinate 35,427,439, forward strand.
AATTTAATGAACATCTGGTGACAGATTTGGATAAACGCACACAATCATAACATTACAATTACACTTTACCTCCTGCCCAGTATGCAAACCTTTCTGCATGATATTTGTTTGCCTAAAGACCAAACTGCTGACTTTCTAAGTACTCCTACATAAATAATCTTGTGGGACACAAGTGCACAGTAGTGTGGAAACTACTGACAGCTTGGCAAACTGCATAAAGATATGTGGGGTTTTTTTCTGAATGTTTAATTTGATGCTCCGTTAGTGGACAGCGATGGATTCTCTTGTGCAGAGACTGGGTTTCCCTCTGATTTTCTGGCATATGTAGTTTAGGTTTTTTACCCACTTACAGGTTTTAGTTCCAGTATTTATTTACTGTACAGGCTAGTCAACAGGCTCAGTCAAACACAATTCTGAGTAACTGTCAACTACTAACCACTGTTGCGGCACTAAGCTTCACGAGACGCTGCTGCGTGTGAAACCTCCCCTGAACATGCACATCTTGAATTCTAGAAGGGCAGAATAAGCTGTCCTGTGACCATATGATAAAGAGTAAAGATGGGCAACTAAGGCTTTGAACAAGGAATATCTTAGATGAGCACAGGTGCAACAAGGGGTGCCCAGGTGACATCAAAAACTTCATTCAAACTGTACTGAAGCAAAGAAAACCTCAGTTAAAGAAATGGTTCATCATACAACAAAATCTGCACAGTGTCTCTCTTCCGTTAATCGTAAGCAATCAAATCAAGGCTGGTGCCCAAATTTAATTTGGAGCTAAATCTTTTTACTTGACATCTTGTATTACATTAGCCCTGTAGTTTTGCGGAAAAAATTCAGATGTCGACGTGGGATACCAAAAATCTCAAGGTCTATCAACTGCACTTGAGGTAACATTATGTAAATTTCTGAAATTTTCATTTTTCGGGGAACCATTCCTTTAATACAACTCGCTAGAAAGAAAGCTGTGCAGCCACTGTTCAGTTAGCCTGTGAACAGTTCATGTAAAGACATGAGCTGACAGTTAACAGTGCACGCAAAGACCTGTGTCAACCAAGGCCACTCATGACGATGTGCAAATGTAATGTGAGGCGCCGGAGCGCCAGCGGGGCTCCTTCCACTCACCTGCTCTCCAGCCTCGGGCGACTTCATCAGGTGTTTCTCCCTGTACAGCGACCACAGACCCACGTTGGGCAAGAAAATGAGCGCTACGGTGAATAAAAAGGCCATCTGCAGGACACGCTTCTGTCTCCTCTTCATCGTGAAGACCCGGGCTGTAGTGCTGTAAGACGGAGGGGCAGGCACAGACGAGCTCTCACTCCGGCCACGAAAACGCGCCGCCTTCTCTCACACACCAGGACAAAGTTTCCCCTGAAACAAAGGGGGAGAGGGAGGTAGGGGAGGTTACGGGCGCTAGCGAGAGAGAAACGCCACCAGCGAACGCTAAAAACGACAGACACGGAATGAGGGGAAACACGGGTAATTTAGCTAGCTAGCTAGCTGTCCACCGCCTCCACCACTTTGGCGGTGGTAAAACGTACGAAACCACTAGTCCAAGCAGCGTTCACCACGCTACAACACGGAGCAGCGAATCCGTTGTTAACGACCTAACGCGAATGGCTCTGAATGCGTCAGTTAAAATGAAAAGAAATGAAAACGACTCACTGTAGAGGCGCGTTTGCATGTTGACAGAGAGAGGCACACACACACACTCGCACACACTCTCCGCACACACGCGCACGCCGCTCTGGTCGGTAATCCTTCTCCCCGTTAGCCGCGACGCTTAACTCTGTGAGTGACCAACGGTTTTAACGGTCCGCGCTCCAGTTCAAATTTTGAATCGAGTCTCGCGCTCGTCCCGATTGGTGCTTCTCAAGTTCTGCTGGCATCGCTCGCTTGTTTGGTTTGCGCGTTCCAGTTCATTTGAGCCTCGCGGCTCTGCGCTCCGTCCTCGCGCGCCTTCCCATCGCCTCCGTGCGTGTGCGCGTGCGGCGATAAAGCCACGTGCGCGCGCGGGCCGAGCGTCGCTGCACCCGAGCGGAGGAGAGGCGCTGATGGGGGCTGTTGAGCACGGCTATGGATAAAGAGTTAGAATTAACGGGAAAAAGAAAAAAAGGCACAAACACTTGCGGTGACCCCCAACGTGTCTGGACACTTTAACCATTTCACCGTTATTTAACTTTATTGGGGTTCTTTAGGTTCATAGGCTCTAGGTTCATTACATTTGTGAGGAAAAAAAGGTACATTAGACATATGGGAGAATTTTGGAGAAAACCCAGAGAATCAGATGCCACTATTTTGTAGTGGAAGCATGGGTGGCACCTCAGTAAGAGAGATTTAAACATGTTAGTAGTTGGGACTGTAAGCTTGAAGCTGTATGTGTTGCATGGTGCGTTCTGTTCAGTGTTGTGGGTCTGTTTAGTGGGATGGTGGTGCAGTGTTTATACCATCAGGGAGAGTGTGAGGGTTGTTGATGACCTGCCTGCTAACCCAGCTGTTCGGTAGCGTAAATCAAAAGTATCTCTGCTGTTATGTTCAATAGAGTTCTCATTTAAAAGCATTATGCATTATGTCTTTTCAATCTGTGCTGATGCCACTGTGGTGTCAGAAGTGGGATCCACCCTTAGTAGACTGTAGGTAAACAAGATCATGACATAAATAGCTTGAGATCTCAGGAAAGCCACTAAAAATACTCAATACTCATAGTCACGTCAGTACTTGGTAAATTAATATGTGAATTTAGGGCTTTCTTCTGCTGTTCTAGGGGAGAGGTACATGCAGGACATGTTGAGACAAAACAGCAATCACATTTTCCACTGATTTATAATTATTAACACATAAAAAACTCATGTAACTTCACTGGTTGTTTTAGCTAGTTAATGGCTTTATTAGCGTTGTAGATATCAAAGATGCTGCCTATCACCACCACTGTAAAAAATCAGAACTAGTAAGTTTCTCTGCAATAAACTATTTCAGACATTATGTTCTCATTCATTTCTTTTTTTTCAACAGTGAGTGAAATTCCCCTTTAAACAAACACAAATATGCACAGAAACTTTCATATAAACAAACACATATACATTCAAACAGACACATGAACTAGCACACATACTAATGCATTGGCACACAAAGATTCACCTCTGATTCCCCTACCTTCTACAATTGCATCACACAGGGCCAGATATTCACTGACTTTCAGATCTTTTCACTCTCACTCACGATTCGCCTTTATGTTTTTTCATACTGCCTTCATATTCTTCATTTCTGTCTGAAGGATGCTGTCTGTTGGTAGGCTATGGGGTTGCTACTCTAGAGGCATGTGGTTCTTTGAAGTTGTTTATTTATTTATTTATTTCCAACTGGATGCTGCGATCCTTGATGGAAACGAAGGTGAGAGGGAAACAAAGGCTGCCACAGACACTTTGTTTATGAAAGGAATCAATATATGCAGGGGTTACCTCGTATTAATCACTGCCTTCATGGTCTTCGACTAGTCTGAGAAAACAAATCTATGAAAATATTTGAGAGTACACACTCTAACCCATATCACCTGTTATTTTTCACAGTTTTAAATGAGATAAAATAATCCGTGGGTTGTCATTGAATTCCAAGGCCACCGACAGAGGGGGCCAGTGATCATACCCTGCTCTGCAAACCATCTGAAACGACTTATCTTCACAGCACACAGGTGATATACCGATTCATAAAGTGGAATGATGGTGGAAGATTCCATCATATATAATTTTACATCTATTAAAATGGATAGCCCAAAGCAGGAGTCATTTCCCTGAACTCACAAGTCACTCCAGCGCAACCTTGAACCACAGCTTCATGCATAATGACCTTCACTTTATGCACTTCACTCTATCAATTTTACACACCAGATACTACTGTAGGTATACTTCATTGGACACAGCTGGTGTGCTTTAAATGCTACATTAACCTGAATATTTGCAAATGACAGGTAAATAGAGACACTGTAGGACCCTTCAGGTAAATAGAGACACTTCTTCTAAGTTATAAATGTAGCTACAGTAAGCTATCACTGTCATAGACATTCAGTTGTGCAAACTAGTCTTAATCTCCATAGAGTGTTCATTGCCATTAGAATGGGACACGTTGGAGCCTAAGGTCACTATGCTCAATGCTAAATATTGGCTAAAGGGGCCCCTCAGCACTGGAAATTGAGCATTGGAGCTGTGCTGTCTAGAGCTATTAAATATTGGCAAGAGTTGACTTGCGTTTCTGATCCAGAACTAATCATCTAATATCAGTACCTGACCTCGCAAATGCTCCTGTGGCTAAATGCTATAAAATCTTCGCAGCAATTTTTGACTGTTCCAGGTGTAAAGCCTGCCCAGATGAAAGTAGAGACCGTTACTACAGCAAAGAGGGGGAAAACTCTCCATTCGTTTAATGTCTGAAACGCTGGGGGAGCAAATGTCTGCAAACTTGAAAATATAGACAAAGACATTTAACTGCTTGAACCCAGCCGCTCAGAAATAACAGGCACAGCCTGTCCAAAAAGAGAAAACAATATTGCTTCATGCAGGCTTCAGACAAACTAAGATGCAATCTCACCATATGTTTCGGCACCATGGATAGCTGACTCCACAGAACAATGCCTCCTTTTGCTGATATTCCAAATTAAATGCTCTCAAGTTACTCTCCCAGTAGAGACAGAGTCATATATATATATATATATATATATATATATATATATATATATATATATATATATATATGCATGCATAGTATCTGCTACATCTTTTGACATATTGCTATAACATTATTGTTATTATCTGCCATTTAAGCCGTACAGATCCTTTAAGAAATCCTTTGTGTTCTAGACTCCAAACTTCTGCTGGCACCGAATAATCCAAAACAGTATTTATTTATGTCTAGTTTTACTACATATATAATATATATATGTACATTCTTTGAAAGCAACAAGTCTTACAGAATGTTGCCAAAAATCTCATTCACTCATTCAAGTTTGTATTTACTACATGAATAAAATGCTACATCACTTGATGTGACCTAATGTTATTCAGAGGTGGTAAATTTGGAAAAAAATTAGAAAAATTACACCTAATCTGCCCTGAAAATATTACAAAATATTAACATCAGTTTTTTAAACTGGAGTATTTATGTATGGAGCATGATCAGGTGTCCAGTTAAGATCTAGGTGTTAATTTACCACTGTTTGTGTTCATTAAACACTGGAGCTTACAGTCTAAACACCACATTGAAAGTGTGGAATTAAAGTCTCTGAGGGCTGAGAGTGCACACTTGATATTTTCACAACAGGCAGAACTCACAAACTGAGCTTTTAGGAATGGAGGCATGTTTTGGATGTGGACGACTTGTTAAGTTTTACATAGGCATACAGACAGGTCACTGTCAACATATCTACTTCCACAGTCTCTCCGTAGCAGTTCAGCGAATACTCGTCTCAGGACCTTGGACAGCAGCCGTGAAAGGTAAAGTGAGCTCCAGGGGCAAAACCTGTGGATAGGTGTTCATTTATTGATGTTTAGTTAACCAAAAAATATGCACAAAACTTGTATCACACATAGGAAAACTGTTTTGTATGCTACAAGGCTGCACAATGAAGGCTCAGGATTTATGCCTTCTTATAGCTTAATTGTTGACTGAGCAGAAACTGTGTAGTTTTACTTGAAATAATAGCTTACATGGTCTTTAAGTTATTAAAACTAACCCGATGCAATGAGCACAGATTAACACATAACTGCATGCTCATTACCCCTGTAGGAAAAATAATGGACAGGGAAAAGTAAGTATGAAGACAAAGTACAAAGTAACTACTAGAGGTGACCTGAAAATTATGAAAATTACATTTTATTATGCATCAAAATTGCATATTACCATCAGCATGCACTGCAATGTCCTCTGCATTGTAAATGAAAAATCAGTTAGAAGGGCTTTTATCTTATGGTAAAAACAATCTGTCATTGAAAAAGCATTTGTTGTAATATGATGTATGACAGCCCCGAACCCGACATCCTCTCTGACATTGCTGTGATTGACTCCAACCCTCTATTTACAATAATTCAATCATATCTCAGTGGTACATTGTCCTTGAGTTTAAAAAGAAGAGAATATCCTACAATGTTCATTTGAAAAATCTAAACATGTTCCATGTTGAATCATCAACTCCAAGATGCCAGTCACAAAAGGGAACATACTGACAGGCAGTCAAGGCCATCAAACATCACTGTTATGAAGGATCACAACAACAATAGGTCAAAGTAGAAGCTGGATATATCACGAGATGGCTCTTGGGGAGATATTGATAATATTAGACAATAAGACAATGTTCAGATTGAAAAATTCTTCTGTTTGGCTAATTTGTTGCCTGCTGCATTTTGTATACTAAACATTCTGCAGATGCTTCAGAAAGCAAAGAAAACGACAGACCTTAGATATATAAAATGATTATGTTATTTAACCCTAAGACTGAGATAGTAATAAGCTACACATACAGTTTAGATATAAATGTGTCCCAAAGTCTGATAACCAGTGTGTAATATACATTTTTTTCTGTAATTAAGAATATCCTGTTGTGTTTAAATGAAAAATATTTTGTTCAAAGGTGTGTTTGTTAGTTTTGGCTGGTGCTGCAAGAAAATGCTGGCCAGTATTTTTGAGTTCTGCTCAAAATGACCTAAAATTGTCACAACCAAAACAGTCACTACTGGTAAAGCATTATTAATTAATTGGTTCTAATGGAATCAATCATTTCTTTTAATAAAATGAACATAATTAAATGTCCAAGTCTAAAAATCGTAATGTCACCTTTAAATCCGTTCAGTAAAATGGTTCACACATCATCCAATCAACCATCTTTGTCTCAACTGCCGCATACTTCCAATCCCTGGCCATTTATGAGCTCCATATACCTTTATCTATAGTTGTATATATGGTTTGCAAACCCAAAAAGATGAAAATAATTTGATGCATCCTCTACAAAGAACAGACTTGAATATGGCATTAGCATTATGCTAATTTACTGCATTTTCTTTACATATTCAAACATTTTCAATTTATAAACATATTCAAAATATAAAATGCGCAAAAACAGTTAACAGAGTGTTAATTTCATCATGTTAAACTGTGTAGTAGTATGTTTTCTATAGAGGATGTAATTTGACCAGGAACTGCAAAACTTTTGCATATGACTGCAGTTTAATCCATTTGTGGATAGCAGCAATGTACATTGTGGATCTGACCCATTGTAATGGTTGACCTTGTTTCTGTCCTTGCACTGCTGTACACTGTACATGTTGAACACTTACTGGCCACCTTAGTTGAAACCCTTACCTTGTCACCTTAATGACTATGGCCACATAGTGTCTAACTGTTCACCAGCAAATTCAGGCTACTTAAAACTGTGAATTATGGTCTTGTGTTTGCCCTGATCTTCAATTGTCAAGACCCCCCGTACGACCACCCCAGAACCCATAATATTTGGGAGGTGGTTCATTCTCAGAACTGTGGTGAACTGAAATGGTTTGGTGTGTTAGCGTGTGTTATGCGGGTATGAGTGGATCAGACACAGTAGTGCTGCTGGATTTTATAAAGACTGTGTCCACTCAGTGTCCACTATATTAGAAACTCCTACTTTGTTGATTGACCTTAAAAGAGATAATAGCTCATCTGTCTTTTTTATCATGCTGAAGTCCTTCATTGGGGGTCTCAGGACACTGCCCAGAGGACACTGTTGGCTGAATATTTTGGTTGGTGGACTATTTCCAGCAGTGACACTGAGGTGTTTAAAAACTCCAACAGCACTGCTTAGTCTGAACCCCACTAACACACCACCACCACATCAGTGTCATTGTAGGGCTGAGAATGATATATATTATAGAACCACATCTGTCTTGCTGCACCTCGCCTCAGTGTGTCTAGGTCTTGTCTTGGCTCAACTAATACAATGTCTTGGTGTTAAATCTGTCTCAATTTGTCTGGGTCTCGTCTCGTCTTGGACTCACCTCTGATGGTCTGGATTACAAAACTAGTCCAGCATTTTCATGAGGTAAGTTGTCAGCTTAAGAGTGAGACCAAAGTATCAGCAGCCACACGTTTTTTGGCCCAGTTATACAAGTTGTAACTGCCTCAGAATCTGATTCCTCAAACCTCTGGAAGCTACCAAACTTCAGCTGCTTCAGAGCTAATGTACAGTGACAACTGTGTCTTACATGTGTCTTTTACATGCCATTAATAAGTCTACTAAGCCTATTATCTCTGACGAGCAAGGGATCCTGACAGAAAAATAAATGTAATAAAAAATGACAAACACCAAAGGTTTAATAAGTGTTGCAGTTCTGTTTGATGCATTAAAAAATCTGCTAGGAACTAGAGGAGGACCAAAATAGCTCCTGTCCGCTAAATTCAGCTATTTCCGAAGTGATGAAGTGTCAGTAGCGTTGGTGTTGATGCTTCGCATTCATGTGTGGAGATGATGTTCAAGACAAGCACAATTAGTTATTCTAATCACAAAGCACTGAGCTAACTGCCCCGCCGACGGCTAGTTGTGAAATGTGACAAGTGAGTGTTCATCTGCTGAGATGACAGACAAATTGGTGCCTGCAGGAGAAGAATCATTTCAAGCATTTTTGGAAAAGTAAAAGGGGGAATAGGCACATAGACAGAGAAACACCGACACACACATATATGCATGCAAGCGCAGGCATGCAATCACATGCATACAGCCAAGGTTTTGAAATGGGTGGATTGATTGAAAGTAAGTGAAGCATGAAGTACACAAACAAACAAGCGGCATCTAATATATGGAATCGGAACTTACAGTATAAAGCACACTCATGCATGCACACTAAAAAAACGATTCTCTAATGCAGTCACACTTAACACTGGCCCATTCTTATGCATTGCTATAAATGGAAATGAACCTAGAACCCATTCTTTATCAAACCTAAAGTGTCCTAATGAACACATGCACAGAAACGTTCTAACGTTCTCTGCTTGAAAGAAAAGTGATAAGTTAAACTGCGTGGAAAAAAAGAATGTTTTAAGCTTTGATTCTTTTATCAGAGAATCATCATAAGGGACCCGAGGCAAAGCACAAACTTTATTCATTAGACAAGTCTTTGAAGTGGAAAGGAAATCTGACAGTCTGCATGAATGCATAATAATCATTTCATAAAGAGCCAAGCCATTTCGTAATATACATCCATCTGGGTAAAAAGGTCAGCCTTAATAGAGGCTGTGCCTGTGTAGTTACTGATGAATTAATGTCAACGTAGGAGAGGTACGCAGGGAGACATTGTCTCAAAGCTTTACACTCACATACACACACATACACACAAATGAATTTGAATGGAAATCAGGAATTCAGAAATGTATATTTAACTAAAAATGTTGTAGAATGTACAGCAACAAAATATCATTTGTTCTGTATTTAATGTGGCCATTCTTTATCTTGATTACAGCCTCCACTCTTTTCAAGAAACATGCTTTCAGTTTATTGCAAAAATCCGCAGCAACACCTCCAGAGTAATCCAAACTACACATTTGTGCTAAATAAAGCCTTGAAAACATCTCAGATGTCCAGTTTGAGTGCAAATAAAGAGATCGGTTTATAAAGCTTATTTCTGCTATAAGGCTTCTTGACAGCTATACATTCTTTAGACACGTAACATTGAGATGTGGTCTCACAGTGGAAGGATGAACAGAAACACCTGTGGATGCTTTCAGATCTGAAGCAAGAGTGGAGCGTGATTTTCTCCCCTCTCGCAAAGATGAAAGCTTTAAGTGCTGTTTATCTGATGGTGGTCTATCAGGCGATGTACAATTGTTAGAAGTCATGTTTTCTCTTACAAAAGTGTTTCCTTGTCAACATTTAAAGCACACCTGCATTTAAAAAAGAAGATTTCTTATTTTTTACCCATCTTAGAATGAAAGTGTATATTACAATAAAAGTGTATTAAAATAGTGGATTCTATATGTACAACCAAAACAAGTTTTTTAAAAGTATACAAAGGACTGTAGATTAAAATATCTTTAATGTTACGAAAAATATACATTTAATTAGGTGTGTCTAAACGTTTGATTGGAAGTGTACTTGTACGGAATAATTCAAATATGCCTTAGAAATGCACATAAAATAGGCCCCAGATGGTTTTATAACAGTTCAAAAACCTATATAATAGTAAAAATTGAACCTATAAAAAGTGATATTGGGTATAAAGCTATAATAAAGTATCATATTCCAAAAGTGGTGATCAACAACACACACACACACACACATATATATATGATAATTACCGTATATTCGTATATTACCGTATCATTCTTCTTCTGCCAATGTACTTTTTAAAAAATGCAGATTTTAATATTTAGGTTATAGGACATACATTGAGATAGATAGATAGATAGATAGATAGATGAGTGCTGACATAAGATGTCCAGTAAAGTCTCAATAGTGTCTATGAGTGCTGACATAAGATGTCCAGTAAAGTCTCAATAGTGTCTATGAGTCTCAATAGTGTCTATGAGTGCTGACATAAGATGTCCAGTAAAGTGTCAATAGCGTCTATGAGTGCTGACATAAGATGTCCAGTAAAGTGTCAATAGTGTCTATGAGTGCTGACATAAGATGTCCAGTAAAGTGTCAATAGTGTCTATGAGTGCTGACATAAGATGTCCAGTAAAGTGTCAATAGTGTCTATGAGTGCTGACATAAGATGTCCAGTAAAGTGTCAATAGTGTCTATGAGTGCTGACATAAGATGTCCAGTAAAGTGTCAATAGTGTCTATGAGTGCTGACATAAGATGTCCAGTAAAGTGTCAATAGTGTCTATGAGTGCTGACATAAGATGTCCAGTAAAGTGTCAATAGTGTCTATGAGTGCTGACATAAGATGTCCAGTAAAGTGTCAATAGTGTCCAGGAGTGCAGATGTACAGTAATGTGATTACAGTACAAATAAAAATAAACTGTAATTTGAACATATGTTGCTACTTTATATAAAATGACAACAATTGGCAATATGATGAATCTAAACTTTTGAACATTAGTGAATACACAGTGCCCTCATGTACAAACTAACAGACTCTGTAAACCAAGCGATAACTCCTTGCAGCATTGTGTGCAGAATCCGATGCAAACAGCACATTAACAGGACAGGCGTAACACATGGGCTCACTAACAGGTCCCACCGCTCAGCGGTTTGTGGCCATGGCCTGTTCGCCTGTTCGCTTCACTGTGTTCTCCACGGAGCTCAGAGGAGACGGCTGCAGAGAGCAAAGAAAACCCGGCTCCATTTAATCCCTCTTGACTGGAAACAGGGATTTGAGGGTACGCTTGTTAACCGGACACCACTGTTCCACACAGCGGCACACATCTAAAATTACTCGCTGACTGAATGCACTGCCGCCGTCATGCCTAACACCGTCCGCTACTGCCATCATCGAAAAAGCTGCTTTCTTTGTAGGTCGTGCAAGCTGGATTGTGCTTGCTGTTTACTGCTGACAATTATTTTTGGAGTTTCCAGATATTATCTACTGTGTTCCATGCCTGTTATCTAGCAAAAATAACATGAGTTGGCTGTCTTCTTCACTTTCGGGAGAATGCCTCTTGAGATTGTTATTGTTTTTTGCCTTAGTACCAGTAGCAAAAGCATTTCTTCAACTCTCCAATATGAGGCTTGAAACAAAGACTGAGCTTCATGTTTGATAGTAAGAGTCACCTCGTCCTTTTAAACATTTCTAGTTATTTTACACTATTTTATTAACAAGGAAGTTTGGAATAAATCTATTCCTATCTATATATCCCTTATGACTTTCTATAATGAAGCCCCACTATCTTCACCGTATCTCCTCAGAAAGACTTGTTCTCAATGTCTTGCTAATAACTGTGGTAATGATAATGTGATGATTTGAAGCTAACAGTTGCCCCCTTACTCCAAATTATGTAAATCAGCCAAGACATGGTTGGCATTCAAACTATTGCTCCTTTTGGTTTTTTACTGGAGCTATTGTTGCTGCCACTTAACGAACGTTTACTGCCACCAGGGTCGGATACCTAAATTATCATAAAGTTGACTCATATGCTTACACACATAATGCATGTAACCAAGTACATACACTTATACACAGTGTATGCACTACGCAGGTGAATCTTTCTTTGTCTTTAAGTTAAATGTGGAATGGAGAATATCATCACTGTCTTACAATTAAAAAAAAGATATTTAAAGTTACAAATACATTCACCCACCTGCCACTCTATTAATCTACATTCTTTGTTCATTTTATTGGCTCTGCTTACTGTAAAGGTGCACTTTTACTTTGTGTTTGTAAACCTTCTTTGTTATGTCAAGTTCATGTAACTTTATTATTTCACAAGCTAGATTAAGAAATACTTTTAAAGAAACCATTTTCATAGAACTCATAAAACTGCAGCTACTAATGCTTGTAAATAGCTCACAAGCTAACTATCTAACACATGATCAAAATAATGTGGCATTAACATAGAAGATGACATGGCAAACATAGCGAATGCTCACCCAGTAGGGGAGAAACCGGCTGGCTGAAACGACAGTTCCAACCACTCCTCGACAGTATGCACTGCTCTGCTATCCCACAGCCCAGCACAGAATAGTACAAGTAGAATGTAAACACATGTAATGTCCACTCAGAATTCCAGTGAGGCCCCTGTGTGTGACTGCTCCGTATGGCCGTATGCATCTGTGACTAGTAGCATATGAAGTCTAAGTCTGATCAGAGTCCCCTGTGCGAGCATGCTGCCCCCCTCGCAGACACTTCGCAGCAGGGGTTTTGAAATATCCACCACCCCAGTAAATGAACATGCTGCGAATGCGCTCTTCTAGGCCACTTCCAGCCCCCTGTCCTCTCTCTTGGGCTACGTTCTCTCACTTGATGCAACACAGTAGAGAGACACTGAGCTCAGTGTCCTCGTCCCAAATGCACAGTGGAACTCTTTGCAGTTCACACCACCAACATTGTATTATTAGATGAATTATATTGCACTTCAGCCGCTGCGCTCAACTATTTTATCTTCTAGGTATGAACTCTGGCTAGGTTTTGCATTTGTACTGTATCTAACCTTGTATTTAATTGTCTTGTCTCTAGGTATCATCACTGGCCCTTGTTTCTTGCAGCATTTGGACTTAAACCTGTTTGTACTAGCTAGAGATACATACTCTGACCGAACACACAGCACTTTTGTAAGTCTGCTAAATGCTGTAAATGTAAATGGTTGAAAATAACATGTTTAAGTCTCACACTGCGTTTTGGCTGTGTCTGGCTGCACTTTGGATGCACACTCTGCAAGGACACATTTCACGTTTAAACGAACTATTGCAACAGCTAATGTTTTAAATATTAAACACTGATTTTTTTCCATTAAAATCCAAGTAGGAATGACAAAATAAACATCTATTTAAATCCTAGCTGCTAACGCTGAAGCATTCTGCGCTGCTGCGAGGAGAGTCAGTGAAATCGTAACAACGCCGGTGCTTTTTAAGCGCAGATGGACCAGCGGAGATGAAAGCTGGGGATAAAGCCTACAGCTGCCATTCAGATCGATGCTGCAGCCGCCTGCATGCGCCGTGATAAGGAAGAGGACAGTGGTGGGCCCTTCAGAGGTTGCTGGAGGAGAGCTCCCAGGTTGAGCTCAAATCGAAAATACATCTCCTGACTGAATTTTTACAGTGTCAGTGGATGCTCTCAACTTCACCTTTAAATTCCAGCATTGGGAAGAATTAATGAAAGTTCCTAGGGCAATGACTTCTGGCTAACTAGGTCCCACTAGTTTTCATTAGCTGTTTGTTTGCTGGAGTGTTCCAGAAAAACATTCCTTTTAATTTCAAATGCTGTAAAAAGATAGAGGTTGCCGGCATTGGTAAAATATTTTTTTTTTGCAAGTTATGGATCCGTTGAGTCTTTTGGGCTTTGCTACTCGGGTGGGGAATTATCAAATCACTTTCACTGCCCTCTCAAATTTGATCTCAACATTTTTTTAAGGCTTGCTTGTCAGTAAATAAATGGAAAACAATATTTCTAACCCAGTTCCAATTTTGCATTATTCAAAGTCATTAAGAGTGATTGATATGAAATAGAGTGCATTATTGAAATACATTAACTCAGATTTCCTTTTAATGGTGGTGATATGAATGTAAGATGCAATTCCTACAGTGCAAAAGCAGACCATGTACAAAGGCTGTTACACGTCTTTTAATATATAAATACGTTAATTTAATCTGATAGGTGTAAAATAGAGTTGAATCTGAAAACAATTTTTTTGGGTGCTATTTTGCCCTATGTGTACATGCCTGCCATGAATATATTCAAAAATGACATTTTAGGACAATGTGTTAATAGCCATTTTATGTAGAACCTTTCTTTGATGTGGCTTTTCCAGGCATTAAACTCTTTAGATGTTTTTATTTGTTTGTTTGTTTTTTTTAAGAACTCATCTGAATGACTTTGTTTGAAACCCGTAAAATTCCCCTTCATGTAAAGAGTAAGAAATGTAAGACTTGACACACCACCATATTTTTGCTATAGTCCGCCACTCAGATAGTTACTACAAACAAATTAAAGCACTAAGCATGCATCCAGGCCAGAACAGACCAAATTCCTCTTCATCTTAATTCCATGCTTAAACTGCATCAAATCCAAGCGTTTCTGCAGAATTTAGGACATCTGGACCACAGACTGGATGAGCATGTTTGATAAGATTAGTTCCAAAGTTCATAGATCAGCATCTTCTCCGTTGTTCCACCAAACTATCAAGTTTGGCAGACTAACAAGATGTAAGCATATACACGAATCTGACAGAGCTCTCTTAAGGAACATGACTCCAAATACAGCAGCAAGTGTGAAACTTCACCATGGTTTCACTTAAATGCAAAGGGCCATGAACAGCAATTTACACACAGCATGCTTTCCATTTAAAAGCACGTTGCAAAGGCATGATATGGGAATGCTTTTCAAATGTAATGAATGGACAGTCACTAAAGATAGCAAGGAATAGATGGCAAATTATAGAGTACAGTTTTCTTAAGTCTGCTAAAGCTTTGGAACATTTCTACCTTTCAGCTGTTAAAAAAGACCCCAAAGCAGAGGGCAAAAGAAGAGAAATGTGTTTCTCCAGTATTTAGAGCTGTCAAAGAATATATCTGTAGAAAAAGACCAGAACTACTGGTCGTCAAATATTACTACCACAGAATAATAAGAAACCTTTATAGGAGGTAAGTACTTTTTCACGGTGCATAGTCAATTACAAAAAACTACATTTGCTGCTTTTATCTGTTTTGGAGATGAATCAAGCTCTGTTATGCGCAAGGTCATTCTGGCTCTGTGTGATGTGCTGACTTTGTAGGCCCTCTTGCCAGAATTATGACTTCGGGGAAAAAGGTATAAAATACAGTAATTGCTTGCCATGAAAGGCGAGTCAATATGTAACTTTGGTGATACTTTATTTTCAGAGATCTTTTTTAGATTAAATAGATGCTCAACAGACTCTGACTAACATAACAGCATTACAAATATATGTTGATTTAAACTGATATCAACAATAAAGCATCTAAATACATTTCAGCAGATGATTGAGACACTTTTAATAAACTGTGCAAATAAGATTCATTCATAATGTGCTGAATTCAATTGTTTTACACTTCATTTGGAGGGTCCAAGTTTATATCTGTAGGTGTTAACCTTAGACTGAACATGTAACATATATAATACAGACCATCTCAACATCCTTAATAAGCTTTGTAGACAAGCTGCTGACATCATCCTACAACTGGAGATTAGGTTTTTTTTAAGTTTAGGGTTAGGACTAAGGCCAGGATGTGGATAAGGGTTAGACCCAGAGTTAGGGTTAGGATGACGTTTGGGTTGACATTAGGGTCAGACCCATGGTTAAGGTGAGGTTTTGGGTTGGTCTTAAGGTTAGGCCTAGGGTTAGGGTTAGGTTTAGGATAAGGTTAGATTTTGCTTGTTGGAAGTAACATATTCAGAGCACTTATATGTACATATAAACAATACATCACCTTAATGTAGGAAATGAATCAACAGTAAATCTTTAAAATATTTATTTCAATGTATTCAGATGCTTCACTACTGCTACTCTGTTAAATATTTAACAATGATCAGATATTGGTGTCAACAATGGGCCACTTAAAATACTGAGTTATTGTAACTTTGAAGTCTACAAGGTGTAGCACAATCGTGTAATACATTGCAAGTTTTTGCGGATGTCCATGAGAGTTTATGAGGGAACAAGTTTGTTTACTACATAGAGTGTGTTGTGCAGTCAAGGGTTTTATGTAGACGCTGTAATCTGGCTTACTAGCATAATTCACTTCATTATCCCTAAAATATGGCCAAGGGCACATACCACTGATTTTTTTTCTGCTTGACTAGAAAATTCAGTGTGCAATACAGAACACCAGTGTGCTCCAAAACTAGAGTGTGCAGGATTTATTCTTGGATGCTGGATCCCAGAACCTATGGAAAAACATTTCTCACACTTAAACAAAAAATATACATATGGCAACTTTTGCTATACATAACTTAGTATTACAGGTTTTTTCTCAAAATTATGTTTTGGTATCTCATAATTATTAGAAACTTTCTTAATATTCTGAAACTATTATTATACAATACTAGTCCAGAGAAGCTTTCTCATTATTATGACGTAAGTCACTAAATCATTATTGTGCTATACTACATATTTTTTTTCTACAAGTGACACATATGAGCTTCTATAAGAAACTGGCTAAATAAATTGTGGTCGGAGCCTCATTTTTAAAACATACTTTCATGTTAAATGTGTTCTTAAAGGGAGACTCTAAAAAAACAAACATTACAACATTGTTGTTGTAAGTATGTCTATTTGGCTCCCGCAGTTGGACCACTATAGTGTAGAGAATTAGATTTTCCCTTTATGATGCATCTTGAAGGTGAGAGGAACCAAATAACTATGGGGTGGATACATGATGGTGAAAAAATGTAAGCAGGACCAAAAAAAGCTTTTGTCCCTGCAAGCCTAAATAACAAACCTGTAGTTGGAAGCCCTCAAGGCTGTCTAGGCCTAAAGAGCTTTTATGCGTTAAAAATACACGTCTGTTTCCACATGTCTAACCCTATCCCTAAGCCTAACCCCAACAGTGGTATCAACCAATTATGTTTTGGTTTATAATGAATAGAATCTGTTTTGTGAGGAAATATAACTCTGCTAATACAATAGGTGGCCTGACCAGTTTGTTCTGTCAGTTGTCAGAAAAATAAAATAATCAGCAGCAGCTTTATGCAAGGGCACTTTACTGAAATAGTCACTGTACAACTTCTACAAGTGAAAATCTTTGTTAATATGTCAGTTTTAAGGTTCAATTAAAACAAGAAAAGGCACTTTCACTAGCCTAAAATGATGTGAATCACTATTGGGGTTTGGACAACATCTGAACTTTATCTGTATTTATTAAATGTCAGATAACTGAAACAAATAAATTGAGGCTCTCAACAGCTCATGGTAATTCCATGTAGCAAATCCAGACATTTATACAGAACCCATAACCCTCTGAAATAAAGACCACAAAACTTCAGCAGACTAGCAAGATTTAAGCCACTGCCAGAGAATATGTGCGTGGTAAATCAGTGGACTATTCATGAGTGGTACATCAGTGGATTTCTGTGAGGGATTCCTATTAGTTAGATGACTCAGTTGTGTGAGGCATGCTGGGCACTGTATTACTGAAACAAAAAGGATACAAGATTCTGTCAAACTGGTGAAGCTTAGGGATGCAGTGCTGCACTATAGAATATCACATGTTACCACAAATAGTATATTACCTGGTAAATTAGGCTGAAATGTCAAGTTAAGTTTGCACTTATAACTATAGCAGACTGACACTGCCGTTAGGAAATGTTCAGTTTGTTCAAAACACATTAGCATTTTATAAATCATTGTTTTAGTTGTGAATTTTTCATAATTTTAAGATCCAATTCATGCTTAACAATATTTTATGTATAAGGTCAGGTCAAATTCTCACAAAGCTATTGATAAGTTACACTGCAGTTGTGTAAAGAATTTAAAATACTTAAGTACTTAAATAGATTTTAGGGATGCACAAAGACACAGAAATCATATCAGTATCAGCCAAAAATAGCTTTTTAAAGAAACATTAGCATCAGGTCTCTGCTTAGATTTGGCTTATATTTCAAATCAATATTTGATGATGTATTTATTGTATGCTGGCAGCAGCACATCTAAACTGTCTCTCGCAGTATTACGCACAAGACAATCCTGCATATACCTTCATAAATCAAAACAATTTAACAAAACCAGCCTGAAAGCTACAACTATTAAAGGAAGGCGGTGGCATTTATCACACTGCATAAATAGTACCTGATCAGTGTGCAACATTGAGCAATGTCATTACCAAAAGACATGTTTTCTTCTACTAAGTAAACGTTTAGTGTTTGGAGTTTTGCTTAAATGTAGCTTAAATTGTCACTACAGAAAGAGTCACCACTGAAAGATATAGGGCCAATAAAAAAAAATTACAATTTGTTTTTTTTAAATTCTGATTTAAATCAATTTAGAGTATGTCTTTGTTTAGAACTCAAACTCAGTACTTAGAGATTTATTTCTGGAATTCCGGGCTAATTCACTGTATGTCACAAGACAACAGAATTTTCTTGATTTACTTGAAACAAAATGTAGCTGAACAAAATGTGCACAGTTGACAGTAACTGCATTGATGTAATATATATTTAAAAACGATGAACACGTTGTAAGCCAGTATTTATTATTTTTATTTTGTGAACATGCAGACCTTCTGAAAATTTGGCCTGGAGAATCCCTCCAAGCTGGTTCTACAATAAGGAACCTCATGTTGAATTATAGATTCTGTATGCAGTGCTCTTTCAAAGTGGGCGGCCGAGCTTTGTCCCACATGTCTCTTTGAAGTGCTGGATTACCATCCGTTTAGCTGATAAAGGTGTTTCAGTGCTGAGGGAGCGCCTCCGTTTTGGGGGGAGCCCCTACCCCCGGGGTTCGCCCCGGGACACTAACCACCTGCCAGCACGGTCTGATGAAACTCAGCGTGATATGTTTAAGGAGGATCCCCTGTGAGGAATTTCGGGTGTTGTATTATTCAGCAGTGGAGGCAGAGAGAAAAGGCCCTGTGCTGATAAAGCAGGCTAGAGAGCTTTTCATTACAGACACAAACACGATAAAAGCATGAAAGAAATCTGCATTGCTTCATAAGTGCTTAAGTGCATTATGCAGGAAAGTTTTTTTCTCCTCTCCATCGTTTCCAGCTCATTAAAGCAGTTTTGATCATTTTGTTTGCAGTGTTTTGCTTAGTGCTCTTAGCATAGTCACATATGCCTTTCTAAAAGAGAAATGACCTTCATCTTTCGGGTCACACAGTAAATTTTAAAAAACCCAGGCTCTTTTTAATGATTCACAAAAGAACAATGCATAATACATTAATACCATCCTGCCCAGCATCAAACCACTATGTGACTAACGTTAATGTCTAACATGTAATAAAACATGGTATGTGGTGGGAAAGTACTAAATGTGCAAATTATGACTTGGCAATAGCAGACAGTCTGCAGAGGAAAATACTGTATACATTGTATTATGTTCTCTAGGTGACGTTTAAGGTGACAAATTATGCTGTCCTCGGTGCAACATTGGAACACTGCAATAAATTAGCTGTTGCTATATTTTGGGCCCTATTACATTTTCATGGTGTGAAAAAACACTAAAGAAAAAAATCTCTCTAGACTCAAACAGCACTGCAGAAATCAAACCCATGTGTATGTGTGTATTGAATGGCTAGATGTAAGATTTTGCATCAACAGTCATTGTGTCATATGATGTGAACTTAATTTAAGCAGACAAAATGTTGTGTTGTTGTTACTGCAATCTTATACCTCCACTCAAATACCACTTGTCGGATATGACAAACATGTAATCGATGGCACCACAAGGATATTTTTAAAGCCACATTATTCACACACCCAACGCTGCTTGCAGATTTGTGCAGGAGCGGCTAAAGGTTGATAAAATGTCCCTTGCAGGAACCCGAGACGGACAGCGCCTGGCAAATGGCTCTAATTTTGTGGGTGAAAATAGATAGGGATGAATAACTAAATGTCTGGCACAATTTTTCTTGCCGTGACAGCTCTCCCTCCGGGCGTTTTCTCTTTTACATGCTCTGTTCAACCTTTTTGGAGGTGGGAAATCTATTGAATTTCAATTTCTCCTTCTGTGGGAAAAGAATACCCTAAGGTAGAATATTTGACACAAGCACATTCCTGGAACGAAATGATATCTATATCAGGCTCAGAGAGATCGCGCCAGGGCAGGAGAGCCTTCCAAGCACCTCCAGAATATTCAGAGAAATGGCCATTAGGTATGAGAGTGGCGTGGAGATGGAAAAGACATACATCGTAGTTACAGTTCCACTTTAAGATAAAGGATAAAAGGGGGAAGAACCATGTGGGGGTAGTGAGCACGGATGCATGTTTGTGTGGTTAGGTGAGCAAATAATGTGGTCACTTAATTACAAACCCCTGCCTTGTAGCTCCACCTTTTCGGTATACAGTTGGAGACTGTAGACTAACTGTTGATTCAGAATTTATATATTTATGTTAGCTATGCTCTAGCTCTTGATAATTATCAGTTTCTGAACACAGAGACACGCTTGGCTGGAAGTGTTTGGGTGGTGGACCACTCTCTAATGCTGATGTGTGTCTGAAACACACATATCAGCACCACACACACTACCACCTTAATGTCACTGCTGTGCTGAAAATGAGCCACCACCCAAATATTATCCAGACTTCAGAGGTTCAGTGATCAGTGGTCAATAATTAATGGGGTGGAAAGCTAATGGCACACTGCACAACAACAGATCTGCTATAGTCCCATCTAGCCACTTACTTATGCACGGATATATACTCACCAAGCATTTTATTGGAAACATATTCTTATATCTACACTCATTGTCCATGTTATTACCTCCATTTACAATTACAGACTATTGTCCATATGTTGCTCTGCATACTGTGTTTTTCCACCTTTTACCCTGTTATCCAGCAGTACCACCACAGAGCAGGTATAATTCTAAGCATTGCAGTAACACTGTTGTTGTATGCTTGTACAAGTAGATCAGACTCTGTACTGTCAACTCACTGTCCACTCTAATAGACACTCCCACATTAATGATTCATCTTGTAGAATTAAAGTAAAAAAAATAATAGTTCATATGTCATTAAGTTTTCCCTGTTGGTCACTCACTGATCCTTAATAAGTGGCCACTGGATGCTGTAATTTTCATTGGTGGTGCTTTCATTTTAAAATTCACTTGTCACTTGTACCAGCACACACACACACACTAATACGCCACCGCCAGATCATTGACGCTATAGGGCTGAGAATAATCTACCTTTGAAATAATACCCGCTCTGTGGGGGTTCTTTTGCGGTTAACAAAGTAGGCAGAGAAACAGATTAAGAGATGGTTTGTAATTGTGGAACTACAGAGTGCTCCTATATGTTGAGTGCAGCTGATAAAATAGTGAATGAGGGTAGATACAATACGGTGTGCCTAATAAAGTGCTCAATGAGTGTAATGGACTCTATAAGTTAAGTGGATCTCATTAAATGGCCAATGAACGGACATATGGGTTTCTAACTGAGCAAGTGTAGACTTAACCTAGCTCTGAGTTACTGTGCTGTGTGTCTGTAAACAGGTACATTTACATTTATAGCATTTAGCAGATGCTTTAAAGTGCTTTGTATTCGGTCAGAGAATGCATCCTAGCTCGTATAAATAGGTTATAGTCCAAACTATCCCTGTTCTCCAACACTGCCAGAACAAGAGTCAGTGCTAGAAATGCAAAAAATACCTTTCAGCATATATACAGCATAGATGCAAGATCCAGCCAGTGCCACTATCTGGGTGGCAGGATAAAGAAGAGTCTTGACGCTTGTCTTTCATATATTTTAAAGTATGGTGAGTAAAGCCGACCTGTACTCGAAACTCAAAGCGTTCAAGGTACAGAGCGACTCTGACCATTGCCATAAGGTAGGGAGGGGCTGGTCCATTCTTGCCATTGTAAGCAAGTTTTAAATCTCATGTAAGCAGCTACAGGAAGCCAGTTAAGGCAGTGCAGCAGTGGAGTAGCAAGAAAATTAAAAGACAAGCAGTGTTGCAGCATTCAGGGTTAGTTGCAACAGCCTGTTAACCCGCAGAGGAAGGCCAGCAAGAAACATAAACAGCAGTTCAGTCTTGCTAGGATTGAGCTTGAGGTGGTGAGCTGTTATCCGTGAAGAGAGGTCAGTCAGACATGCCATGATTTGAGCATTAGATGGTGGGAAGGAAAGTGTCCTCAGCATAACAGTGGTAAGAGAAGCCATGAAAGGTAATTACATCACAAAGAAAATGAGTATAGAGTGAAATAAGAAGAGGAACCATATCCTTATTCTTAAGGGAACCTTGCATGATCTGGATCCTTTCCATGTCAACTGGTAAGAGCGCTCCTTCAGAAAGAAGTCAAAGGACATCCATGCACAGTCACTGATTCCAAGGTTGGTGAGGACTGACTGAAGTACCTTGTGGTTCACTGTGTCAAAGGCTACAGAGCGATCAAGAAGAATCAGAAACAATGACAGCTGCCTGGAGCTTCTCAGTCACTGCTATGAGGGCAGTTTTTGTTGAGCGTGCTAGTTTAGAGCTAGACTGGTTGAGGTCATGTTGCTGGTTCTAGGTAAGAAAGAAAGACTGATTGTCTGCACATTCAAGATTCTTTAGAGAAAAGAAAGCAGCTATACCACTTGTTAGTTGCTGTTGTCTGAGCTGTCCTGTGTGTGTCTTTTTCTGGATGGAAACCACTCTGGGGGTCTTGCATGTTGATGGAACATGACCTGATTACAAGGAACTGTTCATGATGAATGTGACTGAAGGGCAGCGGGTCCATAGAGAGTGACCAAAGCAGTGTGCATGGGATTGGATCCAGTGGGAAGGTGGTTGGATTGCTGGATTTTAGTAGGTGTAGGATGTCATCTGTGGGAAGAGAAGAAAAGCAGGTTAGGGAATTAATAGCGAGTGGATGAGAACTAATGGAGTGAAGACTGGCAGATTCGATTAACCTTCTCTTTAAAGAAGGTGACAAAATCCTCTGGGGCAGGGGAAAAGGATGAAAAGAGAGGAGAAAATAGTGAAGAGCTTGCATGGATCAAAATAGTGAAGAGCTTGCATGGATCAGATGCTGAAGCTTCAAGTTTCCTTCTGTAGAAAGATTACTTTGCAGCACTTCAAGCAAGAACTTAAAAAGGATAGATTGGTATGAGTGAAGATCTGACTCAAGCTGGGATTTCAAGCACCTTCTCTCTGCCTTTCTTAGTTCCGTCTGGTAGCTGCACAGGACACCTGTCAGACAAGGGGCAGGTGGGGAGGATCTAGTTGACCTGAAGGACAGAGGACACAAAAGGTTAACTGAAGATGAAAGTGAAGAAAGGAAAATATCCACATCTGTATCCAGGGAGAGAGAAGAGTTAGTTTTGGGAAGGGTGGTTAGGATACTTGAAGCAAGAGATGAGGGATTAGTGGAAAATTATTATTTGAGAAATGAAGAGGAGTTACTGTCATATCCAGCACAGGGGTAGGCTTGGTAAAGATCAGGTCCAGAACATTGCCTGCTCAGCGCATTGGAGAACACTTGCAATGACAGCAGTGGCTATAGGCAGGATGATTGCAGCTTGTCTCATGGAAGGTTGAAGTCACCAAGTAAAGTGAGACTCATAAGAATATATAATTAATCTAAGAAATTACCTATAAGAGAAGGAGATAAATGACAATGCTATTAAGTTTAGTAAGGAAAGAAACAGTAACAGCATGGTATTCAAAAGATAAAACTAAAGGATGAAAATAAATTTAGAGTGAAGCTCCACATTCAAGGCATACCTGTGCCACCAACACTGGCACCAAGTTAAAGTGCAATAAATAGTGGAATTCTAAGACTGAATATCTGCCTTCTGGACCACAGTTTGGCAATTCCATAATCCACCTATCATCTTGGTCTGAGATTCATGGGGTATACAGTAGATAAGAGGTTACTAGTATTGTCCTTCCTCTGAAAAAAGCGAGATCTTCTGGCTCTGTGAGGTGAGAGGACAAGTTGGAGGTATGAAAGTGTAGTAACTAAAGGTACAAAAATAAAATAATGTGAAAGATACTTAGCTTAGGTTGAAGGAACCCTATCCATGTTGATGGTAAACGAGACAAATTGGTTAGTCCATGTAGCCACTACAGATCTCTTCAATATATCTGCCTGCAATTCACACCTTAGACTGACCTGAAACCACACCTGAAGCCAGGCCTGGAGTGGCTAAGCGGGAGATTCGGGAGGATTCCAGATGGGCCGACTCATGTCAATCTGGATGGGAAAAATAATTTTGACACTTATCTGTCACTTATCTAATCTTCTTCTTGCATTCATTCTCCGCTCAACTATGTATTCATTCTCAATTAATCTCACAGCACAGCCCCTACATCGCAGTATATTAAGTGGGTTCTACCATCTGAGAGAATTCTCCTCTCCAAAATGTTTACGTTGGTTGCGCCCACGAGTCGTCTTTTCTGGAGCGGTAAAATTAAATATACCAACAGAATAGCGCTGAGCGTCAGTCGGTGGTGATAGAGAGCAGAAAGGGGCCAGGTGAAGCCGAAAAGGCCAGGTTAAAAAAAAGGAAGGCATTGGAAGAAGATGCAGTCAAATGTGTGAAATGAACAGAGCTGTTTTCTGAAGGACAGACCCCCAGTTACAGCCGATAAGCAGAGATATGAAAATAAGTCTGTATTATCAGTGTACGGCTATTGCGCAACCTTTTCAACGTCAACTTAGCCTAGTTTATTTTGTAGAGCCCAATACACACCATTAATCACAAATATCCAGTTTCAAGAAAATAATTTCCAGTTTGAAAATAATAAACATAATTTAGAAGTGTAGTATATTAATTGCCAAACTCATTAATGGCATGTTTTTGTTGCATCGGAGCAGCAAACCCCTTCCGACGCTACTGATGATCCCAAGGAAGCCATGTAACATGGCTGTAACATGACCTGATATACGTTAAATTGTGTTAACATTTTCATCTTTTTTACATTTTTCACTTTTTAAATCTTTATCTGATTTAAATTTGAATTAAACATGTTTAAGTCAAGTGTTTTCTGTTAACTTACCAACAAATACCTGAACTTATACCCAATAAAAAGGCATTTAAAAATTCCTCCTCCATGGAAAAAGTGGGCTGAAATTGGGCATGAAAGTCCCTGGCTGAAAAAGGGGCCCACTCTGGCCCTGCCTGTAGCTAATAATTACAATTAACTGTAGGTTCAACAACAAAACCTTGCAATTATCCCAGCCAAAGTGAATGAAAACTCAGAGCCGATCTTACCAGCAGACAAGACAAATTTTGGTCATCACCCACATGTACGGTGATTAATAGAGGGGATAGCTTCTCAATATATCTGCCTTGTGGCTAGTTAGGTCAGCCTAGGTAGGATTCATGTCTTTTTCATTAGACAAGTAGCTGAGCATTAGTTTTTGAAGACATAACCCCAGCGAACATTTTCCAGTTGGTGGGTGATCGGTCAGTGTGCCACAATTCTTCATGCACAGCTAAAAAAAATAGAACAGTTGCTACAGTCATGAAATATAAAAATATATTGAAATGTAAATTTTAAGGTAAAAATGTGTAAAAAAGAAAGAAATAGTACCTGTACAGCCTGCCTAGGCCATTTCAAATGTGCATAAGTAAAAACTAAAGTTGGTGAGTTAGAGCAAAGCAGAGCTGAAGATCACATGTAACGTTTGAGTCCTAGCTGAAATTTGATATAAAATAGTTTGGACAGAAACCAGCACATTTGCAGATTTGTAGATTTTTTACAATGTTGGTAAAAGCATCTATTTTATTATTATTCAAAACCACCAGTTAGCCTACATGTGTCATCTGCATGACACATCTTCAAAGCCTCTACAGTGGACCATCAAAATAAAGTATTACCACAACAATTACACTTTGACTATTTCACATTAAACCAATCTGAATTTCTTTGTTTTTGTCTTAACCATTGACGTATGGAAAAATGTAAAACAAAATGTAGAATTTAATATCATGCTAGTTTTGCCTCAAGCACCCAGCACTACGGCTTGTTAACAGTGCTACATGCATTCCGTGCAGAAAAAAGTTAATCCTACTGATTTACAAGCAAACGTCAGGTCTCGATATCCAGCTCAGTATGCTAAACTGGGTCAGCCCTGTAATGGAGCTAAGGAGAGTTCACCAAATCAAGCCTAGTCTCAAGGCTGTGGGTGGGATTGCAGGTCTTTAGTACAGAAATTTAGTCTCTTTATTAGCTGGAGGCAAAACAATTACAGCAAGTAAACCCTTTCATTTTTATTAAAAACCTGTCAGGTTCAACACTGCTTCAAATAAAGGACATTTCATTATAGCAAAGCTTTCAGTCTGAAGGAGGGAACTAAAGTGCTACATGCAGTAATGCTGTGTTTAGAGGAAAGTGGCAAAACAATGGTTGGTTACTCTACAAGAAAAAACAGCAGAACCAGCACAGAATGAGTGCACAGCTGTGTTGTCCACAGGCTAGTCCATATTGTAGTTTTTATAGGATACAAGCTCACTAACTAGAGTAATAAATAATCCCACTAAAGCTTCAGTACATTCTAAAGAAATGTAATCTGGAATTTACTAAAACTCCAAACAGATTAGTTCATTCAAATTATGTGCAAACCAACAATGAAGTTGTTTTGCTTCTTCCTTTAAACTCTGCATTTACAGCCTATAGCACATCACTCTCTCCATTAGACTGAAGGTTTTTCTATAGTAAGTAATTTCTTGTTATGTTATTTGAAGTCATATTGAACCTGGTGCGTTTGCAAGCTGCATGATATCAGCATTGGAGAAATATCAAAACTTGTATAGTTGGAAATTACATGCTTGTATTAATTTACTTAATTTAATGAATTCTTTTGTGTTTCTCCGGTCAAAATTCCATGAGCCAGAGTTGAATCCCCATCTCTAGTGTAAGTGGTCTTACTCTTTAGTCTGGTGTGCTTCTGTGCAGGTGGGTGTGTGCGTGATACTGAGTGGATGAGCTGCAGCTGATTAGGGTTCCAGCTTCACCGGGTAAGTTAACGAGCACATCACGGGTGTGTGTTTAGGGTCACAGCCTGATTTCCCTCTCCAGAGAGTCAGTAGTGCGCGCACACACACACACACACACACACACACACACACACACACACACACTGTGCAGTAAAGAATCTCACACACCTTCACACTCATGCTCAAACTCTGTCTGAAAACTCTCTCTCTCTCTCTCCCTCCCCACACTTCACATTGTTCTTTGCTCTGTAGTCATTTGTCTCAGTCAAACCACTGAGACCTAATCATGCAGCTCCTGAGCAGGAGTTCAGGTCCTCCATGCCAGAGGAACTCAGAGAGGAGAAGGCGTGCTGAGTTTAAGCAGCTTTTACAAGAGATTCCTTCAGTGCTCTAACTTCCCAATGAGAGCTAATCCTTCACTTTCTACTTATGACTTGAAAGAAATTGCAATTGCAGTAGTGTGAATAGGAAGTTGACATGCTTTTAAACTTAAAGGCTATGTTAGTGCTCTGATTGGCCTGTTTGTCTAGCTACACAGTACATGTGAGAACTTTGTCAAGCAATAAATTAACCAGAAAAGAACTGACCTTCTGGACTGACCACCTGCCTCATTAAATACACCTCCCTGTATCCAGAGTCTTTGTCCATTTTATCAGGTCCATGTAAGTTCAGTGGTGGAGCTAGAAAAGTTTTCTGGGGTGTTAGCGAGGCATGTTAATATGGTAACTGGAGTGGGGAGGAACTTTCATATGTGTATTCATGCCAGCCAGTCATTCTCAGGACAATATCTTTTTACACAGTTCATATATACTTAGCACATATAAACACATTCCATTGGTGTATTTGTGGGATTCAACAACATTCACAGTGCAGTCATGTGATAAAGAGAGAGGGACTGAGGATGTATTACAGAAACCTTTGTCAAGATTAAACCTTCAGTTAACACTGAAATTGGGACAGAAGTCATTGCAGAACAGCCTTCTTATCTTACTTGAGTAAACAGGATTACAAAAGCATCTTAACTTTGCGATGACCCCAGTATCGGCTTTACTTTGGTTTTAAATATCTGCTTCCATTTTATTGTATTCAGTGACAGGCAGCACAGCTCACTGTACCTATAACTAGCAAATTAACATACATTTATTTACATTGCAAAACTGTGCATTTACTGTGATAGTGAGGAATAATGAGGAGACACAATTGAACATGTGGCTGTTTATTTGAAGGAATAATGTTAGCGCAGTCAACTAAAGTGTTTGGGAAATAGAAACTGAAACTGAGAAGTGGACATGCCCTAGTAAATGGAATGGGGCACTCTCAAACATATTAATAACTTCCTGTTTATCACACATGAGACAAAATTCCTAAATTAAGACATACAAATTAGTAATACAAATTAGGGAACCTTTTTGACCTGCCTGATCTTATGCAAAAACAAAAAGATAGGACGTTCTGTAATACGTCCCTCAATCCTAACAGTGGATAAATACTGATTACTGATTATGTGAATGTTGTCCTAAACAAGAACAAAACCTATAAACAACAGGCTTACAAACACAAACCACCCACTCCTCTCCTCTCTTTCTTCTTCTCATTCATTCTGGCCATCATATCAGCTCTGCTGTTTTATGTTTTAAATGAAAGGAGGTGGGATTATTTATTAGATATGTAGTAGAACTGAGAGTGGTGTTAGTATATTTATAATTTCAAGAAACACACTGAACTTTTCAGCTTTGGATTTTATGGCAAAGACCGTGTTCATATGCATGTCCTGACCTGTTTTCTTCAGCTGTAAAAATTGGACTGTGTGTGAAAAGCCCTTAAACTCACCACACATTTCACACTCGTGTAAACGCAGTGATATGTATTTCCCATCATGCGAAACCCAGCACAAATCCCAGAACATAGAAAGGCTACCATTTCTTTCAGCACTCACTCTCCTCCAGCAGTTCTGCACTTCCTTTGTGTGTCCCAAGTGGGAAAAAGGTTCACAAACAAAGAGTGCAGTGTGCCTCCCTCTTTGTGTAAATTAATAATATGTTTTTTCTTATATTGTTGTCCATGAGTTTCTTAAGTATAGACGCAGTTTTAATAATAACTTAACATTGTATATCTTCATTTCATATGGGAGAGCTGCAGATATGTCCCTGCATAGGGGTAGTTCTATTGTTACAGACTGTAGCCTGCCTCCATACGTTTATCTTCCTTTCACACTGTTCTTTAACCACCCCACGACCCCACATACCACAGAGCAAGTATTATTTGGGTATTGGATCATTCTCAGTACAGCAATGACACTGACATGGTGGTGGTGTGTTAGTGCGTGTTGCACTGGTATGGGTAGATCAGACACAGCTGATGTAGTTTTTGAACACTGTGTCCACTCATTGTCAACTTTATCAGACACTTGTGGGTTCACCTTGTAAAAAGAAGACAGTAGCTTTTCTTTTTTTTAGCTGCACAGTTTGTGTTGGCCATTCTCTTGTCCTTCATCAGTGGTCACAGGACGCTGCCCAAAGAATGCTATTCACTGGATATTGTTTTGGCTGGGGGACTGTTCTCAGTCTAGTAGTGATACTGAGGTGTTTAAAATCTCCAGCACTGCTGTGTTTTTGATCCACTCGTACGAGCGCAACACACACTAACACACTACATCAGTGTCACTACAATGCTGGGAATGATCACTCACCCAAGTAATACCCAGTCTGTGGGGGTCGAGGCCATTGAAGAACAGGGTAAAAGCATGCTGAGAAACAGGCAGTCTACAGTCTATGATTGTAGAACTATAAAGTGCTCCTGTGCAGTGAATTGAGCTGATAAAACAGTAAGTGCAGATTCATTAAGGTGTACTGAATGAAGTAGCTGATTAATGAATATTTGATTATGTTTAATTATCGACTTTCACTCAGGAATAAGCGCTCCATTTTGCTACTTTTATATGAGTATGGTTTTTAGTAACAGTACCCACACTGTTACTAAAAGCCAGAAAAATATACCCCACCTATTAGCATTGTGCAAAGCATACACCACCCACTTGCTTCAAACCATGTAGATTCTGAAGCTGTATGACATACTGTAACCTATAAAAATGGACATAAGTGTGGGAAAATGTTAGGCTTAATTGCTGCTACAGTGGTTTTAGCTGTGCTACATATTTTGGTTTTCATTGAAACTGTATAGTGTTAAAAGCCTCATACGTAAATGTGTTTGAAATTACTTAACAACTAAAATGATTTAAGTTTTTTATAGTTTTAGACAATACATTATTCTGTGGTCATGTCACAGCAAGTCTTCTTGTTGACTTATGAATGTGTTTTAATCACTGTTTGGTCCTTTGAGGCACGCTATATAACCTGAATGTTTCTACAGCAAGTGACAGTCACATTTGACATTTTAGTCAATGGCGTGTCAGATGATTGACGGCGATCCAGTCAACCAGCCTCTAAAGCTACTTTTATACACAGGGGGTCTAAAGCCTTTATACAGCTATTTAAATATAAAATAAGAATACATATTTAATATATAAGTGTCATGCACTACAATATCAGTTTCACTTGTTTTGCAATACAGAGTGTTTTTTTTTTTTGTCTGATCTGAATGTTGCAATAAATATTTTAATACATTCCTTTAACAGTATTCGTCCAGTCCTACTGTCAGAATGTTAATTTACTGTTATTTTAGTAAACACACATTGTTGAAATAAATCAGTTTAAACTAAATTTTAATTAAATAGCAAACTACAATCCAATTCCAAACACCTGGAACAGTAAGTAAAACATAAATAAAATAATCATTTAAACTGCGCAAAGAAGATATACATAATATTTGACCGTGTGAACTTCACTGTAAATATATGCTCATTTAAAATTTGATGCCTGCCACAGATTCCAAAGATGGAACGCATATAAAATATGGATGATGCAACGGGGCAAAGGGTCATTCCAGTGTGTAAAGTTCAATATCCAGTATGTGCCATCATATGTGGAGGTGTTAATGCTAATGCCATGCATAACTTTCACATCTGTGAAGGTTCTGTTAATGCTAAAGGGTACACATATATTTTGAAGCAACATATGCGCCTGTTTCTTTTTAAAAACATCCATGCTTGTTTCTGTAAGACAATGTTAAGCTAATTTCTGCAACAGCATGTCTTCTCACATTGAAAATAGGTAGCGCTTTATGAATAAGAAAACAAGAGACCCCTAGATTGTAAAGTGTTCTTTTAAACAAGAATGGGAAAAAATCCACCATTACAACTACAATGATTTGTTTTCAAAAGAAAAGCTTATCCAACTCACTTTAAATATTAAAAATCTTATCTTTTGTATTATTTTTTACAGTTAACAAAAATATTTCATAGGTCATCTTTGTTTGAAGAGAACCAGATCTATTTTAGGCAAGTAGGCTATGCCTTATGTGTCATATCAGAATGTGCAACACTTTTGGCTCACATGCAGTTTGCCAGTGTCAAAGGTTGCCAGAAGTTGCCCACAACCTCATTCTTTCTGGAACTGGTCTGGTTCAAAGACCTGGTCAGTTTACTTTTAAATGCTTATTTTTTGGTTTGAATTGCAAATATATGCTGCAGGAAATGCATTTACCAGTGTTATATAAATTGCTATAAAAATACGAGCTGCTGCCTTGTAACTATGTAAAAGCCTGTTTGAGACCAGAAATGTATTTCAATGAGCAGATCACTCAGCGGTACTACCTTTATATTCATAACCTATAGCTATCTGGCTAGGACCATAACTCCAGGACCATGCTACTAAAATGAAGGTCACACATGCTTCTGTTATTAGTTGGCAAGGTCAGATGTGTGGAGAATGTCTGTGGAGAAATTTCTCATGTGCCTCAGTGTATGCCACATCATAAAAAAGTACAATTGGAGGGTGTGGTAGCGTATGCATTTTCATTGATTTTATTTAAGGAACAATGGGAGATCAGTCGGGGAATACGAGTAGCTCGCGTATGCACATTACCTACTTTGATTGACACTATGGCAGATCTTACATCACCTGTGCCAAATTCAGTCCCACCCAATTTAAATCACATGAAAGAAAATAGCAGAAAAGCCTTTTCAAATATCTCTCTACAGATAAGACCATCAGCTTTCTCTGGCAGTTCACTGTAAAAACATCACAAAAACTACAGATAATAGAAAAACGTCATGAAAATAATTAGATATGGAATTTAAACAGCAGACCAACCAGTGCTCCAAATGTGGACGTATTGTAGCATAGATAGACAGTGATAACATTACGTTAATAGTAATACTTTGTCACAATCATCCTGAAATCTCCCAGATTTCTTAAAAAGTAGAGGGCCATGTACCCCATCCCCTTTTAGTTGGCACCTGTGTTAATATACTGAAATTGTGGCACATCCACCCGCTGTACTCCAGGCAATGC
Organism: Megaleporinus macrocephalus; assembly: GCA_021613375.1. Classification (NCBI taxonomy): domain Eukaryota; kingdom Metazoa; phylum Chordata; class Actinopteri; order Characiformes; family Anostomidae; genus Megaleporinus; species Megaleporinus macrocephalus. The sequence continues at coordinate 35,460,061 of CM038706.1, forward strand.
ATGTAAATGAACAAGCCTGTACCTCATCCCACCTGCCCCCTCCTCACGACCAGCATCCCCAGGAGTAAAGCATGAAACCCGTGACCCTGTAAATCAACTGGACAGGGAGCTCCACAAGAAAGGTCAGGCCACATGTAATTACAGCTAATTAAAATGTGCCAGTGAGATGGAGCTGAAATTTACCACCACTCATTAAAGCTGAGCAGACACTGCTAATTGGACATCAACCCTCCTGTAACTCACTGCCCTGCTAACTGTCATTCTGAATTGCTGTCATAAGTCACTATCAATGTAGAACAGCCGCAAAATGCTTTTCAAATGAGGAACGACCTCACACAGTGCCTAGGCAGACATATCGAGGTCTTGGAGAAGAGGAGTGAAGATGACTATACTTAAGGAATCACTGCTAGTGTCAGATTTGTAGAACTACAGTTATAGAGGCCTTTAAATAGGAACAATACAGTGTTAAGTGTAATTAAGGTTGGCCTTGGTCCTGAGTTATGTTCCTGAATATCATATCATGGAAATGATAATTTTTTGTTGCTTTTTGTGAATAAAATAATTTGATTAAACACATAAATACTGTTAAAGTTTAAAATTGTGCCTTTTCCAGTCAATATGGAAATTAAGCAGCAAAAAAACATTCCTTTTGAATTCATTATTTATTTATATATTTACAAATTTTTTGATGTGACATTTTTGTATACTTTGTTAGGCCCCTTTCACCCTGTTTTTTAATGGTTAAAGTATTCAGCCAACACAGCCCTGTGGGCAGCGTCCTGTGACCCCTGATGAAGGACTAGAGGATAACTGACACAAAGTGTGTAGGAACACATGAGCTATTGTCTCTGACTTTACCTCTTCAAGGTGGATCAACAAGGTAGGAGTTTCTAATAGAGTGGACAGTGAGTGGACAGCGTGTTCAAAAACTTCAGCAGCACTGTTCCACTCATACCAGCACCACACCACTATAATGATAGTATCTCTGTGTTGCTGAGAATGACCCAAACAGTATCTGCTGTCCTGAACATTAAAGAACAGTGTCAAACAAATACACTGCAGAATGCTCCTGTATGGTAAATTGAGTTTGTAAATGGACAGTGAAAGTTTATACATGGTAGGTGTACCTAATAAAACGTTCAATGAATGTATATCTGACTATTCTGCTTGCAAAAGAAGTTTTAAATGAGGCACATAATAGAGTAACTACACTGTAAAAATGTTTTTTGGTACAACCTACAGAAAAAAAAAATACTTAATGTGGTAACAAGCAATTCAACTGCAATTACTCAATGTAAGAATGCACTCTGATTAAAAAACTGTTACAGTCTAAAGTAATTTTTATAGGGTTTTCCAAAAAATGACTTTTTACAGTGCAGTTAGCCCCAATGCATTACAGTCTTTTAGCTAAAGTAATAAAAATAGTCTAATGTTTAGGGATGAACAAAAAAAAGTTTATGCTAAATGTACTATGGCTGTGTACATACAAACCCACATATTTCATAGGACCTCATACAGGGGCAAAACAGGATATGGCCCCTTTAAAAGAATTCATCAGCATTTCTAATATGGCTGTCAGTGAAAAATAGCTTGTGAAGGCTATAGCTCAGGAGAAAAAGGACCAGTAATTTGCATAGTAATAGGCAACCCTGCTGGAACATGTGTACACAGATGGTTATCGGAAAGAAGTCGAATGCCTCAATGGACTTCATGTGAAAAGCACTTTGGTATGAATGGCGTGTGATTTACAGTGGACTCTGAGATATAATGTGGAACACAGCATTGTGCACATTAAAAGGCATTTCAAAAAAGAAAAAGCTCAACATGAACGTTATCATAACTATCACTATGAATAATATCAGCACAGCTGATTTATTTTAAAGATAGGCTTTCTTAGAAATATATCATTAATTGCGTAAAAGAGCGTACTGGTCAGGTTTTGTGCTACTCTTCAGTTGAATATTTAGAAGATTTTTTGACATAACACAGCAGAGGATAAGACCTCAGGCTGACTGTTGGAGAACTGAATGTGACTTGCTGAACAATAGTGACAATTAGCTAGTTAGAACCACTGGAGTCCAAAGATAAGACACATGATTGGTTGAATTTAAAAACCCTGCCTTCCAACCATAACTAATGAATATTGTGAGCTAATGAACTGATTCTTATGTAAGAAATTTATGTAACTAGATTGAGTAACTGTCTAAAATAGTTCACTTTGGACAACCACCTCCACTAAGATGGCCTTTTCTGGCAGCGGACAGCTCTCTGAAAGTCTAGTTGTAAAAGAAAGATGTTTTTTTCCTTTTTTTTTTTTTTGCAGACTGAAAAGGCAAAGTACAACTTCCCAATCGTCACCCTCTCCCCCTGGAAGTGAAATGGTCTGCTCTGACAGCTCCTATAACCTCTCTCACTCTTGTTTTGCAAGTGTGTGTGTGATATTGCCTCAGAATAAATGACGTCGGAACGTAATCGCCTCTTTATCTGTCCCTGCATCTTGACAACTGCAATTAAAGCTCCCTTTGGCTGTCATCTGCCGCCACTGAGCGCATTCACTTTCCATCAGCCTGTTTCTAAGATGTTCTCTCTGTCTCTCTCTCTCTCACTCACACTCTTTCTCTCTCTGTCTCTTTCACACACACACACACATTGTCTTTTTTTTCTTACCTTGTGCATAGCATGGAATCTATTCTTTTCATCCTTTCTCTTTTTTACTGCATGTATTTTCATTTCATTCTTCAAATTTCACCCTACTAATAAATATGCAGTTATGCCATATCTTAATCAGGTATTCATAGTTGCTTTTATTTTCTAAAATGTACCGATCATTTTTACCATATCACTGCTATCGAAATATAACCATGTGTCTTTAAATTACACATTTTACAGGAGAAGAAAAAAATATCTTTATGTAAATTAATGCAAATAGATTTCATTCCAAGATATTCTGGTCTGTCTATCTAATGGCCCATTCATCCATCCATTCACACAGCTGACAGCTGACATTTTCAAGTCATGTAAGTGAATAAATAAATAAACAAACAAACTAAGATGCAAGCGATTGATGTGACAGCTAACATACACGCCTATATAATATAACAATGAGTCATAATATTAAAACCACCTCCTAGTGTAGTGTATCTACACTATTTTTCTATTTCATCATCTACACCTACCATATAGGTGCACTTTGTGGTTCAACAATAAAAAACTGGAGGTACATCTGTAGTACGACTGTAGTTGTTACTTGTTAGCTACTTGTTAGCCTCCTTTTGCCTTGTTCTTTAATGGTCAGGACTCCCGTCCCTTCTTCTCAGCCAAGTCATCACGATACTTATCAACAATTTATATTTGTCATGTTTGTAATGTCATCCTTTAGAAGGTACATTTAGAATTAATGGAAAATTAAGCTACATATTGCTATAATTCGGATTACTTTTTGAGATAACTAATGGGTTAGTTCTTATTGTTGAGCTGGGACAATTGACCTGACTTGTTGAAAATAGTCAGATTTATTGTTGTGTAGTCCCTTTTTTTCAGAGCACTTTTCAATGGTGCCGCCAGCTGACTGTCTATAGGTCCCCCCATTTATATATACTCATTAAGTTACTGTTTACATTTTATGTGGGCTATTTATTAATTTGGGGATTTTTTTACATGTAGTTATTGTCCTGCCCCCAGCCACCCTGGACTAATTGATGCATGAATTAGCCCTATGGTGCAGGATGCTGTGGTGGGTATCGCAAGAATGTAGACCTCTAATCTATAGCTTGTGGCTCCTCCATGCCAGCACAGACAAGGGCAGCTCTCCGAGGTGCTGAAATTGGTCCATGTCCTTTAGCACCACTTGTTCTATGGCTGCAGAATGCAATCGCTGGACGTACAAGCCCAGTCAACTGCCATGCCAGTAGATGCTCCAGCTCCACTGCACCACTCCACGATGGCTCAAGCTGGAGGACTGGACCTCGTGGAGGGAGTTGAACAAGTTGCCATGGAAGGGTGTCTGCGGTCACTATCCCCGGAGACCCAGAAAGCCATGGCTATGTAGAACAGCAAAACCCTGCGAGCCATGGTACATGCAATGGAGATAACAGAGAACATGCTGGCCCTGATACGGGCCACCTCAGTCTGTCATCCCCAGACTGAGGGTCTGGTGGAGCAGTTCACTCAAGCTCATGCTCTAAAAGGTAGTTGCTCAAGACGGATGGGTCTGGGACCTCCTGATTACCTTTGTCCTCTTTGTCATTCGCGCAAACATGTAAAAGAGGCTCAGCGAGCTCAACGACAGTCCTGGCAGTTGCTTAGCCAGCCCTGCTCTGAGCCAACACAGACAAGGGCAGCTCTCCAAGGTGCTGAAGATAGCCCTCGTCCTTCAGCACCACTTGTTGTGGACAGCCAGCGACCGCATGGTTGTAAGAAACTCCACACGCATGGTGCCTAATAATTGGCGCATCTGCAGTCCCTTACCCCGACGGAGCTGCCGGCATAAAAACACCACATGGAGGCTCAGTCGGGTGAGTGACGCTGAACACTTCACAGCAAGGCTCCTCTAATGCTCTGCACTCTGATATTCTCTCTCTCTCTCTCTCCATGCTCCGCTGTAGGAGACTGAGCCTCGCCGCCTGGGACTCAGTGAGCTGCCGCATTCCTTGTGACCACCTGAGAGACAGAGCCCTGGACTGAGAAGAGAAACAAAGGCCCTCCGTAATTTAACCCTCTTGTTTCTTTTTTTTTTTTTATCTTGTAAACTGTGAACAAATGCAATGGCCAAGAGTCGTTGAGAACACATCTTCTTCTGTGGTCCCTCTCCTACCTTCAAGCGCCTCGCAAGCGCTATAAGCAGGTAAATATATACAGGACAAGCATATAATTAAAAAATATATATCTGCTTATCTTTGTCTTTGTTTTGGTTTTATATTGCTGAAAATGTTGTCTCCAAACTTTTGAATTTTATGTACACAAACATATATATACACACACACACACACACACACACACACACACACACATATACACACACACACGCACATCTCCAAGCTTCAAACCCTGTGTGAGGTGAAACACTGCTGCACAGGACATAAAGAGAGAAAGAGAGAGAGAGAGAGAGAGAGAGAGAGAGAGAGAGAGAGAGAGAGAGAGAGACAGAGAGAGCAAGAGAGAGAGAAATGAAAAGAGATGTGTGTCCTTTCACAGCCCCTGCACCTCAGGCTAGAAAACCCCAGTGGAGAGAGAGGTGTTGCCGTGAGCAACAGAGGATGGATGTGCAAAGACATAACGAGAGGAGAGTAGAAAAGAGAAGAGGGGGGTCACAGGAGAATCTGGAGGTATGGATGATGAGACACAGGTGAAGAGGAGAGAAGGAGAAGGAGTAGCAGCTGAAGAAGAGGAGAGGGTCTGGGAATACGGCAGGTATGAAAAGAAGAAACTGTGGAGAGCATACGAATAAAAGAGAGAGGGAGAGAGAAAGATTACAGCAATAAAGCATGATACGCTGTATGTTTCAGTGATTTTAGCTCAGTTCAAATGTGTTAGGCACAATGAGAAGCGAACTGAAATCGCTGTAGCACACGGCCTCAAGCGCCTTATTGCGTTCACAAAACAGCAGCAAGCTTTCACCATTCACGTGCTACTGTAGGCCATTGTTGCGGCATAATGAATGTTTAATAAAGCAAAATTCAACTGATGTGTGTAGTCTTGTCATTCAAACAGGGCTTGGCCAAACAGAATTTTAGAAAAGGAGAAAAAGCCTGTGCAGAACTACTCTCTGGACAAACCTTGCCTGCCTCTCTTGACTTTTATGCCCGCTGCCAGTGAGAGGTCAGCACCCTGCCTGAGATAACAAGCTGTCCACCTGCACCTGGGCTACCATTGACTCCATGTAACCACCAATACCTTCACCTGTGTGTGTGTGTGTGTGTGTCTGCTCACCTTGAAACAAATCAATATCCCCTACCAGCCTTGGGAAAGTTCACGCAGAGTTCACTGAAGACTAGTTAGGGCTTGGCTTCAGACTTCAGGCTGCAGACAGATCCCGATGCTTGGCGTACAGTATGAGTTTTTCTGGCTTACTTCTCCAGTTTGTATGAAAGTCCTTTAGTGCATTAGTGACTGAAACCACAGTGGGTGCGGTATTAGCCATTTGACCCTGCTGTTTCAGAAGCCTGACTGTAGCTGTAGTAGTTCTGAACCCTTATAGGGGAAAAGAAAACTCAAATACTGCTCCTGCTCCCGTCTTTCTGTGCTTCATAGAAGAACAGGCAACGGCGCACAGCTGCATGAAGCCTTGCTGGCATGGTGATAACATTATTGGTGTTTCTGTCTGTGTGCAAGGTGATAGAGTTAGTCACTGTTCATCCTTTTCAAACTATGGAATAATAGGTTTGTTACCATATAGCTCCCATCTGTAATGTAAACAATGCATGAATGTTGGCCCTATTATCAAGAGACTGTGACTGTGCGTGACCTTTACAATTCCCAGCCTTGTTATTAAAAATATTGGTTTTGGATAATGTTTCAGCCTGATCAATATGACATAAAAAGATCGGAGATTAAGCTGCAAGTAGAAGTGATTTTCAGTACCTCTCCTATAAGCACTTTTTTAAACTAGCATAATCTTTACTTGAAGACACTGGAGATAGACTATATGGCCCCACCTTGAATGGCAAACTATAGATTTACATCATAAACTATAAGTATTCATGCAAAGCACAGGCCTCTACTTTGCTTTTACCATGATATGCATTTATTTGGTTTCTCCTCTACAGGAATTAAGACTGTTTAAGTAAAAGTAATTAAACACTGTATGACCCTGTGTTTTATCTGTCTTTTTAGAGCATACAGCATTCAAATAAAAAAATAAAATACCAAGGCCTTTATAGAAATTGTGTGTGTCTGTTTAACAGGTGCCATAAAAGGCAGTTGATTTAGTGTGTAAAGGTGTTACCTTAACCCTTTTTACAGAAAAGAACACATATCTTAGAAAGTAGAACTGGCGAGTATCACTATTTTTGTTGCACTTTCTCTTGGTTGCATGCCCAAATACAATGAGACAGAATTTTGGACATTCAGTAATATTACAGGATTACAGGATTACACTCAAACCACTGTTTTTAATTTGGAAATGTGATGGGTGGCTGTTTAAAATAAATATAAACATTGATCAGCCATATATCAGTCTAAAATCACTTAATTGCTGATAATCGTGGATAATTCTCAGCAGTGCAGTGACATTGATGTGGTAAATTTTTTAAAGGGTCCACTAACTGTCCACTTTATTAAACACTCCTACCTTGTTAGTCTACCTTGTAGGTCATCTGTTGCTGCACAGTTTGTTCGTCATAATCTAGTGTGCTCACAGGATGCTGGATATTTATGGTTTGTGGACTACTGTCAATACAGATATTAAAAAAAACCCTCCACTGACATTGCTGTGTCTGATCCACTTGTACCAGTGCAACACACACTAACACACCATCATGTCAATAACACTGCAGTGCTGAGAGTGATCCACCATCCGTATTATATCTGTTCGGTGGTGGTCCTGTGGAGGTCCTGACCATAAAGAAAAGGGTAAAAGGGGGCTAACAAAGTATGCAGAGAAACAAAGACACTTTAGTCTGTAATTGTAGAACTACAACGTGCTCCTACATGGTAAGTGGACAAATGAAATAAGTCTAGATATAAGGAGGTGTACCTAGTAAAGTGGTTGGGTATATAGTCATTGAATTGTATTTTTGCTTTGATCTTTCAGGCCTACAAACGTGTTACAGTCCAGTAATGTGCTGTTAAGAGACGTTCTTTAACAATTGCCAGTACATGGAGATCCGAGCCTTGAACATATGCTGAAAGAATGTTAACAATCAGAATTACATTGTTTGTACTCTTGGGACCAAATGCACATATGTGAGAGGAGGAAGGGCATAATGTTCATGTGCAGTGTGTGTGATTGTTTAGTAAACTCTAGCAGTTTTCTTAGCTGGAGTATAAAACAATACCCATGTTGAATGTTTAGGTTTAAAAACATTTATTAACCGCTATTTCTTCATCAATCAACCTTTAGTCTCTGTTTTGTCTCATGCTTGTTTATAGCTCCATTATTTCTCTGCACCTTTTAAACCCTGTGTCTCACAAACAAGCAGTTAGAGGGGAAGGGCAACACACAGTTTGGGTAATAAGCTACAGTCTCTATAGTTAAATAAAGGTCAATTTTAGCCACGTATTGTGGTTGCATCAAGGCACATTTTGCATTGTGCCTGTACATACACCTGACTCTCTGTCTCTCTTTTAAATCTCTATTGCTATTTTGTGTCTTCAAGATTAGTGTTTCCCAACCCCTCCTCTACATATTAGTGTTTCCCCTGCTCACAACACACCTGATTTAACCAGCCAGCTTAATAAAACAATGTTATGCAAGAATTTGTATTTTTTTTGCTCCTTGGGTCTCTCTGCAGTTGCAGAGTAATTCACACCATTGCCATAGATACAGACTGTACTTTGAGTCCCCTTCACATGTATTCGTTTACTCACGCAGGCATATGTATGATAAGATTTACATTTTGTGATTCTGGTTGTTTCTATGATTAAAAAACAGTGTAATCTGTAGCACCCATATGATCTTGTACCATGCGTGCATGTGAAGGTTAGGTTGGATTCTGCTGAGAAGTCAGAATTTGACACAACGCCTGTAAAGGCAACATCAGAAGAGAAAGAACCACGTCAGCTCACAAGGTAGAGTAACATTGCAGGATTTGATCACAGTAAGCTTCAAAGTTTCAAGCTGATGTGGCATGAGTTTTACAAAGGCTGAGAAAACTTTTTAGTGTGTGATAAATTTTATTTCCTTGCATGCTAGCCTGAGTGGAGCTGAGGTTAGATGACTTTCGGCATCCAGAAAAACTGCAACACTCTGTGAGACAAGGATGACACAGATAAGGTTACAGCCTACCCTGAAAAAACTACAAAACTATGTGAGACAGGAATGACACAGATAAGGTTACAGCCTACATCATAATCTTTCATAAATAGCACTGGCAGGGATATACACTCTGTTGTCGGATTTTTGTTGTTTTCCTGTTGTTCTTGTTTTCCTGTCTTGTATCCTGTTATCTCTTTTAGCTCTTGCCAGCGAGTAAAAGCCAGTCTGAGATTTACTCTGGTCTTTTACTCGGTCACTCTCTCTTTTTTTTTCCTCTCCCTTACTTCCTCTGACAAAGTCTTCCTCCGTCTCTTTGCAGCCTCTGCCATATTTTCATGCTGTTATGTTTCATGCTGAGAAAACTAAGGTAGCTTCTTCATATAACTAGCATAGCTGATGGTGTGAGATGTGGTGCCATAAAGCTTTACACAGTTCTCAGGAGAGGTCTTGTGCCCGTTCCTTTAAAGTCACATAATGGGCCCAGGGTGGCAATGACAGAGACACTACTCTCCCTATTCAGTATACTATCAAAGTTGTAGCTGTTATTTTAGTGAAATATCATTACAAAGTGTTGTTTTACCAGCCATTTACTGAGTTAAAGTGGGTGTGCTAGAGCAGGAAAAGGCCCACTGTAGGACCACAACTGGGAAACACTTATGGGTTTTCCACCCACATCTTCGAACAAATGCTGAAAATGTGCAATAAACCTTACAACACTGCTGCATTGGCTTCATTAATATGATCTCCAAAAGTTGTTTGTTAGAAATGTTTTGTAAAATGTGTTAGATTCTTGACAATTTACCAGAAATAATGAGTCCTAAATGTTTTCTCTTCAGCTTATGAATAAACTTTTGTCAGAACTTCTTCTTTGTCACTGATTTGAATAGTTTTTAAACTGTATATTGTTTTAAAAATGCCTAAATCTGAAGAACATCCTGCAGCATTATTTCAGTGGGCTTCTAACGGCCACTGGGTGGTAAATCAAGTTTTAAAAGTATATCCTAAAATGTTCTAACATGATATAGGAGTCGTAAATATTGTTTATATCAATAGAGTTTGAAGTTGCATCCAAATAAATTACCTGTTTTTTTCTATTAAACTGTGTAAAGCAGTCCCAACCCAATGAGCTGATGAACTTGCCATTTCTATAGGGTAAAGAGGTAGATGCTTTATGAGTGTGTGTTTTATTTATATAGCTCTGTATACAGTGATGGCAGTAAAACCATCATCTTGTTTCACTGCACTACTGTCCAGAACCATACACTGTGAACTATACAGGTAGAAAAAAGGTTTAGTATATTTTTAAAAAAATAACTGCCCTCACTGTCCATCCAGTATGTTTTTGCTTCAACATAACTTTAACATTAAATAATCTCAGCTGTTTGTAAAATCATGTGAAACTGTAGCTAAGATGAGTTCAATCTTATCAAAGGTCAGGTGTTGCTGCAAGTTTTCATTTTAAACAAGCTAAAGCTCACCTGATTCTACTTGTTTAATCGATTGCTCTCAGACTGCAAATTATTGACTGTGCGTGTTCCTACACGTTTGGAATAAAAATCTGCAGCCACACCGGCCTTTTGAGGATGAGTTTGGAGATCTTTGCTGTAGTTAAATGAGAGGTTGTACCCTAGTCTAGGGTCTAGTGTTACAGCCTCACAGAGTGCAGCATTATATCTCATTAAACATGTGTTTTCATCAACCAATCACTAAAACATTTTATAGTTAAATGCAAAAGTTGGAAAACATTGACCTGTACCAGGCTGTGGCCCATAAACACCTGAGCCAGAATCCAGATAGAGATAGATTACTTAGCCAGCCAAGTACCTAATACAGATATTGGCTGGGTGTCAATGTAATAAAGCAAATGATAACTTTGTAACTTGCTCATCATACATTTTATGATTTTAGCTATAACAGAAAATAAAATAATTCTGATAAAATTTGCATTTTTTTTACCGACAACATATACACTAGTGTCTAGTGGTGTTTTCTAGTGTTGTTTTCACCAGGCAGAGTAACTGAGATTGTTTCAGTTAATCAAAAGGGACAGTGAAAAAACATCCACTTCCATTCTGCAGCCCAGTCATGGAATTGGAGACTTCAGCTACTCCCTCTCACATCCCCACCCCCAAAGTTTAAACAATCAGCTTGACTCATAAGCAGAGGGCTGAGCTTGGCGAGGAAGTGTGTAAAGAAAGCCCCAGAAGAGCTCTTACTTTTCTGCTCACTTAAATCACAGCCTCATGCTCTATACTCAAGCTCCCTATTCATGATAGTAATTAAACGCCATACATGCACAGTTGACAGAGGACTGTCATAAGAGCTAGTGATGGTTTGTGTCCCTACACGCACAGTGAGTGAATGTAAACCACCAGCTTCTTTCAGGAATTTGTGATTAATTGTTGCAGATTGACTGTTTTACAATTTTTTACATTTAAATTTACAAATCATTTAAATATTTTCTGAAATTCACTTATAGTTTGCAAATAATTCACTGGAAGCCCTCTTACTCCAGTCTAGACCATCAACACACCAGGAGTTGCTGAGCCTTGTCTCTATAACAGTTGCTTCCAAATTCAATAAATATACCTCAGAGGTCAACAATTCTGAGCCTTAGTCAAACACAGTTTAGTGATTTCCCTGTTTACATCCGCCAGATATAACTCAGCAACCAGGTTACCAGGTTTCCTAGATGTGCTAGAGCAGGGGGATCAGCAAACTGTGCTAAAGTAAAGGTCTTCAGAACCCACGGAATTGATGAGCCCTGCTTTATTTGAGTACACTACAGTACACAAACTGGGAAGTTTACACCTGCTGCGAGAGCCGGGAAGCAAGCTGAAAGAGAACGTCTGGAGAAAGTTCTCAGGCTTCGCGCCGTGTGTTGGTGTAATGGTGTGATGGTGAATGAAGGTGGCGGGTCGATGCTTATTTTCAGAATCTCCACAGTGTGATTCATTTCTCCACCGCAGTCACACAGAGAGGGAGAGAGAGCAAGAGGAAAAGCCTGGGGATGTGGACTCTACCTTCTAACACTCTTCCTCTCACACACACACCCACCCCTCCACCACCCCAGTCACCTCTCTGCACATCAGTATCAGGGGAGCAGGAGGGAGAGGATAAGAGCTGCCTGGAGCAAGGTGAGACAGGGGCTGTGTGTGTGTCTGTGCATGTGTGTGTGTGTGTGTATGTGTATTTGATTTAGTGACAGGTTTGTGAAGACTGAAATGTGTGTGATGCTCACCGTACTGCTCCATATGAGAAGTGAAACTTTAGCCCCCCGCAGTATCCACCCACCACCACCACACATACACACCCTGCACACAAAGGTGACTCACCTGCTCACCCAAGGCTGGACACTTTAGATGCAGGGTCAATACACGCACTAACAGAAAAAAATCATAATCGTCTACAAACTCTAATAAACTAAACAAGGAGTAAACAATTAACCCATTCTTTACATGCCGAGCACGCCCAGTGTAGCAAAAATTGTTGACACCAGATTAAAGCAGGATCAGGTTACACATGTAGAACTGCAAATGTTAAAAGCCACACAGAATTAATGAATGTTATAGTTAATTACCAATATTTAGCCTAACAACCTACTGGGTATGTCCAGTGAGTGCAGATAATAGATAAACTGTTGTAAGCACTTCCTCCCAGCACCTGCAGAGGTCTCTGTCTCCAGATTACTAGGCAACTCTGGACACACTAACACACACACCCTCATGCACACACTCTCACACACACCTGTCACGGGTTACAGCTCACAGCAGTGGCTCCTTAGCACATATAGTCCCACCTCACACTGCATTCAGTGCGTGGTATTGAATGTGACAACACCTTACCTCTGCTGTTGACACAACCCAGTGTCTAGCCGGCTTTCCATTAGGTCCAGTAACGCCACATCTCCACAGCGGGGTCCTGCAATCTTTCCTGGATCCCTTGAGGCCACTGGACTCGCCGATCTGCCTGAACACTCACCTCCTGTCGTCTGAGCTCACTCCTGGCATCTCTAACCCACGGAGCACCATGCTGTGGCCATCGGACTTCAAGTTTGTGCTCGCACCCTAAAGCGAGTTTTCCCCTGGCCTCTGCTGGTCCTCAGTTTACTTTGAAGTTAGCGAATATATAAACTGTGTTCTTACGCTCTCTCTGGGAACGGAGAGAGTGGAGAACACCCCCACAGGGATCCTCTCCTGGCAAGCTCCGGAACGACGCAAGGAATGACCCCCTTTTTTGTTTGAACTGTGCAGACAGGATCTAGTTCCTGGTTTTCTCCCCAGCACTCGAGGGGCAACTCCGCATTCCACTGCTCAGACAGGAGATCTACATCTGGAGTTATTGGGGCTCTGTGGCTACCATCAGCGGCTACACCAGTACCACCTAACCAACCTGCTCCAGTAGCCTCAAACTCCAGCTCACCTGGTCTCCCGGGACTCCCTTGTCTGCTGACCCAGCTCTGTGCTTTGTGTTCACATCTCAAATCTGAATCGTTACAACTGGCAAATCACCCACTGCACAAAAAATGATTTAACTCATGAAGATCAAGACAGTGCCTCATCTAACATTTAGCTGTTATCTTACATTTACAACCTCTAGAGACAGTAAAATTTGAATAATGACTCCAACGTCTTCAAGCAGTACAACTTCCCTAATACCCATATTAAGCAGCATGCAATATGTTGGGCACCCCTGCTCATTTTTTTATTTTAATGTGAATAGTTAAGGGAGTAGAAGATGAACTGAACTCCAAAGGGAATAAAGTTAAACATTCTTTTCAGCAATTGCTTTTCAGCTAGAGTTTTAGAAGGAATTTTAAAGTGAAAAAGGAAAGGAGTGCCATGCAAATGTTTTGGTTCCCCAAGAGCATTAACAAGGCCTTTTAGTTACTTTGTTAGACATACTGTTCAGTCACTTCTACGAAAAGCCAGATGATGCAAATTGCAAAGCTTTATAAATACTTGGTCTCCTCAAATCTCATCCCAACAATCATCAGCCATTGGCTCCTCTAAGCCACCTACCCATCACTCTGAACATTAAAATAACTAATGCCCACAAAGCAGGTGAGGCCTATAAAGAGAGAGCTAAGCATTTTAAAGCTATTTTGTTTTGGCTCGTACAGTAATTAAGAAATGGAAGTTAAAAGCAATGATGAAGGTCTAGTTCTCACGAAAATTCAGCATCAGAATCTAATCTAAACAAACCTGGTACATTTTGGAAACAAGTCCTATGGACTGATAAAAATAGAACTTTTTGTCCACAATGAGCAAAGGAATGTTGGGAGGTGCAGGACTTTGTGAAAAAAACTTGCCAACTGTTAAGCATGGGGATAGATGAGCCGTGCTTTGGTCTGGATAATGTAAATCATTTAAGTCCCATATTTTACTGAAATTGAACTTTGGTAACTATAAAATATATATATATATATATATATATATATATATATATATATATATATATATATATATATATATATATATATATTAAACTTGATACCAACAACACATTTCACAAAAGTTGGGACACATGCAACAAAAGACTGGAGTGAAGTTGTGTAATGCTAAAAAAACCCAAACAACTGGAACATCTCACAGCTAATTAGAATAATTGACAAAGAGTCAGTAAAAAGAATGAGTATAAAACAAGCAATACGGAGAGTCTTCTTGAAGTAGCGGGGTTCACCACTCTGTAGTAGACTACACAGGCAAAAAGCACATCATTTCAACAATAACATTTCTTAAGGCAATATGGCAAAAACATTGGGGTATTTCATCATTTATAGAACATTAAAGGATTTAGAGAATCACTGTACGAGCTCAGGAACACTTCTGTAAATAATTTTCTGTGAAAATAGTTCACCAGTGCTTCAACAGGTTTAAACTCTACCACGCAAGGAAGAAGCCAGATATAAACAAAATTAAGAAAGCACTGGCACCTTTTCTGGACCCAAACTCACTTCAGAAGGGTCCTGATAAAACCATCCAGCATCTGTGATGGTGTGGAGGTACATTAGTGACATGGCATGGGTGACTTTGTCATCTGTGAAAGCACCATTAATGTTAAATTATATATATATATATATATATATATATATATATATATATATATATATAGCCTATAGCCCAAGCCAGTCATACATTGAAAACATTTGATGCATTGTGAATTAAACATATGACAAATGAGACCCTGAACTGTTGAGCTGCTGGCATTTGGTCTTCTCAGTTCCCAAACACTTACAAAGTATTGTTAAAAGAAGAAGTGATTCAAAACAATGGTAAACATGAACCTGCCCCAACTTTAAAAAGGTGTTTTAATTTGCTGTTGTCTTTGTAGCAAATCGTTAAATTTGGCTTCATCAGCAGAAATAAACACATTTTGAAATGATGTTCACTTTAAATGAAAATGTCATCAAGGCACCATAACCCATTTGCTTATTCAAAGAAGGATGTGTGTGGGATTTGGGAATTGCCTGTGCACTTCCTAAATTCTCCATTACGTCTGTCATACTGCTAGAGGATGGAGCACTCAATGCTTTAGCACACAATTAAACAGATGACTAGGCAGAGTCAATTTATTTTAATTGCTGCTATTCTCAATTAGGGATGAGGTGACTGGCTGTGTGGACAGCGAAGGGCCTTGCTGCTCTATGTGTTCTGTCTTACACAAACGCTGAACCGCCCACACCAACACACATAGTAATAATGCACACACGCACATACACACACTAAAACACAACACTTTTGCCTCCACAGACACTTCCATTACGCTACAGCTGTGAAGCTGACATGAACTTCACCTGCCCCGCAGTTTCGCTGTTTTTATTTCCACTAGAAATCAATCACGCCGAGCTGAAGAGCCTGTCATATGTGAAAACTCTCTCTCTCAGGATTTCAGCCTTTACAGCTCACCCTAAAAGGTGAGTGGGCCGTCTGTGTGAAGACCTTTGGTTAGTGAGTGTGTGCTAGCAGGTTCTCAACAGCATATAACCGCACCTAAAAGATTCACTTTCTGCCCCATCGCAAATCTTCTTTCAGCCTTAAAAAGCTGGTGTTGCAACAGCTCTCTAATAAGAGCAAAGTGGCCTCTCTTTTGCCCGTTTACCATACTGAATCTGTTTATAAGAGCTTCTCTCTTAAACAGCGCAATAGAGGGGGAAGGTTATTATAATGAAGCACTTATTCTGATTTACCAAGACTGATAGTAAACGCTGACTGTGCGTTATTTAATGTGAAAGCTTGTATTATTTTTGGTGCTCATGTGGCTCCCAGTGTTGTTACTGTGAGTATATGTCATACATTTATTGATTTTCAACTTTAATGAAAGACAAAAAACATTTTTATGAATGTTTGCCTTGTCATCTACTCTCTATTTGTTACAGACTGAATCTGTTTTAGTAAATGTTTTAAACTGGTATGTACTAATAATGTGGGTATATATTAAGTGTTGTCAAAAGAAAAAACATTCTTTTTTAAATTGTTTTTTTCACACATTATTTTTAAACTCTCTGGCTCTACAGTCTCTGCACTGGTACTAAGTCCTATATTGTGGCTTCTGTTCTGTCATGGTTTAATGCCTCCACAGAGTTAAGAGGACGCACTCATCAAAAGTTTAAATCATACAGTTCCCTACTGAGCAGGAAGCTGTCCGTGTAATTAAACAGGGCTTTAAGTTTAGCTTATCCGAAATTAACATATTCCAAAACAGAATGGCAAAATAATTACTTCTAAAAAAAAGATGTTTGAAAACAATGATGTATAATGTTAAAGTAATCACACTTTCTCAAACACTAATACCTTCTTTAGTTATTCCTCATTTTTTTTACTAATATAACCACAACCCAATCTCCAGAAAGTAAGTAATTATTTCAACATAATGAGTTACAATTTGCTTTAGTTCTCCTTTTTGCTCACAATTTAGTGATGCAGTATGTGGTTTGGGGCTTTTCTTTGACTGAAAGAATGGATAAATGGGTGCGCCAAGTTAAACTGACCACACCCACAGTCAAAAAGTGCCTGTAAACTGTTGGTATTTAGAGCCGCTTTTAAAAAATCTTTGTAATTACATTACTTTGTAGTGGTGATAGGAACCAGGGGGTGGGATGTATAAGCAAATAAAATTCTCCCTGTCCAAAGAATCTCTGAAAAGTCAACTTTACAAGAGAAGACAAAACTAACTTAACTTTCAATGTAAACCAACCAGACTTATTTCCAAGCTATGCTGCATTTCCATTGGTTCAGTCATCATCGCATTCACAGAGAATGTAAATAGCAGCCCGTGCTATGTAGAAAAATTTAAATTGACAAAAAAGGGAATATATGTTTTTCTTAGGACTGCAGTGGAATATAATTTAGCCATTTGTGTGATATATATGACATTTATTATATGTGTGATATTTAGTCATATAGCAATAAGTAACTTTAAACCTGCCTTTTATATGTAATGTTGATAATGGTAATGGTAATTTGCCGTACAACTCCCTGTTCATCTTCACTATGAATGGATTTAAAGAAATGAATTATGTCAGAAGTTAACCTTTCTGTGCTGTAGCTTTTAGAGGCATTAAACGTTTCACAGCTCTTGTTATCAACATCACTATGATCCATTTTAACAGAGCATTTTACATCAGACCATTCTGAGTGACTTAGTTTATGTCTTAATTATTTAATCATGCAGGAATGTTGAAAAATCAGCGGAATTCCACTGGTGTACATGTTTTACAATCTGACAGCAATTTAAAAGAACAGTCTAGCATTCGCTAATGCTGTTACTCATCACATTGTGTGGAAATTTACATTTTACCAAATACAACTGGTTTTGTTGTGGTATATCTGATGTAGTTAATACAAACAGTGTATATAAGAGTTAATAGAGAAAAATCATGCCATCATTTAAGATTATTATTATTGTTTGATTTGTATTTAAGTTTTATCAGCAGATTCGAGTATGTATTCATGAAAATTTGGATAATAAAAATAGATCTTTTCATCTTATTTCAAAGAGCTCAGAGTGAGACAGATGTACTCGAGACATATATACCATAGCAGACCTAGAAGAGTTAATCACTTTTGCTTTGAGTTTACCATCTAACAATTCAGGCACATTGTTATTTAAGCACATGCCACAATGCAGAGGACAGAGAGGTCACGGACACAATCTGTCTCCGCTGACACACACACATGCTCCAGGGTAGAACTGTAATGCGTGTCTTCTCTTTACCTTTTTGTCAAGACTCCACTGCAGGACACTACTTTCATAGTGAAGGCATTGTTTCCTGTGTGCACTGAAGGTTATAAATTCTAAGAAATGACAGAGAATGATGAATGAAGGAATATTTCCCTCCTGGAAACCAGTGACAGCTCTCATCCATACAATGGAGTGGCCATCTCGACCTATAAGAAGGTCTGTTAAAACGGCTGTTCCTGAAGCAATCCTCAAGGACCCCCTCCAGACCCATATTTTAGTTCCAATCGAGCTGCCAGCACACTTCGTAGTATCAGCCGTGAAATAAGGATACGCGTAGACACCTCCATCTACAGTATGTCTTCCTGCTAATAAGACAACCCACACATTCACAAGATGATACCTGATGCCATCTATGATTGCTCTTGTTAAAGCTGGCCATAATATGCTGTGAATTAAGCCTGTGTTTTTTTTTCCAGGAAAAAAGCTGAAGTCGCACAATAGCCAATCCGGTTAACCTTACAGGCCCCAGTTTAATTCAATACTTAATGGAAGAGAGAGAGTGAAATTGGAGATCTGGCAAATGAAACATGTTTTGACAGCTGTAGAATCATCAGTGTGTCACTGAGCCCTTTTTCTCCCTCTCTCTCTCTCTCCGAGAAGCAGACGGCTTTAATGGAGATGATTGCAATAATTACATCCTGACATATTTCAGCAATTAAATATCACTCACATGCAGCTGACTGCTAATAAGGGGGAGTGGGGGGGCAAGTTAGTTAGTGATGAAGAACTGGGGAACACATGAGATTAAAAATAAATGCCATGAATATTTCTCTCTCAGATTCGTAGATGTCCCAAAAACAGAAT
Source organism: Megaleporinus macrocephalus (assembly GCA_021613375.1). NCBI lineage: Eukaryota > Metazoa > Chordata > Actinopteri > Characiformes > Anostomidae > Megaleporinus > Megaleporinus macrocephalus. Next base: position 35,479,022 of record CM038706.1, read on the forward strand.
CAGAGGGCTGATGGTTCATGCTTACAAGCTATTTCTGCTGTGCTCATAATTAGGGTAAAAGTATGTGGTCACCGCTGCTAATCATTAGGCTCAGATGTAAAAAATCAAGCACATAGCCGTGTAGTCTTCATGCACTGGGGGTAAAATGGGCCATACTGAAGAACTCAGAGACTTTAAATGAGGTACTACCATAAGATGCTCTGCTAAATCTGTAAGTTCCAAAATTGTAAAATTGAAGCATTAAAGAGCAAAAGCAGAGTGATAGACCATGCAAGCTTACAGAGCAGGGTTGCTGAGTACTGATGTGTGTAACACATAAAAATCCTTTTAACATCACTCACTACCAAACCTTCCAAACGTCTTCATGTAATGGATTTTATGGCCAAGCAGCTGCACCCAAGTCTAAGATAACCATGCACAAAGCCAAGTGTTGGCTAGAGCCATGTAAAGCACAACACTACGGGACTCTGGAGGAGTGATAAATAACACTTGACTGTCTAGCAGTCTCATGGATGAATCTGGGTTTGGTGGATGCCAGGAGACCACTAGCGGAATGCATTGTGCCAGCAGAAAAGTTTAGGGGAGAAAGATTAATGGTCTAGTTCTGCTAGCCCCCCTGTAAAGAGTATTGTTAATGCTACATTTTATACAATTAAATACATCCAACAACAGCAGTTTGGGGAATGCCCTTTCTGTTTTAACATAATTGTGCCTCTGTGCACAAGGCAACCTCCATAAAGAGATACTTTGAAGAGGCTGGAGGAACTCCAGTGTCCTGCACAGAGCACTGACCTTAACCCCATTCAACACCTTCAGCATGAATGGAAACATTGATTGCAAGCCAGACCTTCTTGTCCAACACAAATGGTCTTTAACTGAATGGGCATAAATTCCCAGACACACTCCACATTTTGTGAAAAATCTTCTCAGAAGAGTGGAGGCTTTTATAGTTGCAAAAAGGGGTCAACTCTATGTTTCTGCCCATGGTTTTGGAATGGGATGTCCTGCACTCCAATGTGAAGGTCAGGTGTCCACATACCTTTGGCCATATTATGTACCACAATGTAAAACCTTTGTTAACAAAATCTGTCACAATGAGACCTAGCGAAACACACTACTGCTAACAGTAGTGACTGCTTGCCTAGAAGTCTCAGCTGGATAACTTTCATCCTATCTGCTTCACAGACAGGCCGTCTAATGAGATTCGGTCTCCAGACGAGGATGGATTATCTGAAAGAACAGATGACTGCAGGGAAAGCATTAATATGAAGAGCAGTGGTAAGTGGTTACTGCTGTTTCTGAGCAAACTGGCAAAAAGCACTTGTTTTAGACTTAATAATACATGCCTATATTTTTGCAAAAGCCATCCTTGCTTAAAAGCAGGAAAAAGAAGGGTTTTAAAAAGTGATCTGTTTTATTTGTTTATTCATAAGGTTACTTTCAGAAGTATTGTAAGAGATTTTGATGATGAAGTATAACTTTTGACATACTGCATGTCCAACACCGGATGGATTCACATCCAAATTCTCAGTCCTGCTGCCCAGTCTGACTGGCGCTAATCATTACCAACAAATTAAGCATGTCATTAGCTGTCTGATTATACAACAGGGAGTTAATTACAAACATCAGCAAGCCCACGACGAATCTGAGTCCAGCTGCTGACTCTAGTTTAGTCAAGCACTGACAACAGTCCCAGTAGAGCCACAGACCAAACCGCAAAACTGGTCTGGGCCAGGCTTGGCCAAAGCTGCAGCATGCTGGGCCACAGTGACCATGTACGGGCTAATCAGGCCTTTCTAATCCTAATCCTCTTCTGTTCTATTTAACATGACCTATTTTGAATATCATTTTCGCCATACACACTCACCCCCTCTTTTCTCCCGCTTTGTGTTTGTAAAATTGAACAGGCTAATTAGATGGGCCATGGACAGCCAGGGGGACAGCAGGGAAGTGGTGCCATCATCTTGCGATTATGAAAGAAGTGGGAAGGTCCCTGCTGCTCGGAACAGCATGAGCAGCCTGGTTGGGTTGTGCTATAAACACACAAGAAAGAGTTTCTCGCCCTAAGGTTTAAATGAGCTCGCTTACTTTGTCGCCAGTCATTTATAAATTCACATTGCACCCCTTATGATCACAGCACTCCAAAAGTTTATTAGATGTATTTGTTGGATTAGAGCTGTCGAAATGGAGGTTCCATAGTTTCCCCTTATGATCAAACAAATGATCAAACAGTCGCATGACAGTCTAACACTGTAGGTAAAAATTATTTGCTAATCTTTTACTAAAATGTTAAAACAGAAATTAATGCACACGGGAATTGCACAGGGTAGAATCATAGCCCAGTAGGCACCTTGGTGACAAACTGTCCTCAAAAACCTAATGCTCTAGCTCTAATGTTCATTTCTATCACTGAGTTCACTGCTTATACTACTATAACAATTCCTCAGTTTTTAACCCTCGCACCATGTGCTTTGCTTTTTGTTTCTCTTTTGTTTGTATTGACCTGTTTAGCAAAGCTAAGTTTAATAGTTCACTTCACTCTGTGTTGATATTTATCTGCTTTCCATGCAGATGTATTAGTGGCAGACATGACAGGATGTTTATATATAGAGTTTAATTTTGGACTTTTAAATGACTTTATCCAAAAATCAATCTCCATCAAATGAGCCCACACCAAACAAAACTTTAAACAGTTGCATGCACATAAAATCATAAAATCTAAATGATTTGAACTAATGGCAGAAAATATACATTTTGGTAGTGATAATTTATTGGCTTGCAAACTGATTTTCTGACAAGTGAAACAAGGGAGTTATCTGGTAATGAGATTTAGGACCATGTGGCCATGAGGGAAATGGATGCATCATCACTTACTGCTTCCTGCTCTACAATGCCATGGCATGACTAAAATAAGACTCTGCCTATGAATAATAGCTTTCGGTGATTTAGTGGTGACTGTTTTTTAAATATAAAATGAATTTTTAAAAAAAAAATTAAACTCACAACAGGGGGAAGTAGCTTTATGATCGAATGCCCACAATGTGCTCACTGCTCACTGCCCTCGCAGTGTGTGTGCTCACAAGTGTGTGTGTGTGTGTGTGTACATGTGGTGTTTCACTCCATGATTCTAACTTCATTCACATTAAAAGAAAACAAAAAGATAAACAAAAGGGGTTATATGTGGGAAGTACATTTAGCTTATTATTATCACAATACTTTTCTGTAAATCTCTGTGTTTAGTAATTCATGCAGTCCAGGGCTGGACTGGGACAAAAATCGGCCCTGGCATTTTTGGCTTAGACCAGCCCATCATAATTAGCGGAGCACAGCCGACCAGTAATTTATGTAAGTGTTCCGCGAAAGAATGTATTCTACTATTTTCATATAATAATTATCAAATAATAACATCATCATATAAAAAATATATAATTTTTTGCCTTATTAGAAATTGACAGTAAATCATTACTTTAGATGGTTTTATCAAATAACCATTGTGGAAAGCAAATAAGTACATTTACACATACTGTAGTTCTAGCACTTTTGTCTACTCATATGTATTTTCAGAATTTCTCTGATATGGCAGCTCAATTCTAATTCTTCAGGTTAAAAGATGCTCCCTCCTTTAAAAAACTATAACATGCATTTGGATCAGCCTAAAAACAGGAGACTAAAAGACAGGGCTGCTTTGTGAACTCATGCAACACATCAGCATTTGACACTGTCTTACTGTGGGCATACCTTTTGCTAATAATACTTTTATAGAAATACTTTAGTAAAACTTAAATAGCAAAGCTTTTACTATCATTTAACAGTTTTAAGATATGTTATTTAACTTGTTTGAGGGTTTTTAAAACATGTTGAACTGCAGCATAGAGGCTACAAATTCAAACTACTGTGCAACCTTTCAACACATCCTTAGTCTAAATATCTAAAATGCTGTGATGTAGCCTGAAATGGACACTTGCTGCTCATTCAGTACTTCTCAGCCTTGACCGTTTGCTATTTTATCAGAAGAAGGAGACGTACGTGGCTGCCAGAAGTATGCAAATACCAATAAATACTGATACTAATCAATCACCATTACTCATCATTCTCATGTAATAGAGCTAATGTTACCTTCATCACCTCAAAGTCCCTGTGTTATCAACCTGCTGTTGCTGGAGCTCTGCTGTCACAGAGGACGTGGAGGCTACAGCAGCGAACATGTCTGTGATCTTAGCACATTTTGCAGCATTTACAGTGACACTCTTCAATCTCTTCGCACATAACTTCTCCACATCCCCTTTCTGCCGCTTCAGTTTCTCCATGTTGCCTCTTTAACACACACGCTCAACACTGAAACTCAGAGAAAGGGTGGGGCCGCTTTCATCCTATATCCTGATTGGTTCAGTCCACTGGGCCTCCCCCTCTAAACTGTGGGCCGGTCTGTTAAAAAAAAAGGGAAGAAAAAAATCCACCAGCATCAGCCCCTGAGGACTGTCGGCCCACCGGGCAAATGCCCGGTACGCCAGATTACCAGTCCAGCTCTGATGCAGTCCCACATTTGGTTGCCTTGTGTGGAATAATAAAACATACTGGGTTGAGGCAAAAGTGCTTCTGGTTGCTCACAATGGCCAGATGTCCCACATAAATGAGGACCTGGGCGTGTTTAGAGCAGGCTGAAAGACCAGTTTCTGGACATGTACAGAGATGAGATTGGTGACAGTCTAAGCTGTAAACTAAAGAAGCACATGTCAGACATCAAGCAAGTCTCATGTTAACTATTCCTTTAATCTAGTGTCTGTCTGAATTCTGCTTGGATCTGTACTCAGTTTAGTATCTTGGCTTAAACATATATTTTAGCCAGGATAGCTGATACTGTCTTTCAGCAAACATCTGCAAAGGAAAACTGATGAAGAAATAATGATTTGATTAAACGTTTCCTGCTTCTTACTCAAACAGATAACAAGGTGGACAACGCTCTGGTACTGCAGTTATCTATTTAATAAACTAATTGACTATTTGCAAACTGATTGTTGACACAGGTGGTCATAACCATTTCAAAACACATTTTATTTTCACATCAAGCTAAGGAAAAACTCAAAAACAGCTCTTCATAACTAACCTGCAGTAAAGAACCGCAGTGACAGCAAATTAGCCAGAATTATGCAGCAAAGAGATGTGAAAATGTGTCACTAGGGAATGTGAAATTCAGGCATATGTTATCATCTGCTGATCATCTGGAGGGTGGATCTGATTTTATTTCTTTCCTGAAGCTGAAATAGGTTTGGATTAATGTTTGTGGAGAAACACACTCTCACAGTGCAATGTTGTGGTTTTATGTACCAAAGGGAGTCATAATTAATTTTTGAATGACCTTTTCTAAACCCCTTTTTATACCTTTGAATAATTAATGTCTCCTTAAGATTGATATATGTGTCAATGGATGTATATATGAAAGTGTGTCGACTTTTAAGACATCACAGTTAACCATGAGTTTAAAACAGTATGTTTTTTTCAGCTTAATTTCCATTTATGGACTGTATGGAATGGGGAGTAGATCGGACATTGAAACAATTTACCAGCATTTACATACTCAGTGCAGTTCTTTTCTTTCAAATAATGCACCAAACTGCCCTTTTAACAAGCAGCTCTAAAGTAAGCTCTATTCAGCTAAGCTACTGTATTTGCTAACATGTCTAACTACACGGTTAGCCTCAGCACTAACATGCAAAATGATCTCCTTTGCAAAGTCAATAATAAATAAATACAATATGACAAATGATCTTCAAGTTTCTATTTATCAGGGTCCAACTCAGGTCTCAGATCACCATACATGTGCCTTTGAGTGCCTGTGGATCCTGAAGCTCAGGGCAAAGGAAGAGGCTTTCTGCTTACTCCAACTGACGAGGAGAAGTCGATCTCTGACCCCCTCCTGCAGCGAGCTGTAGTCTGCTCCTGCTTTGTTTAACATTTGTCTGGCAGGCCGATGTATTATTCATCTGGACAGGTTAGCAGCGGGATTAGTGCTGCCAGTGCCTGTTTTCTCTCCGTCCAGAGCAATGCGCTCAAGGCTTAATGATGCGACAGGTCTCTGTGATGCATCTGGCGGCTGGTGACACCTGCCAAAAAGGGGGAACTCCTAATGGGAGCAGAGCAGCTGCACAGCAGCCGCAGGCACATAAAAAGCTCCACTTTAGTGGCCTCACAGTGCCAGCATGGGCCAAAGGGGCAGCAGGAAACTGCTCTTTGTTTTAGTTTAATCACCCATCGGAAGGCTAAGATGATCAAACTGATGTGCCAGGTTCCTTTCCTGTCTCAGAACGACATTTCTCTTAAGGCAGCAGCGTCAGCACCAGGAAAGCAGCTTTCATCTGTCATCTAGAGAACTCCTATGAACTCGATCAATGTGGCTCCTTTGGGGTAAACACAATATTAAAAAAATACCTTATGTCTATAAAGCTGCTAATCATCTCTCTGGATTTGTCTGCCAAATTGTAGTTCATCGAATCAGTGAACTGCAAGAGCTGCAGATTTGCCCACCTGGACGAGTAAAATATTTATGTCATACCTGGTGTAATGTGGCATCACTAATGTAGCCTGATGCCAGATGGCATTTAGCTGTGCTGGGCGGCAGCACTACAGAGAGGCCAGTTGTACTTAATGGCAGACAGGCTTTGTGACAGTTCACATCAGTCACAATGGATGCTTAAAGTTTTTTTTTATGTACACTCTTCCCTTGAGTAAGGCTTTAAATGAAATATCAGCAAATTCCAGTGGGGAATAAAGAGAGGAGCGTGAAGGGAAATCTCCAGAAGGACCTCTCATGGAGCCTTTGCTACACCTAATTGAAATTTGCAACACAGAAAAAGGCTGACATGTGCAAAGCAGAATACCAGAGAGATTGAAACTTTTGGCTCAGATCCTCTGTAGAGAGACATATTGCCATTTGGGAGTTTAGAGTCACCTTCATTAGTCAGAGGTGGATTAGAAAACCAGATGGTTCCTTTGTGAAAGTTTGAGAAAGACAGTCAGGCAGTCTCTGTCAGCCACAGCACAATTTAAACATGTACAGTAATTTCTCTCACATTTACCTTCTCTGTGGCATGTGACAACCCACCCACGACAACACTAACGAAAAAACAGTGCTCTGGAAAGTGAGGCTTATTTGCAGGGTGTTGCTAGAGAATGGCTATTAAGAGAAACATGGGAGAATATGGCAACGGTGCAGTTTACTCTCAGTCATCTTAATCATGCTGGGTTTTTCCCCCAGAGAGATCTCCATCCACACTCAGCTCCGAAGAAATGAAGGATAACACCCCTTGCCATTTTCATCATGTAAACAAAGGGAGGCGATTAAGCAGCTGCAATCAAGATCAGATAGATTCTTCATGCTGGAATGGAGAACGCAGGAGGAGAAGGACATGCAGCTAATTTCCAGCTTGAAATTGTACACAGGGGAATGTTATGTCTTCAGTATGCACAGTATGTTATAATTAGAATGCTTAGCTAGTGTTTTTAGGAGAAAGTGGTCTCGAAAATGACAAATATGTGTGACAGCCAGCAAGGAACCCTGAGGGCTCCTTCTCAGTTTCTTCTGGGAACTGACATTTATCTGCAATGTTATTTTCATTCAGTTACCTGCAAAGCTTGTAGTATTTATTTAGTAGTAATGTCCTTTTATTATTGGATTTTAGTTGGAAATGAAATAGTTAATTGTAATAATAAGCAGAAAATTGTCCAATCAGTGGCATTATTTTTGTGGTATTGAGTAAAAATCTCAATTTCGCTGAGGCCTTCAAGAGCGGAACAGAAGGCCTTATACCTTAAATTAACCACCAACAGTTTAGAAAGACCACAATTAGGAAGATGTCATTAATGTATGTTAATGTAGGCTATTTTAATAAAAATATATTTTAGTGGAAAAGGTTTGTTGATGGCTAAATTGTTACTAAAACCTCTAAAATAATGTATTTACACAGAAATTTAGGGTCATGTGACAGATTTCGCTTACATACCTATTATATGAAACAGTAGAAGTAGAACACAATAGCATTTTTAAAAGAAATGCTGCCACATTTGAGCTCTTTAAGAGGACGATGTCCAGAAAACAACCATTCTCAGCCCTGGTTCTGGACTGCTTTGCTTGAGGGGGGCAGTAAAACATAATGTGTGGGCATGTTGATAGTCATATTTTTAGAGCCAGAAATATATTCAGGGCTTCATTTGTGCATAAACGATAACAGCAGACTTAATGAGATTTAAATTAATATATAAGGTAAAGAAATAAAAAAAAATAATAATTTAAGAATACACTTTGCTTATGTAAATTAAAAAAAAAAGATTATCTAAATGTGATAAATTTCAATAACAACCTTAATTAATTTAACATTACACTGACAGAACAACTCTGTATCATGAAAAGCTTTAGTACAACTTTGAATAAAATCTGACAAAAGTACGTAGACACAGGCTGAGACTATAATACTCAAATGTGGAACTAGGAATAAGTGAGAATACTAATATGATCAGGAAATTACAATATAAGCCAAACTGAAATACTGCATAGCAAAATGCATTTTTGTGATTGGTTCAGAAATAATAGTCATTGCTTGCACTGCGATTGCGGGGGCAAAGACAAAATCTGGGGTGGAAATTCTCCCTTCAGCCCACCCCCCCAGTGCCAGCCCTGGCCGTTGTACATAAAAAGCACTTACACATATATGACAGAAAATGTATTGTCTCGCATAATAGTTCTGCTGAAATAAATAAATAAAATAAGAAGATATAAAACTCATTCATTATCAGTAATTATGGCGAAGCATGGACAAAAGTCATGACATACATAAAAATAGAAACATATCAAGAAATCATTAAAGGTCATCAATAAATAAAGTATTTTACTTGTGAAAACTCTGGGGAAAAGAAGCAACAAGAGTTGATGGAAACTATTCATAGCTTTTCATTGTTTTTAGTCATGTGAGAATTCTTCATTGTCAAAGAAAATATGTGTGCTAATTACCTAAAGTTAGCTTCCTTACATTGTCACTAGTCTAGGGCAGTAGTGACATGGCAGTTATATTTTGCTCAGGCGATCATGCTATTTTGTAACATAAATCTAATCAAAAACATATTTTTGATACACAAGCAATGTTGTCGGTTAGTGCATCTAATGCCTGGTTCACACTACATGACTGTTTGAGTCGGCAGGTCTTTGTGCCTTTCACACTACGTGACTGGTTAAGCAAGCTGTAATCTTAAGCTGAGTCTTTCAGGTGTTGTGGCTTTCACACTACATGACTGGTCGGCAACACGGGGTCACGAACTACACGACTTTCACTCTGGAAAAGGGCTGACCTATCTGGCTTCAGTCCAAAAATACATTTTTGTCACGAGAACACACGAAAACTAAGCACATGTGAGAGCTAGCGACACCACGTAGAACGGACGTCAACAAACCAGCAGTATGAGTTGTTACTGCGCTGATTTGCAAGATAGAAGAAAAAGATATGACTATTGATAAATGCAGGGGCCAGCAGGGACTGTCTGTTCTGCAGAGAGAGCTGGAGGTAAATATTTTATCAATAAAAACGTACATGTCGTCCGCAGCCGCAGAGAGATTGCATGAACGGTGACACGGTTCTCTCTACGTGATCCCATTGGCTGTAGATAGACGCTGCTGTTGACTCACAGTCGCCGATTGGCCTAGATATTAAACATGCTAGATATTTACGAGGCGTCTGCGATTAGTCGATAGGCACTTTGCGACGGCTCAGTGAGCGTCTTTTAGCCGTTCACACTACACGACTGAGCGAGTGATGAGTGATTGCCGATTTGCCTCCAAGCAAGGGTTTTTGTCCACGATTTACAAAAAACAGTCGGCGACTAATAAAACAGGCTAAAATCGTGTAGTGTGTACTAGGTGTTTAGTGCATTCAACTATCCAGCAGCTAAACAAATAAAAACAATATCAAATAAGTGGCAGGCAGTGGAAGAAAACATTGCTTTGCCCTAAAGGTGGGCGATCCTATAAGGATGTAATTTATCAGCCCAAGCTTTAAGTCCTAGACACGCATTTGTAAATATAAGTTGTAGTCTAACAGGAGATTTCAGGGAAAATATATGGAATGCCTATAACAAGCTCCAAATGTGCCTATGTAATTCAGAACGGCTAAAATTGGTTTGTGTGCAACAATCTTAGCATTGGTTTTCACATTTATGGCCTAACCTTGGGGTCTAGTTCTAACAGTCGTAGTTCGCCACTGAGATAGATTAGTCTTTCTGCTCCACAGTAAAACATAAAATGTTGCTTGTTTTGAAAACACAGCACCTGTACATGACACAAGCTCTGAAAGCCACTTCTTGTGTGGTGCTGATGTGCACCACAGCCAGCAATAACAAGATCATTCCTGTTGTTCAGTGCTAGCTAAATCAATTAGGATTCCTCAGTCAGAACAAACAGCGGTATTTTCTTTGTAGCACAGTGACTCTCATTAATCCACTTTCCTCTCTCCAATTAGCGAATTCCTTGAAAAACAATATGTCGAATTGGCCCAGTCTCCCTGTTGAAGCAGGCAGGGTTGATGACACCCGGCAGCTCTCGAGTGCACAGAAGAGCTTGGTATCCAGGAGTAACACACTGTAAACCATGCAGCCCTAGTGAGGATGAGAATGACAGACAGCGAGAGGTGGAGAGATGAAGAGAGAGAGAGGGAGCGATAGAGAGAGAGATGAATATGAATGAGGGTCTGTTTTCTGTCTCTCCACGGCCTCCCCACTGTGTTTAAATAATGCCTGCCGATTGAAACAGCCAGACAGGTGCATATTAATGTGGTCACACACAACATCTGCAGTTCACACTCTGTCTGTGCTTACAACTCCGCGCACGTAATTGCATATTTATGGCGCCTTGCAATTTCTCAAGTGACTTCTGTGATGAGGGGTAATAATAAACTCCCTTTCTTCTTCGATGGAGTCCTTTTGATTACCAATGCTATCACTTTGTGTGTGGTGATAAAAGTGTGCTGCATGTATCGACAAACTGTGTCAAAGACAGAGGTCCTATATTCGTAAAAGAGTGCAGGAGTGCTGGTGTAGAAAGTTGTTTTGAATAATAACATGATCAAAAAAAGGTTAATCCTGGATTATAATGAACCAGTACTTCTTTTGAAAGTAATTTTATAAATTAAATATCCATTAGGACTTGCACAGTTGACTTGTTGACTTTACTATGCTACAAATTATGCTTTACAGGAACAATATCTAAGATGTATAGTTTAAACATTCCAAAGTTAACTAAAATGGGCAACAGAGGGATAGAAACAGTTTAACAGTATATCAAAAACATCTATGTATAGTGATGCGGAGATATCTGAAGCATACTGAAGTTAGCCTGCTAAACAGCTAGCTCTAGCTTGTCCTGTTATGACACATGGACAACATGGACCCCTCAGAGAAGATAAAAGTTAAAGAGCCTGAGGACTCTGTATCTCCGTACAGTTTGGAAAAAATATCAGGTTGTTGCACAGCATTCTCCTCTCTTGACAAATTACAGTATTTAAGTGTAAAAGCTCATATTTCTTTACAATGCAGCTGCCTATACTATGCCTTAGAGTTTTTTTATGTAGCCCACCAACCTTGCACCTGGTGATCTGTTTTTAGCAGTAATAACAAGATGTGAATGTGAACTGCAGATGTTGTACTTTTAATCAGTGATCACAAGAGTACCAGCTATATCTGTGACATATGTTTTGGCTAATGAATGTCTTTAGAAGCCCTTGTTTGTCTCAGTTATCCAATCTATGTGTCTCGTCCTGGTTTAGCTGATTGACCAGCATAACAGCATCCCTGTTTATTTTCTTTTTAAGGAACTGGCTTTACAAGATGTTCAGTGCAGGCACACTTTTCATGAAATTCATGCAATTTTCATGTAATTCACAAACAATATTGTCCATTTCACAATTAATTTAAGTGTATCAGATGATTTCTAAAGAATAGAAATGTTTGTATTAAAATCTATTTTTGTATAGAGGCTTATTTTGCATATAGTCCTATTATCAGCAATTCCCAGTCCTCTGTCTCCTGGTACGACCACCAATCCAAGTTAGGGATGTTATTGGGCTAATTGGTTGTTAGGACACTCTTTCTCAATTGTGATGCACAGCTGAAAAACATTCTACTAATAAGTGAGCATAAAAGGGAGAACAACCTAACAATTCTAGGTTAGTTTAGTATCTAAAGCATCAGCAGTTGTTGGCTTGCTAACAAAATGGCCAGAAGAAACAACTTTCTTTAGAGACTCGTCAGTTCATTGTTGTGTTAAGGAAGGAAGTCAACTCCATTGAAAACAAGAAAATTTCACTGTAATCCCAAACTTTTGAGCGGTAGTGTATGGGAAGCAACAAACCATGTTTGCATTACCCAATGCAAGAAAATCTTTCAGCCATAGGATGTTAAAGTAGGAGGTTTAAAAATGGGAGCTTCCCCTTCAGCTGTTCTAAAGGCAGCATCAGAAGTTAAGAAGAACCTCCTGTCTTGCAAAAAAGTCCATTAATATTTACCTTCACACACAAATTACAAATGCTAGCAGCATGTGTTCATGTTTGATCTGACGAATTTATCAAGTTAACTATCAGGAAAAACTAATTAATTACCTAATCAGTTTTAACCATTACGATGGTTATGCATCAAATAAAAATTATTGTTAACTAATATGGTGATATGATATGGTAATTTAGAAATTCAATGGTAAATTCAATGACAATGCTCAACCTAAAAATGAAGGAGTTCGTATTTATTCTGCTACTAAAAACTCCATGAACTTGTTTGGATATTTATAATGGATTCCACCTCTCAAATATATGTCAAAATGAAGACCCAGAGGTGTTCAGCAACTAACAACTTCTGGATTATTACTGTACTATTATGTTGTCTTGCACACTAGCTCCTCTGGCTGATTAATAATTTAACTCAAGAGCGGCACAAAAATAATACATCATTAATGATGCCTGCATGTTTAATTGCCCATGTCTTTGGCAGACTGCTCTCAAGCTCCTCCTGGTTTCTTTGGCCCTCCAATCACTCAGTCCAGTCTTCAGTTCAATTGGTGATGTATAACAGGTACGTAGATGAGGAAGGCGGATGCATATGGAAGAGTCTTTTATTATAGTCCATGGTGGAAATAACACAAAAAGAAACAATAATACTAAATAACAAAGAAACAACGGAAACTAGCCCAACCAACGAACAGGACGAACATGAGTAACATGTAACAGTAAACATGACTGAGGACAGAGACATCATGAATGAACGACAAACACAAGGAGCAAATGGAGGGTATAAATAGAAACAAGAAAAGAAGGAAGACCTGAGAACAGGAGGAGACACATACTTGAAACAGGTGAGGGCATGACAATGAGGAGCACATGACAAAAGCATTAGCACATGAAATGTAAACAAAGGACGTAGATGGACAGGAAGTGACAGGTGAGCAAATTTCTTAACTTTTACCTTCAGATATGTTGATATAAAGTGCTTAAAGAATAAGCTGATAGCCTAACAGAATAAGGATGTTGTATTCTACCCATTTTAAAAGATAAAAAACAGAAGAAAAAAAACATGCTGTTACTTTATTAGGTACATAAATGAAGTGAAATAGCTGATCAAGCTCAAGCCAACAGGCCTTTTAAATGCTCTTATTTTTTTATTTTATAGGATAAATTTAGCTGTTAACCATTACTGTGGTAGCAGGCTTAACTCAGTTAACCTATGTGTTAATTCTTCTGTTCTTCTGTGGAGTCAATTATGTTTAAAAAATATATGATATGGTACAACCATGTTCCCTAACAAAGGACTAAAGACTTCTTTGGGTACATTTACATTATTTGTACATCAGTTTGTACATATGGGTACTGTTTGGGTACTTTGGGTAATATATTGTCTTACTTCATGAAAGTTTTGGACTTTTGAAAAGACAACAATGTCTTGCCATTGCCATTTAATTTCATGTAATAACTTTCAGTGGTGCAGCATTTAGAGGCATTAAACACTTTCGGTGTCTGGTTCCTATCAGTGCTGAACAATTTTGAGGCTTTGAGTTTCTCATCATTTCACATCGAACCACGCTGAATTACTTTGTTTACACCTTGACAATTTAATTATCCAGAAATTTGGAAAAATCGTTGAAACTCCTATCTAACTGCATGTTTGAGAGACGCTTGACCGCTTCTGTGCTGAGGGATGGTACTGGCCAACTATAAACGTTAAATGTTCTGTATTGTTACACTCCTTGCACCAAACCAGGGGCTCAAACCTGAAGCCATTTGTGGGAGTGTTTATTTGACGGATCCAGGGCTCATCCGTGAGTGCTGTTTCTCATCAAGGCTGGTCTTCAGCTGCCAGTGTCTCATGTAATACTGCTGCCCCTGAGCCCTGCTGCAAATCTGTGAGCTGCTGCCGTCTTCATGGACAGCTGGCTGCCGCTGCAGCCGCCGCTGCTGTAATCACAGAGTGTGTAAGATATGCAAAGCCCAGGGACTCGCTGACATGCCAGCCCTGCTTCATGCACACAAATGCGGCATGCCAAAACACATGGGATTGATCCGTTTACAGGAAGATGCCATTCCTCCAGCGCCACCGCTGCTGCTTTAACAAAGTAAGGATACTGTGGTCTACAACACTCTTGACAGGAACTTCCATGCTTGCCACACTTAGGAAGAAGAAGCTCAATTATTTCCATATTTTCGTTATTTCATTTCACAGCAGTTATTCCTCATCACTGAGATAAAAACGGCATGTACTGGCTACAGACAGCAGCTCAGCGGAACATTACAGCATACGCCATGCAGGGTACAGTCATGGGGCAATGAATTCGAATTTGCATGGCCTGTTGAATTCTCCCACAGCGATTTGACTTGCACCTCCCAGAGCCATTTATGGACGCACTTTACAGTGACGAATTCTCTGGTTGAATTCATAACCGCAGGCAGGCATGATCAAACGATAAGTGGTCCCACAGCACCAGCGCAATCAATCTGCACTCAGTGGGACACTAAAATCAACAGATCAGCCATGATTCGAGCAGCTAAAAATGCTGATGAGGATGGAAGCGCATTGTGTCATTTAAACTAATATCAGCATCACTTTCTCACTGTTTTTCAGTTTTTTAGGAGGACGAGTTGTTGGAGCTCAACAAACACCTTTGTATAATATTCTTGGTACAAGGAGTTCAGTGCAGATGGCCTGCTATCATTAAGTCATTCAGTTTTATTTATATTCTGAATACATGAAGGGTTTAGATAATCAAGCTTGTGTGTGAGCACATGAAAGCAGCGCATTTTTCACATGCACATGAAACATTAAGAGGTGTTCAGCAGCTAGTTTTTCCAAAAGAAGGTAAAATACTTTAGGAATGGAACCTGGAATTTCACAGTGAATGCCTAACAACACTTTCGCAACCATCTATGATACCAGAGCAGGAAAAAAATCTACTTAAATGTGTAAAAGAAAACATAAATATAAGTATACAAACATAACAGTAAAAAGCAATGCATGCTAATGTTTAAATTACTAATTATCGATTTGTTCTCTTAATATAATTGTGTTTGGTTATGGTATATTTCCAGATTTGCTTTGATATTTATATTCTTCTCGTGATTGATGCCACAGGCATTACAAAGAAGTCAACCACTCTCATGAGACCAGAATCTAGGGATAGATTGAACTAAGCTTAAAGTTGGCCTAGTAAGTCTTAAATCCTGTGGTTCATATACAACACAAAAACAATCATTTGATTTAGTATCCAGAACAACGAGTGTGGAGCTGCAAATGTCTTCCGAGATTTCTTTTCTCTCTGCCATAAATAAATAAATAAATAAATAAATAAATAAATGAAAAAAATGTGTTTAAACCCAAAAGCTCATGTCAAAACTATCAAGGTTTTAGACATCAGGCATTACATTTGAAAACATTTTGTGTAAAAGTTTTGCATGATGTAGTTTTTAGAGGCATTGAAAAAGTTTGAATGGTGAATTTTACATCAACCAACTCTTAATGATTGTTTTTTGCAGATGTTTTGAAAATGTGAAGGAATTCCCGATTATTGTTAAAATCCTATATGGGAATAAAAGGTACAAAAGACACGCAGCATATCTTCCTCAACATAATCTTGTCTTTAGAACAATTGCAGCAGAACAATGTTTAAACATAATATTTAATTGATCTTATTGCAGCAGCCCATATTTAACTCTCTCTCTCTCTCTCTCTCTCTGCCTCTCTCCCCGATCAGGCTCATCTTATTGCATCTGTGCTGACATTAAAAAAAAAAAATTAAATCTAGGGCTGTTGCAGAACAAATTGGACAGTCACAAACTAATCAGGCAAAGCAGATTTCAAATCTTGTTTTCTGGCTCTAAACCAACTTGTTGCCTTCTTGAACCAATCTGAATGGACCAGATGTTTTGGGAATCTGTGAGACAGTAAAGCAATTTCAGTCTTTATGACCTTGTACAATGGAGCAAATGGACCACCCACACTAGCTCTAACAGTCTTGGATCACCACTGAAATCCACACACCTGCAGCTAGCTGGATTAATTAACACTGGCATACCTAAATCTTTGTAAAGTCTTGGCACAATGCCATTTTCTTATTGTTTTTGTATTTTAATTCTTATGTATTTTATTCTTATTCTTGCTTGTTTTATTTGAACCTATCTCTGTTCTTTTGCTTTCTGATTAACAATCTCTTTTTGTGTACCTGACTGTACGTTTTGACCTCTACCTGCAACTATGATGATAAGTGCTAAAAGCCCCCTAATAAAGCTTGTCAGCACACGTATCCTGCTGCCTCCTGATTATTACAGAACATTTCCCAGATAAAGACAGATGCAGCGAGCAACCAGCACCTCATGGCCACAGACCTTGTGCCCAGACCTTCCGAGTACATTTCAGGGATTGCCTGTGAGGCTCTGTGGCTTGTGAGTGAGTGCCAGCTCTAATTAGCCCATCACCGCAAAGGTTCCTCTCTGAGAAAGCCCAGTTGCTGTTGTAGCATCCCTTCTACGGGGATCTGCCTTGGCGCGACCAGCTTACCTACAGGCTCTTAGGAATAAGACTAGGCATTGACCCAGTTCTGAGACCTGAAAAACCTGAGAACTTCTGGTCTTTACCACTAGTTTTCTATAGTGGACATGGTCAAGGACAACATTCCCTCCGGCAATCAAAGCAGCACTTTCTTCATCTGCACTTCTGCATGGCCAACATTTATACTGCCTTCTGACGCCGAAATCGGCAGCTATCTTTGAAAATGAATGCATTTAAGCTGCTTTGTTCTGTCAAGTCTCTGTTGTTATGATTGGAGGGTAAGAGGACCTGTAGCCAGATGCACCATGTAATTAGTAATAGTAAACTACTAAAATTTAACTTAGCTTCAAGTAACATAGTTTCAGCACAACCCTAAGTTCCAAGTTTTACACACCCATTACTATTTAAATAGACCACAAAAAAAAATAGTTGAAAAACCCTATTGTTAAATTTTGTTAAAAATTTGTAGGTTTTGCCAACTAATGTAGCCAAGAACTGCTCTCTTTTTCAGGAAGAGACATTATAGTGTTACACCAGAACAGACCCGTGTGAAAGAGAGGCTTAATATCTTCAAACAAAAACTCTTGAGCAACTTTTCAGAATCCCATGAACAAAGTTTAACGAAACAGATTTATTTTGCATTTATTTGCATATTTAGCTCGTATGATTGTTGTGATGAAGTATAGCCATATCAGCTTGCTGCAGATAGGAAGCTTTTATATTGTACTTTTGTTTAATTGTTATTAAATTGCACATTGAAAATAAATCAGTGTATCATTTTCACACACTTGTCAGGCTGCTCTTTGTCAAATTGTGGAGTTATTGGTTACTAGTTTTACTCGGGCAAAATAAGTGTTAACTTACTGCTTTACAATTTTTTATTGTTTATGGTTAAACTGAAATTCAGTGGTTTTCAAACTACTTTACATATGATTTAGGATAAAGTTTACATCCCAACTTATGATCAAACATAGATTCAGCTAGTGCAACTGCCTACAGCGGCCCCCTAAGTGTGTTGCTCTTATTTTCTCAGGAATCTGTCTGGGTCTGTGATGGAAATCCAACTGCATGGAGCAGTGCAAGACAGGTAGATAGTGACTGTGAGCATTACAGTGGGTCCATTAGGGGCTCCTTCACAGAGATCAGTCAGTCAGAGAGGGCAACACTGCTCTTGCTTTTCACGCTGAGGTAAAGGAAGTTCCCTGTGCTCAACTTTTTTCCAAGTTCAGCTTTCTCTCAGAAGAATAAAAATGTGGGAAAAGCTTCACTGCTAGGTTGTGGATGACAGCGCACTTAAAGCAACGGTGCTTTTGTGCTTTGGTTGGTATCTCTTGCCAGGCAACCGTGATGTCCCCTGTCTGCTAAAAACTTTGCCTCTTTAAAAAAAGTATCTCTTGAATGCTAATACCGAACGCTTGTGGCATACGAAACCAGCTCCCGTGCATCTAAGCAGCTCTCCATGCTGCTCCTCCTTTGCATAAGTAACTCTTTCCTCACTGTCTGCCACTGGAGCCTGGGGGCCACATAACAGCCAGCCTGCTGTGGATGAGACTCTTTTGTTGAAGTCATTCATACACATAGGTTGCTGCTGGAGTACATCACCACGCATCTTCACACATGTCTTGCTGCTCAGGTGTTTGGAGCTGAAGAACTCCCTCTATTCCATCGTATGGCTGCAGGCCCTTTTAGCTTGCGCAGTAAAAAAAAAAAAAAAACTCCACCAAGCTGATGGTGTATGTCAAGCCCTGTTCTGCTGTAAATCATTTAAGACATCCTGCAGATCCCTCCGAGATTCTAATTATCTATGTGAGAGACCAGATGGAAGGGTACAATAGCAGAGCAATCTCTGAGGCCTCTCACTAGTGTACATTGAAGCTACCCGAGGGCCAAAAGCAGCTATGAACAAGCACATGCTGTAACTAGTGTGCATGCTCAGCCTTGGCTTTTTCAACAGACACTCCAAAAAACTGAGCAGTATTCATAAGCTAGAGAGAAGTGAACACTGGGGTGGTACTCAGTTTTTTACAGTTCTGCTCCAGAGGGGCTCTAAGAAATGAACTGAACTGAACTGAACTGAGTTGATACATTCAGGTTTTATACAATGCATGGGCTTGAGACCACATTGAAAATCTGGGTTTGTTTTCAAACCCAGAACCAATGACTCATGAGAACCTATGGAAATATTTAAAATATTCTACTTTTCTATGTATGAAAATGATTGTGTTTCCTACTGTTCACCAAATTTAAAAATGTAGTGTGGAGAGTAAGCCTGCATATTATTTATTTCTACATTGCTGTCATAGACTGTTAAAATAAAAAAATATATATGTGCGTATGTCAGGGTGAAGCTGGTGCCTGGGGCTGACCACCCTGTTGAGGTCAGTGCTTCAGTGTTCTGCATGAGACTTTCTACTGGGGTTTAATAAAAGATCAATTCTTGGAGCAGAATCATGTGCCATACTCTATACAGGTGCTACAAAAAAAGTCTATATAGATTTTCTTTGTAGAAACCCAGTATTATTTACATTTATTATCTAATATATAGTTTGACTACATATTACTTTATTAAGCTAAATCAAGAAGAAATGTAATGAACTCATGCAATGTCAGGGGCGTGCAGGAGAATAAATAAGATATTTTTGCTATTTGTATTGTGTTTATGCATATTTACATCTGTTCCAATGATATTTAATGTTCTTATTAGAGAAAATACATGTAGGCTAATCTGCTAAGACATTGGGTTTTAAACATCCATGCATCCATTATCTTCCGATTTTTCACACTAGTCGGGGTCACGGGGTGGCTGGAGCCAAATTCAGGGTCATCGACAAAGGCGGGGTATACCATAGACAGGTCATTAGTCCATCGCATAGCCAACACACACTCACACCTACAAACAATTTAGAGTGACCGATCAGCCTTAACATGCATGTCTTTGGACTGTGGGAGAAAACCGAAGTACCCAAAGGGGAACCCACTCAAGCACAGGGAGAACATTTAAACTTGGGGTGACAGTGCTAACCACTACACCACCGTGGGTTTTAAACAATGAGAGCTTAGTGTCTTTTGCACAGTAATAGTTAATGTATTATCTAACATAGCTAACCTTAACTAACTTAGTTACCTGGCCATCTGGATACTGTTATCTGACATTGCTGCCTAACTATACTATACTAACTAAACAATATGTTTATCAAAGAAGAAAAAAAAAAAACTATAACATATCTCTAAAACACTAGTTGACATTGTATAAATTAATGTTCTCTAATTTATTCATGCCTTAATGTGGAGACCAGAAATAAAATGACTACATAAGTACAGCTGCGTGCTGTGCTGCTCCGTTAATAATGAAAACATGCTAATGATAATAAAGGTAATATTTGCATTTTATAAATAATGAAACCAGAATTATATATTTGCCCCCCTATTAACCACATATTTACATGGGTTGCCATGGTAAAAAAAAAAAAAAAAGGTAGACTTTCTGAGGATGATGGTGCATTCTAGACTCATTTTAATGGCAGTCCCTCTGCTGCAGCAGCAGGCATTGCAATTCATGTATGGAAAACAGATCGACTAGAGTGAAATGCTAGAACAGAAATTTAGTTTTGTGATCTTTTGTAGACAGTAAGCCATAAATGAAATTTTTTTAAGTGTATCTTGTAAAGATGACTTGGCATTGTGATTAACCCTGTTGCGCTCTGTGCTCACTCTTAGCATTTCTGTCCTGAAAAGATACAAAAACAAACACAGAGACACACAGTGGAGAAGCAGAATGCAAAACACACAGGCCTCGTGGGACAGCCTCTGCAGAAGAGCACACCCTGTGCTAACTGCGTTTACTCATGGTAATCAGGCATCCTACGCTTGGAGAAGGACAGCTTCTCAAAGGCATGGGAAAACATATAAGACACAGTCTGTTGGTTTTTAGGTTGGAGCTGGAAAAAGAAAAGACTAAGAAAAAAACACACACTGCTGGAGTGCCTAACCTGAAAATAAGTGAAAGTAGAGGAGAGAGGGACCTTGAGGCAATGTACTGTACACATTCAGTTTGAGAAAAATACATTCAACAAGTACACCTGTTTCAAAGCCCAATGGGAAACCGCTCCCCCTGGAGAGACTGTCTATAAAAATGGTTTGTTATTGCTAGGGCACAATATTGTTTATTGTGAAGTATATACATACATGAGCACAAAAAAGTAAAACTTGAAGTACATGGTACTCTGTCTTCAGCCTTTATTAGTGAGATTCTGATTTCACTGAGGTCGTCCCTCATTGAACTGGGCTTAGCGATTCTGAAAATGTTAAGTTCAATTGAATGGAAAGCATTTTGCTAACAACAGGTCTTTTATAGTCTTTTATTTATCTGCTATGTGTCATTGACTGACCCGCAGTATTGATTCTAGGTCCATATAAATTCGGTGAACATTGTGCAGCCAAGGTTTCTTTTGGAGGTCCAAAAAGATGTGCAAATATTAAAAATGTGTCAGAAAAGAAGAAGTAGAAGAAGAAGAAGGTCTTTGTTATCTTAAAATGTTAACTTTGGTTGAAAGAGCAACAGAAATGTACTGATTCACACATAGCGTTACCAATTGTTTGCCACTAATAAGCATATTATATCAAAAATCAGGAATTGTCTTTGATTTCTTGGGCAATGTGTAAAACAATGTGTACAACAGAAACTACAAGAATATGAATGGATGCATGTGTAATACTTTTTGAAATTAGTCTAACTAGTTGAACTATAACAATGTACAGCTGTGGCTTTTTTGCATGCTACTGTCCTAAGTAGAGTATTCAATATAGTAATGTCATCAGTGGTACTATTTTTGTTTATGTGGTTTGACGCAGCTTGAAATTGTAAAGTTCTCTACTGTAAGAAAAAAGTTTACTGTATAGGTACATGTTTGTTGATCAAAGTAGAGACTGTATAGATGTACCCTTCAGAGTACAACAATGATCTTTAAATAAAAAGGCTTGGAGTTGAGACATGAAGTCAATGCAGCTTACAAAGTGTACCTGCAGTGGAATATCATTGATTTATTATCCTGAATTAAAGAAGTAGGGAAGAAGTTGAGGTTACCACCCCAGACCTGAGTGATAATTCAGTTTAGTTTTTCAGAGATTGTACCCATGTGGAGTCATATATGTATATATATTTATGATCTATATATATATATATATATATATATATATATATATATATATATATATATATATATATATATATATATATATATATGATCAAACATAATGACACAACTATGGCTTGTTCACTGTTATTGTTACAAAAGGCCAGGTGAAAGTTTTATAAACACTCATGCTCCTCAAACCTTCTCCTAATCTCAGTTTGTAATGTAATTAAGAAATGGCAGTTAACAGAAATGGGGTCTGGAAGACCAAGAACACTTTCCAAAGGATAACAGTTCAGAATTGTCGAGAGATCATTTAGCAGAATCTGGAGTGACTCCTGTACTGTGTTTAGCATTATTACTTTGCAAAGTAGCATCTAAACATCTAAAATGGTGCTGACTCTCATAAAAAGAACACCCCTTCAACTGTTGGGGATGGATTAACCTTGGGGTGTGTTGCAGCCAGTGATACAGGCAGTAGTTTACTGGTAGAGGAAAGAATGATTTAAATTAAAAACCAGGAAATTCTGGAAGCAAACATCACACCGCCCCTTAAAAGGCAGATGAAAAGAAGAGGATAATGATTCTACACCCACCGCAGTGAAACACCTCAGGAAGTGCAAGCTGAATTTTTTGCCACAGTCCCCAACCTAAACATAATCAGAAATCTGTTGATAGACCTAAATCTGTTGATAGAGTAGTGTAGGTGAGGTGGCGCATGATTCTCACCGAACTAGAATGAAATGGTAGAAGACGAAGTGATCATGATTTTTCTAATATGGCACTGACCATATTAAGATAAAAAAGAACTAAAAAATAATCTCTCTCTTTTATGCAGCTACATTCATCTTCGGATTCCTTGAAATGTAAACAAAGAGACTGTACTGCTAACCCATCAATATACAAGGAAGACATGAAATAAACATTACACCTAATCTCAGTTTTGCAAAACTGGTGTCTGAGTCACGCTCTGCATAAGCTGAACTACTTTATGTTCATGAGTGGGTCAAAACATTTTTATTAGACAGTTGCACGAAAGAAATGTGGAGAAAAACTATATGAAAAGCAATGCTTTAAATAAAAGCAGAGTAATAATAACATTCTTATCCAACCTCAGGAGATTTTGAAGAATTTTGAAAACAGTGAACAACAAATAATGCCCATCAATACAATAAAATAATAAAATAAATTTCTTTTTCAGAATCAGTTATATCCTTGGCAGGGAAACGATGGCATTTAAACATGTTGAGAACTTTTATTCTGTGTTAAGATTTTGCTGACATTCAAAAAAGATTTGTAATCGTCTCAGATAGAAGCATAATGCTTGGCTGCTCTCAAAAACAATTTCCGAGTCCACCTTAGCCGAGCCCAAGACAAGACCATGTCCGAATGTCCAAATACTAACTATTTATTTATGCTCTCATAGTCTACAGCACTACTGACCACCCTTATGGCTTCATCTCTGCAAAGACTCTGTAAAGGCTTTATTATCTTCTCAGCACTGTTGTTTTCTGCACACGAGCAACAGGAATTTACCTTTGTGTCTTATGCTAATAAAGGACAAATTGATCTTTTGCATGAGGGGGCGACATCTGTGGTATTTTTGAACTGTGAGGTTCAGAGAAAAACCCACTTGCTTTATTGGAACAGGAAAGATCAAAGAGGAAACATGAATGTGATTTCATTCATTTAATCAGAGGACGTGTGTATGTTTGTATGTGTGTGTGTGTGTGTGTCTGTGTTTGTGTGTAAAATGTCGTTTGCCCCTGTGGGCTCCATATCATGGCACGTCGGCGAGGGGGCCCGTGACGGCACCTTTGATGCAATGCTAGTTGCACTAACATCAATCACATTTTCAGTTGCTGGGGTTACAATGGCTGCCTTTTATCAGCACCGACTTGCACTGGCTGTGCAACTTCTCATAAAATCTTGGCACGAGAAAAAAAGCGCTTTCCATTTCATAGGAAACAACAGAGCGACCAGGCAGAATAAACATGAGTGAATTTTTAACACTGACAATTTCACCATCCATTTCAGATTCTGCAGATATAGGGGCCAAGCCCAGAAGCTGCAAGCCTCTTCTCTCCCCCTTAACAAATGCCACCTGGCTTTTAATCAAAAACTTTGCAAACTGTCTGTTGAAAAGAGAGTTTTAGAGATTGCATGGGTGCACACACACACAAACACACACACACAAACACGTTAATATACCTAAACAAAGAAATGGAGGCTAAAACGATGTTGGGTTATAATGTGCGTTAAACAAAGAAATTGAGTCAAAATGTGATGTTGAGTTCTAACGTGCATTATTTGTGTGCTGGCACGCTTGGCTTGTTCTGCTGATGGAAAGCGTTTAATGTGGAAAACTAGGCTGTGTGAAGTGTGAATGAATTGGCTATTAGGGCCAACTGCTGCACTGAATTGACAATTGAATGCGGACCACCCTGTGGGAGAAGGAATTTAGAGCAATTCTTCAATTTTGGCTGCTGTTGGCTATTTGAAATTTAAGGAAAAAAAAGTAGCAAGAAATGCATTTTCTTCTATCTAAGCATAGTCCTCATTACAGCAGAAATCAATACTCCAGTACATTTTTTCCCCCAAGAATCATTATCAGGAATTTCAAGTATTTGCACTTTTAAAATTCTTACTTAATACCCAGTAACCAACTAAGCAATTAGTGCATAATTTATCACCTGTAAAGACAAGGGCTGGCGCCGACTATATTCAGAATAAGCAATTGTCTAGGGCCTCCGTAATGCTCAGCTCATCATTGCTCTGTATCGACAAAAAGAATAACTGATTGTTAATTTTCCTATTAGCCACAGTTCATAAAACCAATCAATATTACTGATTCAAGGTGGCTCCTATCCTCTTAATATATGAAGAGATGTAAACCATGAACAGCTGGATCCTCCCCTGTTCCCTCCAACTGGAGAGCAAATGTTGAGCATGCTAATGTCATGATGGTGCCTACAAAGCAGGAACATTAATTGATTAACAATGAAACAGTCCCTCTAAACAAACAGCGGTAGCTAATGTATTCATCGTTTACCTCAATTTGAAAAAGGAACGTGCCTAAACATGGTAGAGTTACTTATATAGCAACGACCACAGCATGGAGAAAGCAGCAGTAACTGCTGTAATGCCGTTTTCCTTGCAGTGACTCAATAGAGATTCAATAGCTTCAAATAACGAGCCTTGTGTTACAGAAATACATTTAAGTGTTTTCTGCAGCAACTTTTGTGCGTAAATCAATTAAATTCAAATATATTCCTGAGACTTGAGACTTGACTTGGTGTTGCATCTCACTCAAAGATTTGAACTGGACTTACACCTCAGAGAGTCAAGACTCAACTAAGACTCTTATACATGAGACTAAAGACTTAACTTTGACTTGCATAACAGAGAATCAGGCCTCAGGACACTTAAGAATTAGCTTGGACTTGCATCTTACTCAGAAATTAGAGATTCAAATTGAACTCGCACTTGACTCCAGTCTTGACTCAGACTTACACAACTTATAGACTCAACTCTTGACTCATGTACCAGAGACATGATACTTGACTTGGACCCACACCACTGAGACTCAGATTCGGGACTCAAATTTGACACACAATACATGGCTGAATAGAAATAGGTGGAAACGCAAAGTCTAGAACTCACAAAGTCTAGAAGCAGATACAGCACATTCAACACTTAAGACTCATAACTCTGACTCATACACCAGAGACTCAACTTGGACTTGCACTGCAGAGACTTGGGAATCAACTTGGGTTCATGTTCCTGACACTTGATACCTGACATGGACCTGCACCTCCCCACCTCAGAGACTAGAGTCAGGCTCAAATCTCTTGCCTAAGGCCTTCTTAGAGTCTAGAGCTGCCCTGAAAAGGACTGCATTGAATCATGGTTTTGGTGCACTGGCAGTCTGCCATCATTCTTGCAAGAGTGTATAATCTTCTCCCTCCTGCTGTATTTCAACTGTTGTGGAGATGTTGTGGGTGTGCACATACAATTTGCTTTGATTTTCAAGTGATGGTGTCTGAAAAAAGGGAACATGTTTGAAATACAAGCCAACATTTTACCAAAGACACTTGAGGCTTGACTCTGACTTGCACCCCAGAGACACCTCTGAGACCTGAGACACAACTCAAATGAAGCAACTTGTAAGCTTCTCTCTTGCAAGTTCACACGAGGATTCATGATAAAAAAAGTTTTATTCTAACAACTGTTTAGGTAAACAAATATTAGAATAAGTCAGGTTCATCTGGGGGAGAGAGCCCTCCAAGTCAAATCTTGCCTCGGGCCTCCAATAGTCTAGAGCTGGCCCTCTGAAGAATTGTGTTGAATCATGATCTTTGGTGCACTGGCAGTGTGCCATCATTCTTGCAGGTGTGTGTATGCTATTCCCATCTGCTGTATCTCAGTTTCAAACTGTTTTGGGGATGAAGTGGGTGTGCATATACAGATTGCCTCGATTTCCTAGTGATGGCACAATTCCATGCAAAAGAATCAGTTCTTCTATTTGGGGAAAAGGAACATGTTTAAAGTACGAGCCAACGTTTTATTCTACAGACTCAAATAACTGCTTGAAAAGATCTTCCTTCTTCATAGAAGCCATGTGGGACCCGTCATGTATTTGGTCCCCTTACCTCAACAATTGAATTGTCACCACACAACAGCTAGGACTAGCCCAGATATAATGCCCTGTTTTAGGCAACTTGGAGAGTATAGATGCAAGTGAACGCTCTGAGCTAAATCCTTCTGCCAATAAGCCTGATGCCTTATATTTTTATCCTAATTTAAGCTGTGTTGCAAAAGGTAGACTGCAGCTGAAAAAAGGGAGTCCTTGGTAGCACTGAGCTATCCTCCTGGCCTGTCCTCCTTTATATTACACAATGCAAAACAGCATTCTGGCAAACAAAACATGAATTTGTCTGTACTGATCCTGAATGTTGTTTAACAACCTGAACACATTCTTAAACAGATACATGATTTTGGTGGCCTAACAATAAACAGCACAATTGTGTAGCATTTTGCCTGTTAAATCTGGCTGTCCAATAGGCTCAATATAACTAGCCTAAGCTGTAAATTCAATGGTTTATTTAGCTTTTTATTTTGTTTCAGGTCAGACGCATAAGAAAAAGCCTATGAATGGTTTTCTGGTATTATCTATGCAAAGTGTTAGAAAGTAGGCTTAGTTAAAGCAAAAACATACTATAATGTAATGTATTCTAGAAAAGCAGCCCACCTATTTTAGTTTTTTTGACTACAGAGATGTTTAATTAGCCCTAAATTCTGTTTTGTTTACTCTATCAAGCTTTTTGATGATACGTCTAGCATCAGCTTTACAAGAATTTGTATTTACACTCACTGATCACCTTACCTTATAGGTCCAGATGTACACAGTGCATTTCATCTGTGGCTACACAGTTGATCCGCGCCATCTACCCACTTCATTCATCACGGGGCTGGGCCACTGTTGACCAGATCTTATTTGAGTGGAGGACAATTCTCTGATAAGCAGTGACACTGACTTAGTAGTGTCATGGTTGTGTGTGTGGTATAAGTGTTGGTTCCACTACTCATTGTGAATATCCAGCAAAGTGGTTGTGGTGGTTTCTTTTCATAGGCGGTTGATAACACTTAAAATGTGTTATATTTATACTTTATTCTCTGCGTCTTTTACATCAATAATAACTCACAGTAAAAAAAAACCTGCATTTGCTTTCCAACATTTGATGGAGCCAGACATCATTGACAGCATCATTTCCAGTG
Source organism: Megaleporinus macrocephalus (assembly GCA_021613375.1). Classification (NCBI taxonomy): domain Eukaryota; kingdom Metazoa; phylum Chordata; class Actinopteri; order Characiformes; family Anostomidae; genus Megaleporinus; species Megaleporinus macrocephalus. The sequence continues at coordinate 35,506,990 of CM038706.1, forward strand.
TGCTTCAAGTACAGCAACTGTGATATGGATGTTTTATTGATTGCCAGGACTTCCATTAATAAAAGAGGTTCTCAACCTCATAACTGTTTACCCGTCTAAATTAGGCATTATTACATATTCATAAAATAAATAGATGAATGTACATGTAAATACTTTTTGGGCTGAAGGTCACGGGCTGTCATTTCATTATGCAAACGTCTGCACCGCTTCTTCGAAGCAACATGTGCATGCGGAGAGGAAAGATAACATTAACAGGCTTACAATAACCCTGGCCTTTCTGTCAGCACTGTGCACGCTGCTGTCCCAGCGGAGCACACATCAGCTGTAATTAGAAGATACTGTAGTCAGTGTCACTGCCGGGGTTAATGAGAACCTCTATTTACAATTAATGTGCCATCCCACTCACGGCCTAGCGGCTAATACGAACCATTTAATGCACTGCAGAGCTCTTGTACATGCAGTTCTCCTTTCCATCACTCATAGGGCTAGGCAAGTCTGCATGATGGTAGAGAGAGAGAAAAAAAGAAAAAGAGAGTCCTGAGGTGGTCCTGAGCCACACTTTATTAGATTCACTAACACACAGTAACACCTCACAAGCTCAGGACCAGAACAAAACCAGCAAACCTAATCAAAATCAACCCAATTATAAAACTTAGGCTTCTCAAACTACACTACAAAAGTAATATTGCCATAAATCTAGACACATGTATAATATCTGCCATTACAATATTGCTGTGGGAATATTTAAGATTATTCAGCTTGATGTTTTTTTACTTGTTTTAAGTAAATTTAAGCATTTGATTTAGTAAAATTGTCCTATTGTTGTTTCAAGAAATAACAATTAAAAACAACTAGATTATTTGCAAATAGAATAAAGCCCCATTTGGACAGAATTGATTTAACATGAGAAAGTGGAGTAATGCAGTTCTTACCAGTGTGTCTGAGCCATTTTAGTCCCATCGGAATGCGTCATGTCAGTAATTTCACCGACCGCGCGCTGCTGCTTCAGTAGAGATTCCAGCACCTTTTACCTTTTACCTGTAAAACAAGCACTAGAAATTACCTCAGGTTATTTTGATCCCATGCAAGTTAACATGTCAGGAAAATACTGACTTTTCAGTAGAAAAGAGCTTTTCTTAAGTATGGTACTCAAAGAAGCATTTACTTGTTTTCTTTGTAGCTAAAATCCAACCAATACATACAAATCCAACCAATATCCTACGTCATGTGTACAACTCAGAACATATACCAATTACAGAGTTTTACTTTAATTTAGAAATACTGGCTACTAAATGTTTTAACATCTTTTTACTACCTTTTTGTAGGCGGTAAATAAATCGAGTATACACTCCAATATCTGTCTTACTGATTTTTTTTTTATCCCATTTATCTTCCCCATGGAAAACTAATCCTGTCTAAATAGAATGAGGACAAAGTATTATTTTTTGCAGTGTATTTTTTTCTGTTGACAGTGATCGCCATAGTAGCAGTAGTATTGTAGTTGTACTAATAGTAGTAGTAGTACTAGTAGTTATAGTTGAGGTATTAGTACTAGTAGCATTATAGTAGTAGTAGTATAGTAGACATAGCAGTAGTATTAAAATCATAATCAAATGCTTGGTTACATGGCTTAAAACAGATTGTATACAGTCTAGCTGACAATAGTGGCTACCAAAAATCAGCACACTGACAGAATAAAAACTCAGTGAGGACTGTCTGAGTAAAGAGACCAACAGACAAGATATAATCCTTGGATGTCTAAAGAACAAAGAATGTGCCAGTAGCCAAATAGAACAGAAACAGCAACAAAGCTCTTCTTTTTGACACAACGCTCAAAAACAAAAAACAACTTTATAATTCTATCCTGAATTCAGTTGAGCAGGCCAGCTAGCAAACAATATCTGTGACATTGCTATAGTGAACCACTACTTACCATGCTAACCAGCCTTTAAACTCCAACTGTCATGATTCACCGGCCCCTGACATCACATTCACATGTCCACTACCCGCCAATCAGAGTCAAAATAAAAAATTGTGTGTATGTATATAAATATATATATATATATATATATATATATATATATATATATATATATATATGGACTGCTCATATACTTGGTTGTTGTTATCCTGGTTATGATTCTGTCTGGCTTTTTGATCATCCCTTGGCATTGTGCATTTGTAAATAAAACTTGTAAGTGTAATTAAATACAAATAAAACTTAATGTAATTTTACCTCCAAGAGCATCTGCTCCAACTGTATTGACGTGGTGACTTCTTATTCAAGTCACATCTGCAGGGCAATGTTCTTTACCACATTTATGTGGCAAAAATGCAAGCTTATGTTTTTAACAGTGTGTTCTTCAATGATGTTCGTACATGACCTTGACTTCAGCCATGGTAGCTGATGATAAAGGGTGGGAAATTTGGACTTTTAAGGTAAGGTGACTGCTGCGCTATGCAGTTGCTGATGGTGGTGACAGAATTTCCACTGCTGCTTCATTTAAAAACATAAATGTTTCCCTTCATCAGCCTATCATTGTGAAGTAAATGCAGCATTATGTTGCTAACAGTAAATGAAATCTATAGCTACCAATGAGCAACCAATAAAATTCTACTAGCTTCCAGTCATTGTTGTCCACGTTAGCATGTTTAGTCAATCCATTCTTTTAATTGGTCTCATTTTACATTTACATACTCTAAACTGCTTAACGCAATGCAAACACGCTTTTATACAGTATCCCTGCTAATAAGGCATGCTGAATCAAACTGAATTCAACTGAGCATGAAAGAAAAGAAAACAAAGGTCTCTGTGGGAATAATCAGATACTATATCTGTTTTCCAGGGAACAACAGACTCATTTCTTCATGGTGCATGGAAGGCAGATGTACATCTGGTACACCTGCAGCCAAGCCCACGTGCACAGACACATTGTCTCATTCGATTTGGGAGTTCACTTTGAGTTCATCATGGATTTAAAGCTCATCTGCTAAAGCAAACGTGTGCCAATGCTTGTGTGCCCCTAGTGAATGTGCTTGTCAGAGTGTAACATCTTGGTGAAGAGACATCCTACTGCGTTTGAGCCTCAGATATCCTTCATTAAGGGGGAAGGGTGACTGTGAGGGCACACGGAAGCTGAATATAAAAGAACAGGGATGTTCTTTAGATATACTTCAAAGAAGGAGAATTATCATGTATTGTAAAGGAATTTAACAGGCATGACAGCTCATGACAAATAATGCAGGTTATTTAGGAGCTTTTGGAGAATTACCTGGAGGGAACAATAGATCCTACAGGATTCTGATGATATTCCAACTATAATTCCTCTCGACCTGTGGAAATATTTGACCACTTTTATATGCCACTCACCCTCTCCTGCAATGAAAAAGCCTCATGTGGATGTTCCAGAGATTCACATTCTTCTTGAAGTGTCATGACCTCTGATAAGCTTGATGCCTACAACCTCTGCATGAACTCGTAAAATGTTTGTTGATGCTGTAAGAACTGCCTACATATCGAACATCCTCTTCATGTTGTACCATGTTGTGTTTCATCATGTCCTTTAACTTCTGTGTCCCACCTGTCATTCTGAATGTGTCTCACAATTCTAGCATTAAATCAACTCAAGTGGTCTTTATTGTCATTTCTTAATAAAACTTGTATGGTGCAACACACAACAGCAAAAACATTACCAAGGACTATATAGAGTGCACATTATTCAGTTATACAACAGACAATAAATACTAGCCGATACTAGGCAATTTACAATTGGATTATTTTAACAGAGAAAAGCTAAGGTAGTCTTAGGGGAACTAAAGACTCTTATTGTTATAACATAAGCATATATATATATATATATATATATATATATATATATATATATATATATATATATATATATATATATATATATATATATATATATACTTATGTATGTGTGTGTGTGTGTGTGTGTGTGTGTGTGGATTATTATTATGTAGCATGTTAGTTATGAAGGAATTAGCAAACATTATCAACTATCAGCTGTAAAGAAAGATTTAGGTCTCATAATTGTAAAGGGGTGTGTTCACCATTCTGTATGTTCTATCATCTGCCATCCTGTATGAGTTGACTATGTTTTATCTCCTGCATGTCTAAATCATGTCTACATTTACAATTCTACTGTGTTCTACTGTGTTCTATATCAAAACATTTTGAATGTGTCCCACAATATTCTATCTCTGTATATTTATCATCATATGCATCTTTAACCTTCTTTTATTAAAGACATTGTCTTGCTGGGAGTATATCTTGTTCTTAAACCATTGTATACTCTTCAGCATTGATACAGATAATTATATAATGCATAAGCTGCCCACGCCGTAGACACTACTGCAGTCCCATACCATCATCGATGCAGACTTTTAAACTGTGCACTGAACAATCTGAATGGTCGCTCTCCTCTTGGACATGGCGTTCATGGTTTTCAAAAAGAATTTTAGATTTTGTTTCATCTGACCACGTTTTAGATTAGCTAGAGAAGACTGTGACGTTTTTCGATCATGTTGACATTTGGCCTATTTTTTGCAAGATACAACTTTAACTTGCATTTGTGGATAGCACAGCAAACTGTGTACACAGACAATGATTTCGGGAGGTGTTCCTAAGCCTGAGAATCCGAAGATTATAAGCATCCAATGCTGACAGTCTGTGTTGTCCCTTGTGCACAGGGATTTCTCCAGGTTCTCTGAATCTTTTGAAGATATTATATAGATGGTGGGATATCCAAGGTGTTTGCAATTTGACACTAATGAACATTTTTCTAAATATTTTCCAAAAGTATTAGATGCAGTTTTTCTCTGATCGGTGAACCGCTGCCCATCTTTTTCATCTGAGAGACGCTGCCTCTCTAAAATGTTCATTTTATCCCAGTCATGTGAGTTAGTTGCAAATTGATCCACCAGCTCTTTTCTATTCAGCTTTTTGCTCCTGTCCCAACTTTTTGAGATGCGTTGCGGCAATCAAGTTCTAAATGTCTCACTTCTGATGTGTTCTGTGTTCTACTATGAATAAAATGTAGGTATATATATATATATATATATATATATATATATATATATATATATATATATATATATATATATATAAATAAAACCATGTTATTTTGACAATAAAGAAAATTGAAAATTATTGACCATTGACCCTTCAGGGTTTAGGCTTCGCCACTTAGTTCCAGTGAAAGGTAATGTTAAAGCTACAGCATACAAAGATATTTTAGACAGCCTTATGCTTCAAACTTTGTGGTAAACGATTTGTGGAAGGCACTTTCTTATTTACATGTGACTGTGCTCCTACACACACTGCTCCGGTAGCCTGACCTCAACCCCACTGCACACTTTTAGGATGAAATATAACGTTGATTGCAAGTCAGGCCTTCATGTCCAACATCATTGCCTGGCCTCAAAAATGCCCTTTTGACTGAATAGGAACAAATTCCCCCAGACACCACACCCCAAAATCTTGTAGAAAGCCTTTTCCAAAACAGTGGAGGCCTTACTGGCTGCAAAGGTGTGGGCTTTTGCAATGGCATGTCCAACAAGTGCATATAGATGCAAGTGTTCATATATTTATTGCCACATCATGTGTGTTTAGCGCTGTTTAATGGGAGCATAGAGAGAACAAAAAGCCAACCCTGTGCACAAAATGTCAAATTTGTCAAATCCAATAAAGCAGTAGCATACATGATTAACAGTTTTAAGGCTGTTTGAGTCTAACTTACTAAACATGTAGACTCAGATGTCCTCCTGCTTTGCTGGAATGAAACCCAATAACCACACCAGCCCTTTGTGACACCCATGACAATACAAGTCAATCTGCAGTTTCATAATCTTTTAAATTCAAAATAAAACTTCATTTCAATTACAAATTGTTCGCTAAAATCACAGAAATAATGAAATTCATCCAGGGGAAATGCCAATTTTTCTAGTACAGCACAACCAACAGTAAGCATGTTGTGTTTTTTGCTCACATTCTGCCTACCACTCTGCCTCTGAAAAATCCCTAGTTAAATTTTCTTCTTGTATGTAGAGAGACCGACATTAATGTGCCCTTGTCCTTCATTTTACCCAGCCCAGGTGCAAATCCCACTCAACCCTCTTCTAGGGATCTCCCAGAATTCCTTGCTCCTTTTTAAGCAGCAAGGCCATTCCATTCACTCCAGACACTTCTTCAAAACGAGTCTCTTTCCAAGTGTCACTCATTTCATGTAGACGCAACACTGGTTAGAGCCTGGATTTTAGAGTGTATGAGGGTAGTGGAGTGAGCACACTTCAGAATTTAGATTAGGATGCATCTTTGAGAGCATACACTGTAGTCTGTGCATAAATTCCCTTGGAATAATTTCAGATCTGATGCATAAACTCAGCAGGCAAGATGTTCCTCAGACAAAACAAGATCTAAATTAAAACAGCAGTGTGTTATTTTCACTCCCATGACATGTTGTAAATATTACAGGGAAGAATAACTAAGCTATTTTTTTCTGTGATATTTAGCACAGTCTTTTCACAGACGTGTCATTCTGGTAGTCTCACATGGACCAATTGTACGACTACTGGATAGATCCCCATAGACTTTCAAAGATATTTAAATGCTCCAAAACCAGCAGCTGAACACTTTGGGAGAACTTCTTTTTTTGAAAGTCAATGGAGCAAACTGTCATTTCTCACAAACCGACTCCTTAAACTGCAGGCTCATTATTCAGATCATCTTACAATGGATTATTTAGTAACTACTATAAATTCTCTACTTTGAAACTAATATTTGAATTGTGTATTTATGAGGAGTCAAAGCAAGGGCCCAAATTGACCTCTGAAGACATGGCATCATTCTGTAGACACTGTCTTGCCCATATCAGAAACTTTGGGTCTAAGATGATTTCTCTACGGATAAAAAAACCCTGTGTTTTCAGAAACTGATGTCAAATCAATTTTGTGCAATGTCATTTTAATGCGCAGTGATGTTAGCTTGTAGCATGAATACAATATTTTCATATTGCTAAGCATTTATATTGCTCTCAAATCAGTGGATACAGTGACATTCTGGGGACAAAAGGACAAAACATATGAGGCTTGAAACTCTTTTGTTTAGTGCAGGTCATGCAACATTATCAAAATGAGATTATGAAATCTAGTCTTGACATTGACCACAGAATGGTACACAATATCAGAGATCTGTATGGATCTTTGGAGTCTTGAAATTTGACAGTTGAGCTTTAGGTAACATAAATCTGAAAGAAATTCAGAAAGACCCATGTGGCCTTCAGAGTGGGAGAATGAAATGAGCTCATACAAGACAGAAACATAAAGATTGTGTGTCAAACAAGGCACAAGAGTGTGTGTGTACGCAGCAATATTTAAATTTGTACATCATATTCACGTGAAATGATATTTGATATTTTAAACATATTCTAAACATTATAACTTTAAAGGAAAAACTGCAGATGTGTGTTTAATGATACAGGGATGCAATATGACCATCTATCGTTTAGAACATTGTAGAAGTGGCCTGTTGCATAATCAGACAAATTGTAAAGAAAACATTTGATTATCTGATTGAAAGATTAAACTGTTTCTCACAGAGTTTATTTGTATCCTATCAGTGGTCCAGAAAAGTGTGGCGAGTACTGTCCTATGTGTGATCTGAGCTATCAAGAGATGTAGTAATGTAGTTAACGTTGTCTGCACCTACTTGTGAATTGTGAATTGAGATATTGCATGTGAGAAAACTGCAGAAGTTAGAGGAAAGTTAGATTATGTCTGATGTTCTGTCTAATAAAATTTCACTATCAGTCATGAGGAGATTAGATAAATAAAAAGTTCATTCTCCGCCTCCTCACTGCGCTATTTCCACATTATTAAAGAAACGCAAAGCCGCGTAATTAAATAACGCTTCGAAATTGTATGGGCCGCATCAAAGACAATTCATTCACTTATCATGGCTTGGAAATGAAAGTAAATAAAAGACAAGCCATATCTCTAAAGCCATATTTATCTGAAGAAGGGCTTGATTTTCTTTTCTTCTCGTTCTTGGCTTCATCTTTTTCTGCTAGGGGAATCCCCCTCACCATATTAAGGGTTGATGGCTTACGTTTTATAAGCTCGAGTGAAGATTGTTAGATGAGGCCTGGGAGGTGTGAGGAACTTTACCAGCAGAATTTGCACAAAAATCATGGCAATCTGATGCAGTTCACTTCTCTGACTTTAAAGCTGCTAAATGTTTTGGGCATTTGGAGGAACTTGTGGTGAAAATGTGTAATTGCATGCGGCATGCATTTCGTAACGTTGTGCTTTGAACCCCTTCTGATAATTGCAAGATTGATGAAAGAGTATTCTAAAAGAACTCATCTGAATATATGATTAAATTATGGACTGTTGTCATCACACAAGGTTCAGCCATAACATTAAAACCACCTCCATGTTTCTACATTCCTTGTCCACTGTATCAGCTACATTAACCTTATAGGTGCACACCTTCTAAGTGCTACAATTACAGACTTTAGTTAATCTGTTGCTCTACATACTTTGTTAGTACCCCTTTCAAACTGTTTTAGATGGTTAGGGGACCCACAGGACCACTACAGAGCAGGTATTATTTGGGTGGTGCATAATTCTCAGCACTGCAGTGACACTCACGTGGTGGTGGTGTGTTAGTGCGTGCTGTGTTGGTACAAGTGGATCAGACACAGCAGTGCTGCTAGAGTTTTTAAACACTGTGTTCACTCACTGTTTACTTTATTAGACACTCCAACCTACTTTGTAGCTGTGAAGTCAAAGACACCAGCGTATCTGTATAGTGTGTTGGTCATCCTATAGTCCATCATCAGTGAGCACACAACAAAGTTGGCTGGATAATTTTAGTGGACTATTCTAAGTACAGCAGCGACACTGAGGTGTATAAACAGTCTAATCGACTGTCTGATCCTCTTGCATCAGCACAACACACACTAACACACCACCACCATGCCAGTGTCCCTGCTGTGCTACGAAAAGGTCCACCACATAAATATTACCTGCTCTGTGGAGGTCCGGTGGGGGTCATCAAAAAACAAGGTAACAAAATACATAGAGAAACAGATGGACTACAGTCTGCAATTGTAGAACTGCAAATAGCATCTATATGATAAGTGGAGCTTATAAAATTGTCAAAACGTGTAAAACAAGAAGCTGGTGTTAATACTATGGCTAATTGGTGTAATTCCATCAGTATAAAGTGGTTTGGCATTTCAAACCTAAACAGACCTTCTTTTTGAGCCTGTGTATAAGACATTAATGCATATAGGCATCTGAAAATCTCCTGTAAAATCCAAACCAATGCCTTATACACCCTACTTTAACATGTTTTTCTCTTTGCCTCATTATAATGCTACTTTGTTCCATTTTAACCAAAAATTCTATTTTGATGCTTTTGAGAACAACAATATAATGTTGCCTTCTTCCCTTGATACTTGTGCAACAAAGTTGAGATGCAATTGTAATGTGAGTGGTGGGTCAAAGTTGATATAAGGCAAGTAAATATAATATTGAAATGAGACCCTTTCTGTTTTTTGCTCCTTCTGCCCCAGATCCTCACATGAATAAAAACACTCAGATTAATAACTACTGTTATTCCCAAGTGATATGCTATTTGGATGTACTGGTTCATAGAAATAATTGCCAGCTATTGATCCAACAGTCCTTCCTCATAGCAGAGGCTATAATGGGTTTGTGTAAATGCCATTGCTGGGGCCATTTCTATTGGTTTGCCACAAAACCGGTCTGCTTGAGTGGCAGCGAGCAAATCGTTATATTGAGGGCGTGCATTAATGATCCCCCTGCTGAAGATATGTGGACTGTCTGGGCTACCAGAATGTCAAATTAAAAATGACTCTGCACTGGACATGAGAGAGAGAGAGATGGGGGGAGGAGTTGAACAAAGTGGGAGACAAAGACATTTCCCCAGTGAGAGAGCATGGCTGTGACAAAAGGCTTTTCAGTGGTATGTCAAAAGTGTTTGCACATATGTACGTTATATTTTAATCATTGGTCAAGAAATGTGTCTTCTTCATGTGAGGGAGCATTGAAGACCGCTTGTGATGCCATTTCTGTCTTCTTAAAATTGTTTTAGATAGATAGATAGATAGATAGATAGATAGATAGATAGATAGATAGATAGATAGATAGATAGATAGATAGATACTTTATTGATCCCACAGGAAATGTAGCAGCTAGTAGCAGTTACACAGTACAAAACAAAGTACAAAACACAGTACAAAGAACAATAAGGTATATGTGTTTTTTTTTAGACATGCGCTCCCATCTGGAGGGAAGTTTCTGTCTGTCCAAACAAATAAGAGGATTGGGGTTGAATGTTAATGAGACATGTTTATGGATGGCTAGCCTTTACTTAATTCTGCACTGTTGGTTGCGTAACCTACACATAGACTGCCACAATAGCAAAACACTGCAGAAAAATATAGACAGAGCTGGAATACATGAATGATCAACATACCCTTCAGTGTTGGTCTAGCCTTTTGACCCCACTCCCATCTCTGCTCTTCTGCTTCTTTTACAGATGAGTGCTGCTACAGAGGGTCATTAAATATGATCAGTTTCCTCTTTTTTATTAACATTATCATAATTAGTAGTCCAGATCTCAAAGGTTTGTGTTGCAAATGATTATACAAAGGGCAAGGCTTCGAGTGCGTATGACATCCTTCTTTTGTACAAGAAATGAAGTCAAAGTTCTCTTCTCAAGTGAGAAACAAGAGAAACTGAATTGCTCTTAATTGAATGAGATCCAGAACGTTGGAGTTCATAACTACTGTATTGGCAATGTTTTACCAAAGCAAGATCTGTGACATCATGCTTGTTAACAGTGCTTGAGGTGGAAAAAAGTGCTGGCACTCTCCCTATTCACATATTGGTCTTTCTTCTATATTCTGAATTTTTTACTGGTCATATCTCTAAACAAATAAATAAACAAATAATAAACTAAAGTATTCATTCAAATGGTCAACCATTTACAAAACTATTAATTTGATCATATAAAACAATAATATATAATAATTACATAATGTAATATCTGTATGAAACTATATATTATGTGTGTGTGTATTGTTATGTGTGTGTGTCCCTTTTTAAGTCGTCTACAACAATCAGTCATAAACAAGCTAAGAATCTGTGTAGGCCCTATACATGCAATATGTTAAAGCAATATTTAATTATGAATGTAGTTATTATTAATCAGAAAATAAGTGTGCTTATTTATTTATTTATTTATTTTGCATGCTAAACAAGATAAAGACTGCATAACCGAGATGTTGTGAAATACATTATTTTTATTTAGAGTAAACAGTGCACACTCATGCTGATAAACACATTTTGTGCAGTCCACTGCTGATACAGTGAATACTTTTATTCTTATAATCATTTAACTACAGGATTTGTTGAAAGAAGCTTTCGGGGAACACAACACTGATTAATGAAAGCTTAATGAAGTGATTGAATTAATCATATATGCCAGTTTGCAAGAAGTGCCAGAATGCAAGAAAAAAGTCTCAGCAGACCTAAGAGTGAAATATAGAAGTACTGGTACTTTGTACTAGTGAGTACCGGCCCATTCTGTGCCCTGTTTGTGGTGATTTTATTACCTTTGTGGTGATTTTATTACTTTATTTCTGTTTCAAATGGCTGCAGATGATGCAGATCCCTGTTACTGTGGGAGGGCAGACGTTTGACTTAGCCCTTGATTATTATTTTAAAGAAATAAAAGAAAGATAAAAATACAATCTCTTTGAGTTGTAAACTGGGTTCTCCTGACCTCCAATCCCCATCTCCTAAGTAGGACCTCCAGTACCAACTCTTTGTGCTCAATCAGAACTTGTCAGAAGACAAGATAACACAAACACACTTCTGGATCTCAGTGTTCTGGATTTCCTGGGAAAATTAACTGATCCTCGTAACTGATGGCCAGGCCTCAGTCCCAACACCTCTAGAATGCTTTTCTCTGTTTTTCCCTCCAGCGTCGGCATTGTGATACATCTAAAGATACTGTAACTGTTTAGAACACCGTCCAGTGAAAAGATTAGATTATCGCTACTGTGTGCCATCTTTCATGGTGCATTAACTACTCCTAGCCCTGTTTTTTATGCAAATTAACCACACTACTTTATTTCCTTTTACTTGTAGAGATACATATGGGAGTAGTGGAGCAGTAAACTAAGAGTGTTTTTGCTATGCACAGAAGGCATTTGACTTTGAGGTCAAAGAAAGACTAATAAACAAAAGATAAGAATTTCACCTTTTATTTAAACTTTTATTTGATATGTACATCTATCAGATGTGTTAAACACAGAGCTGGCCCTGACTAATGAGATGCCCTAGGCAAGATTTTGACTGGTGCCCCGTGCATCATTCATTCATCAATCATTGTGTTTATACAGTCACACAGACACTACATAGTTGTTTTTCTCAGCCTTAGCGAGTGCTATCTTATGATTATGTGCTGTTAGCCACCAATTCCTTCAATGTTCCTTGTGCTCCTGGCTATTCTCATGGACCTTAAATAAGTGGCTTACATATTTACACTCCCTTAGTCTGTCTCTGTTCAGTTTGTAATGTCTCTGAGAAAACATTTTGCAGCAGAAACAGTACAAACTATTACTCTTCTTTGAGTATGCTAGCCAGCTTCTTGAATCTATCATTCTTCTTTGAGTTCTCTAGCCAGCTTCTTTAGATTTTTCCTCCACTGACTAAGACTCTGTTGAAACAATGATTCTGACACCTTCTCCTGTCTTTTTGTTTTGGAGATGTGAAACAGTTTTTGATATAATGCAGCTCTCTGAGAACCTCTCTTCATACCTTATCACTCAGATCCAGTGGTCTGTTGGTGCAGCCTTTTTGTAGATTCCTGATGCTACTTCACAGGGATGTACTGATGTGGAGGGGACAGGAGCACTTGATGTTGCTTCTCTTGGATGCGAAGGGTGTGCAGTGGTGGGGTTCAAATATTTCAAAAGTGCATCTGAAGAGAATAGAGGAGTAAATGTGACATTTGGGTGCACAATATATTAATAAAATAAGAGCTACGGATAGTGAAACCCAAGCAAACCCATAGCACCTAAGCCACATTGTAGCCTATAATATTCTAAACACAAACCACAAGAGAAATTCCAACCTAACATTTATACACAAAACATGTATTCAGTGAGCACTTCTCTCACATGATGCATGCTGTGTGCTGTACATATCAAATGAAGATTGTTAGATGAGGCCTGGGAGGCCTCATCTAATAATGAATCAAATGAATCAAATGAAAATACACACGCTTACATCTATTAATGATCCTAAACCATTTTAATTGACTTTTTTAATTGACTACCACAGCAGGTGGTTGAGCTTTCTCCTACGTAGCCCCCAAATTGTGGAAGCATCACCCAACCTCTGTTCGGGACTGTAGAGATATGTAGAGACACACACTCTACATTTAAAACTAGACTTAAAACTGTTTGCACACAGATTCTGCTAATATCAGCTGTATTATTACTCTGTAACATCTCTGCATAAGTTGTCTAATCTACAATTACTTGCCTCTCTCTCTCTCTCTCTCTCTCTCTCTCTCTCTCTCTCTCTCTCTCTCTCACTCTCTCTCTCTCTCTCTCTCTCAACATTTGCCTGAGTCATCACCCAGGCGTCACCAGAGCTGCTAGAAGTCACCAGAGCTCCATCCCCACTGGTTGATTATCTGTCCCTCCTGTCTGACCTGGAGGTGCTCTCCTGTTCATCAGCCTGAATGACTGGAACTACTACAGTAGAGCCGCCACATCTATACCTCCTGAACTAGAATATGTATGATACATGTTTAAGCTGAGCTTCTTGTTGTATTCTGTCTTATAACCTCATTAGCTCTGTTGCTCTCTCTCTATCCGGGGTCGACCAGAGGAGGATGGGTTCCTCCCTAGAGTATGGTTTCCTCTCAAGGTTTCGTCCTTTTATTAGGGAGTTTTTCCTCGCCACTGTCGCCTCTGGCTTGCTCTAGGGGGGCTTGGACCTCGATACCCTTTTTCACGTTGTGCATGGACTCTTTTCTGGACCATCCTTCTCTTTGATTCCTCTTTTTCATAAACTGCTTTTCTGTAAAGCTGCTTTGAGACAGCACTGATTGTAAAAAGCATTATATAAATAAATGATGATTGATTGACTTTAACTGGGTTAACACTGACTAGCTAACTAGACTAAGATGTCAAATATTGGTATGGTTTATTAAACAACCAGTGGATGGTTCGTAACGGCACCACATGTTTTTTTTTAGAAATACACTTTTTCCTTAATGTAAGTTGTTTCCCAAACAACTGCACAGTCATTCCAACTTTCGCATTCCATCCTTTACTGATAACACCAATGTATGTGTCAGTTATATTTGCTGCTGTGGTCTGGGTTGATGCATAGGGCATAAAGCTGAGCAAATGATCTGAAATGTTAATGGTATGAACCTTAACTGTTTATTTAGTGCATTGGCCATCTAGGCCACGTTCACACCCATAGGTGGCGTCTCTGATAACCAAAGCAATAAGAAGTTTTGTGAATAGCCTGCTATTTTTTAAAACTATATTAACTAAATTGTAATGAAATGTAACTACATAGGGGAGAGTTTAAATAGTTGGCTGCTTCTTTACACCATCAGACTATCCATCTACCCTGCCCACAAACTGCCTGTCATGCAAAGCAAAGAAAATTCACTTTCCCCTTTAACACATTAGTACAGTTTACACAATTTATTCAGAGTTATGGAGCTGCACACTGTAAGTGCTACCAAAGCCATGGTTACAAGCAGATAGACAAACAGAAAGACAGACAGAGAGCTCTTTCCCTGTTCCCTGCTGAACTGTGCTGGCTTCATTGATTTCCTATAAAGCTACATTTGAGAGTGTGTCTCGGTGGGACAGGAGGAGAGCATGTGTCTCTGCAGGTGCTGCCCAGTCTCTGATGGGGTTCGGCCTCCAAGGAGATCCACAGCAGTGGGCATTTAAACCTATTTATTAGTGTATGACTCGAGGGACTGGCACTGCGGTCCAGATGCCTGCATCGTGGTGGTACTTTCAGCACACGGGAGTCCTACACCACAAGGCAAGATTACAGACCTGCTGTGAGTTTCCTGAAATCATTCAAGCACAAAGATCACTGTAAGATGGGTGAGTGAGTTTTGCTTTAGGCACTCTTTCTAACACCTCCAATGATCTTAACACAGCAGTGCTACTGGGAAATCAAGCCATTTGCAGTCAGGCATGTGTGTTGAAAAATCCATTCATAAGTCAGATGGCAATCTTTGGCAATGCTTTGTCCACTCAGCAGAGCCCACTTTGTGTGTGCATCAAAAAAATACAATTTAAAATGCTAATGTAAAACAATTTTGCTGCTATAACTTTGCTAGAAAATTAAAAATACACTTTATCCCACTTTTCTTAGCAATTCATCCATTGTACTTTTACTGGCCACTTATCTTATAGGTCTACTTAAGACAGCTGTGTTCAGCACCACAGACCACTATTCATTTTTTGTTCTAGTCAAAACAAGCAGATTTTTTAAATGATACGTTTGAGAAGATCCTATAAATAATATAAGACTCCTACTAACTATGTAAAATCTGGCATACAACCCAAACTGTCACCATCAGATAAACAGTACTTAATGCTTACACAAAAAAAGGCAAGCTTTACTCTTGCTTCTGCAAAAAGCCACAGTTGTTTCTTTCTTTTTGTGTGACAACTCCATGCTAAGAGTCTGAAAGGATGTGTAGCTACTTCTAAGAAAAGGAGATCAAGCTGCTGATGTTCCCAGAACAATGGGCTGCTCGCCCCAAAATCCAGACCCTCAGTATCATTGAATGTGTTTGGGTTGCCACATGGCAACAGAGCAGCTTTCCACTGTGTTATACAACACATTCTTTATCACTAATCATCATATCATTTATTTCTCAGTGCAAAGAATCATATAAGAGTAAAGAGCATGGTCTAATACAAGATCTCATGAACTCTAGACAATAATTTGTTTTTCACTTTCAGATTTTTAGACTTTCTAGCTTAAATCTGATCAGACTGTGGGTGGTGGAGTATGAAGTTCTTTTGTTGTGCTCACACATTGTACACAAACAAAGCAGATCTTATCTGACATGAATACTGAGCTATTACAGAAACCAGGGTTTCAACAGAGTTTAAAAAGTGTTGTGATACAGTTAGATCTATAAATATTTGGATGTCAATGAAATATAGGATATAAGCTCAATGTGCAGACTTTCAGCTTCAATTTACGTACACACAAATTTAATGATCGGAAAGATTGCTGCTTAGCATGTCCAATGTGTGTGTTATTCCCTCATAATTTCATTTACTAATAAGTAAACAAAATATTTAGAGTTAAAACTTGCCTTTGGAAATTATTGCTCTCAATATGAAGTCCAAAGCCTGAAATATTGAAACAAACCCTTCAGAGAGGCAGTAAAAAAATAATCACAAATTTCACTTACTGAAGGCTAAAATACTGGTGAAACACCACAAGAAGTTTCAGACTTCAGATAGTCTTGCAATTGAATACTAAAAGAGCATTTTAATTTTTAATTATGTTAGATTGTTAGATCCAAATAGCCCCCTAAAAATGAGGGGGTGATGCAAAAATGCCATTAATTTCTATACCATTTAATCAACTTGGATGTAAATATGCTTAAATTTAAGCTCATAGTCCGGACTTTGATCTGCACTTGAGTCATCGTTACATTTAAACCCTAATATGCTGTGCTGGACAGTTAAAATAACAATAACTTTATTGATATCTAAGTGTTTATAAGACCTAATTGTATACCTATATATATATATATATATATATATATATATATATATATATATATATATATATATATATATATATATATATATATATATGACTGGATTAAGACTGGTCTACCGCCTTAAACTATGCAGCCAAGAGTGCATCTGTGGTCAGAAAGTAATCACTGATAAGAACTAGAGGATGGTAAACAAATTGTCCATCAACAAATACGCTACAGTCTCTTATATCAGTAATGTGGAGTTTCAAGGAGGAGGTTTCTCATAAAGTGGCTAGTGAGTGTACTTAAATTACATGATTCCCTCTATATGGATTAATAAATATGTTGGATTTACAGTTAAAGAACACACTACAATGCACATCACTATAAAGCCTAGATGTCTTTACGTTTTCATAGTATATTCATGTGAATTCTTGATGGTGTTGCTTTACATGTGCATCTGATTGTAAACACCCGCACAGTCTTCCTACTGCACGAAATGTTACAGTAAACTCAGCCTCAGATGTATGGTTTTGTCCTTCCAGACTACAGAGTCTGCATTTGTAATCATGCTTCTCTTTTCTGTGATATCATATCAGAATCAGGCGCAGTTTATATAGGCCTGGTTTGTCAAAAGCACTGTAGCACTGTGCCAGGTTTTAACCTAAGGGCAAGTTAGGAATCATTATGTCCCAGAGACATTACTTGTAAACATATGTAAACATATATTGCATAGCGTAACCATACAGAGTAACGCACCCAGCCATATTTCTCTGGTTTAAAACTAAAGCTCAAGTGCATTCCAAGCCGCTGAAAATGGATCAGAAACACAGGATGAAAACGGATGCTGTCATTAGCCATGCTATAAGCCATTAGACTTTTATCTGCAAAGAATTTTTTATTTTGTTATGTCAGCAACATGGCAACCAGGGCTACAGAATTTGTTCGATGTTTACCATGTGTAATTAAGGTTGATGTGTGTTAAGGCTATTATTTCCTCTCACTCCTAATTAACTTTCAAACAAACAGCTGACGGAATTTGAGTCAATTCTGTTTCTAAGATCCACAGTTCTGTCTTTACGATGAACAACATTCAGTATCTTTACATAATAAACAATTGCCTTGGCATGACCCCATAGAAAGAAAGTCAAAGGGGTTAAATCAGGAGAACATGAAGGCCACATGATCCCCTTTTTGGGGAAACTGCACATCAAAATCTCTGACAACTTCTCCAAAATAAAGAGGGGCACTGTCTTGTTGGATCCTCTGACAACACAGAACACTGAAAAACTCTGCGTAACAGTCCGCACTTAATGTTCGGTCAATTTGGGTTTCTCATAGTTCGGTTCAGTTCGGCTTAGTTCAGTTCTGTTCGGTTCAGTTCTGTTCTGTTCGGTTTGGTTTGGTTCTGATCAGTTCGGATCAGCTCAGTTCAATTTCTTTTTAAGCTTTCTATTTTGTGTTGGAAGACATGAGGTGAATAATACTAGGCTGTAATGTTGGCTGAGGTATCAGGCCATTAGTGTTTGTTTTTATCTAAAAGAGAAAGCAAATTTTAAGTCACAAAACTTTTCTGGCACGGTTCGAACCCCAATCAAACCACAAAGTGCAACCATGCTATTACCAAAATCATTAATAATCAAAAACCTGCATTTAAGTGGGCTGGATTATTCCATTTACGTATTTAGGCTGTCTGTGTGACGGTGCTGGTGACAACATAAATGTTAGCAGTTAATAATGAAAAATTTTGTTTGAGTGTGTGAGGTGGGGACTTGGGGTTTTAGGGGGGAAATTACTTTGTGCCCAGGGGCCCAAAATTTATTAATATCACTCTGTCTAACGGTCAAGATCATTTGAACATTATATCGGGCTTGGCAACTGGGCTTAGGCCTTTTTTTTTTTTGATGGTCATTTTGTTTGATTGACAGGACTGTTTTTCCACTTCCATTTTCCATCCTTTTGTGAAATATCCTAGAAAGGCTTCACATAACTCTACTGACACTCATTCTCCACTAGATCACCTTATAAGATAGGATTTTTTGCAAAGAGTCAAGATATTATTTAAAAGGCCTCGATTGAATCCTTGATCCTAAAATAATATGATTCATTCACTTTGAGGTGCTTTGGCCAAGAAGTAGCAGTAATGTTAAACACTTTTGTGTGGTTTCAGCCAGAGTAAGACTGGCTTTTGTTAGCAAATTTACAAGCCAAGTTAAATGAAAACTACTTAGTAAATACATTTACAACACAGGCTAAGTGGACACATAAGGCTAGTTTAAATCTATAATGTGACTGCAGATTTTTGCAGCTTGAAAACAACAGATGAAATAGGAGCCCACTGCTTTCTTGTGTTGTCATTCACAAGAAACCAATTTATCAATTTCTGATTAATGGAATGATATTACTGATTAATAAAAAGCCAATCCTAAAAATCCTGGATTATGTTTTTCATCCAGACATCAGGCAGACACAAGTACAAACATCATCATCTTCATGTGTCACACAAATGTCAACGTCAAAAAAATACTGAAAGATCGAAGGTCTTCAGTTAAGTAGCTAAACTGGCAAATTTACAGACATGTTTATTTATTCCCTGAAAATACAATAAAAACAAAACAAAAATAAGCTATTCTGCACAAAAGCGACTCAAACTGCACATGATATTACCAGTTATGCACATGTTAACAGAAACACAGGTTAACATAAACCAGACAAGAAAAGTGATACTGTCCTATTTTGTCCCTACTTGTCGTTTTATTAACTTATTTTGCTAAATATCTGAATGTTTTTCCTATGAACATCACCTCAGTTTGTTTGCATCTGGCTTTTTTTTCATTATCTAATAAGACTGTAGACTGTTGAACAATCTCTGGTGAAAAATGTTATTACAAGTATTACAGAGTTACCTTTTTAATGTAAAAAAAAAGAAAATAAGAGCCAATTTAAAAAATAAGATATGAATTAGCTATAACTATTTGATTAATTTTGTGTCAAACCCAATAGACCCTTTTCACATTTCTTTATTTGAATTTATTAGCAGAAATTATTTTGACATCACTTAAGAGCCTGCCAAATAACTAAAATTTGATTTATTTAGTTTTATGCTTTTTATTACCATTTAATCCTTTTTTTTTGTATCAACGTACTAATACTAAGTACTAATGTGCTACATAACCAGCATCTTGAATTTTAAATAATGAGACACACAGAATCACTTGGCTGTGGAAGCTGTTCCCAAATGATAAGTGGATCCCTGAACTTGAGGGCAGAACATGACTAAGTTCTGGCTAACGTGCATACTACCACCTGGTCCTGGATACATCCGTTCCCCTGGAGGACACTGCCATGCTCCTGGCTAAGGACACCTGGCTTCATCTAGGAACGAGACCTAGGGTGGTCTGCAGCATGACCCCAGGCCATCCAGAGCCCTGGTCTGTCACACATGGTGGTAAATATGGTGGTAGGTGGTCCAACTTGCATTTTCTGCCTTGGGACTTCGCTTTTCCATCTTAGAGAAACAGGATGATGATTTCTGTCATGCTTGTCTTTGCCAGCGTCTCGTCCTCCAGGCTGTACAGCAGTTCCCTCACAGCCTTAGCAGGAGATAGTGAGTGGGGAAAAGTGTGGTTGTGCATGTCGAGCCTTCCGTACTCTACAGTCACAGTCTAAACAGACAATTGACTGCAACTGATCAACCTAAGTAACCAAAGAGTCTTTATTATAGAGACAATATCACTGTGTGCATTATACAGGTAACTGACTCAGGAAGCCTTGAAGGCCGGAAATGTCCTTAGCAATGAAAGGGAAGTGTTTTCATGCAGCTAAATACCACAAGTCCAGCACCTTTATAGCTGCAATGCAATGTCTCCCAAGCATCTGGCAGCCATGTAACTGTGATGTAGCAACACAAGGCCTTGTAGCTCTGGCATAGCAATTCTTATGCATGCAGCCAAGCACCACGTCTCCAGGCAGCCATCAACCAAGCAGTCATCCTTGGCAGCCGTGTAACTGCAATGTAACTTCGAAAAAGATGCCTGCTCCAGGCAGCCTCATAGCCGCAATACACTGTCACTCAAGTGGCCGGTCCAGGCTGCATCATAGCTGCGGAGTAGCATCAAACAGCTGGTACAAAAAGGCTCTGTGCCACTGATGGAATAACTCTCAATCACTATCACAGTGAACACATCATGGAAACATTAAAACATGCACATAAACAATACAAATGAAAAAACTATTTTCTTTACTGGGTATGAAGGTAAATTACTCTACAGGTACCTTTATTAAGTGTCCACATGTTCAGAATTGGCTAACACATGCCTGATATAATGATATTCATGACCAAATATCCCAAATAATAAAATGGGACTGTTATCTTTTGCTATCTTGAGGACTGTGCTATGTTCACCTTTATCTCAGGTCTACTTTTACTTACCTGGCTGGAAAGAGGCTGTGGTCCCTTTAGGCACAAATTAAGAAATGATGGCATACATCCCAGTGGCCTAGGTACACAGATTCTAGTTGGGCTGTACTCAACGAAATCCAAATGACTACTATGTCTAAAATCAAGCACTGTGCAAGCTATAACTCCCAAACAGCTATAACTCCCAAACCTACCCCTAATGTTGTTAATAGTGTGGGTTGTGTATTACAAACACAGTGTCTAGCCAATATTTCTTATTTTTAAATCCACAACAATATGGTGGTAGAAAATGGACATATCCTGTAGAAGTAGCCAAAAATAAAAGGAGTATGGTAAATTTAAAATCTGAAATACTAAACATAAGATCCTTGGCTTTGAAATCTCTCGTGTATGACCTGCTCAAATATTTATTTTCCTTAGGCTAAATGAAACATGGTTAAAGTAAATTCTAAATCTTCAGTTGATCACACTTTAGTTTCATTTTAACATTTTTATACCAGTAGTGGAAGCATACATTTCTAAACTTTATTTTGATAATGTCATTGTGATTCAGCTGTGCTCATATGGCCAATTGCTTGGTAATAGATCCAACAAATTAATTATCAACCTCAAATAAGTAGTCTAAGGTGTCCTAAGTGGTGATAAGATCCTCTAAGATATTGGAAAGCTACTGTAATATAAATTTAGTAGACAGGAGGAGGGAAAATGACCCTCTATGGACAGTGTTTAACTCAATATTAAACTCTATTTTTATTTTCCAGCTTGTTTTAGGTTCCACACAAGTTTAATCATACATTTGATCTAATTTTGACTTTTGATATACATGTAGATAATGACATATCAGTTTATTCTGATGCCAGTGCCTGCCTGTGCAAAAAACCTGACAGCGCATACAGCGTCAGATAGATAATCTTCTGGATTTAAATTCACTGAGCAGTGTGCCAGATGATAGATCACAGCTGAGTGCATCTTTAAGATCTACTCTAGATAGTGTAGCTCCTTTTCAGAAGGAATAAATATCAATAGAACTTTTTCCATGAACTTTTACACAGCCTTAAATAACTATCTTGCTGTTATCTCTTGGTGCAACCAGAGGTTGGAGGTCTTTTGAATACCATGGAGAGAATCTCTCCGCAATTATCCCCATGGCCTTTTGTTAGCCAGAACTGCTAATTTGATTGCATGAAATAAATAGTTATAAATAAATAGTTATAGTTAATAGTTAATGAACTATCTATTAAGGAATAAAAAACTAGGAGATATTAAATCTTAAATACAGCATTAAGCTTTTAGAAGTCCATTTTATAGTACTGCAGGGTTGGGTTATAAGCAGGCACGAAGGAGCATAACATAAAAGTTATAATAAGCTTTGTCCTATGATGCTCTGTTCTAGAGAAACAATGTGTGCTCTGTACTAAATTATATCTAAGTAGCTGCTAGACTGATTGGGGGAGACTTACTCAACATTATAAGTTTAGCTTTGGCCCTGTCCCAAAGGTTTTTCAAACTTGTTAACTCTCTGTTAAATCTCATTTTCAACTATTGTCCTATCTCCAACAAGTCGTTCTGTCTGAATTGGCAGAAAATTATTGCCCAACAACAGTTCTTTCCACTTTGTGTAATAATAGTACACAACATGTGTTTTAGTCAGGCTTCAGGAAGTATCGTACCACAGAATCAGCAATAGCCAAAGTGGCTTCTGACAGACTGATAGAATTGGCTGGGCAACTTCTTTACTGGTTTAGACCATATCTCACTGTTTGTCAAAGCCTAACAGAGTGCATTATAGGGTCGCACAAGGTTTTATTTTAGGGACATGGGACATGTAATGCAAGAGCAGATTCATGAAAAAAATTAATTACAGCCATTTGGCTAAGTACTAAAAGTCTGCTCAAGACAATGTTATTAACACCATACACTTTCATGATTATTCTATGAAACCAAAAGCTACAACCAAGGACCTTGGATTGATATTTGACTGTTGTTTTTAATTAGATTCCCAAATATAAACATTTCTAAAACTGCACTCTATAATTTAAGAAACAGCAAAAACAAATCAATGAGACTAAAAGGTGCAGCTTCCATTCTTGCAAGAAAAAGAAGTCTGATGAGAATACCTTGGTTCTTTACAGTTTACACAGCTTATTATCAATTACAAAGTCCTACCAATGATGTATTACATTTCAATGGTTTAGCTCCAGGTCATCTTACAGACATCTAAAGAGTTGAACAAGGCAGGTTTATGGGTAGTCTCTAGGATCGCTCACAGTTCTGCTGGTGGTACAAGTTTTTTTTTTTTATATGTAGATTCTAAACTAATGTTAAATAAATATGCTGCTTTGGCACTGGATGAGCGCGTGGTGCAGATTCAAAGAAAAAGTTGTCCTTGAACTTCGTCTCAAACCTAGGCATCAGTCAAATGATTCATAATGATTATGTGTGATAATTATCTGTAAGGAGGCTTTTAGAAGCAACTCTTTGGATGTTTAGATCATTACCATTATAAACAATTCTGAGTTTCTTAATAATGGAGCCTCCAACCAATCAGAATCACTTACATCGTATTTGTTTAATTCAGTATT
The DNA here is from genome assembly GCA_021613375.1 of Megaleporinus macrocephalus. Taxonomy (NCBI): domain Eukaryota; kingdom Metazoa; phylum Chordata; class Actinopteri; order Characiformes; family Anostomidae; genus Megaleporinus; species Megaleporinus macrocephalus. The sequence continues at coordinate 35,530,826 of CM038706.1, forward strand.
TAAAAAAATTTTCCATTCCCTTTAAAAAGAATAAAAAAATTAATAAATGGGTTTTCTTCATCCAAAACAATAACAGGCAGGGTTTTGTCTACATTCACATAAGTAAACACTGTATATGTGTTTCCTGCTATGACAACTTTATCTTCATATATATAAAGTAAAAGGGTCTATATGCAATCAGTGATCACATGACTGAATATTTCTCCTGAAAGTCTAAAGAAAAGCTAATGATGAGTGGGTTTTATGTTGTTGGTGATGGACATTGTAATACTACACTTGGTGTCAGTCTCCAAGTCTTAAATTATGGCATGGTGACAACCCAACTGGAATTAAAAGCATGGCTGGTAGTTCCATTCCACTTTATGGAAAACGCGGCCTCTTTTTGCATGGCTGTGCTGTTAAACAGACGTCCTCCTGTTTGACAGCAATATTTGTTCCATTGAAGATAAGAGCAGTGCATCTTTTATGCATTAGGGATGTTGGACTGGGAGCGAGTGTGATGAAGAGTTAAAGTGGCATGTCTGGTCTGAGTCTATAAAGCACCACCCAGCTGATAAATATTAATGCAGGTGGCAAAGTAGACACACTCCTGTTTCATGTTGTGGTGTGCTCGTGATGAATATTTCTTCTAAACAGAGAGAGAGAGAGAAGCCGAATCATCCATAACTGATGCATTCTGTGTGCGTGAAAGAGACAGAGAGAAAGAGATGGATTGTTTTTTAAAGCTCTCAACCTCCTTTTGCTCTCAAGCTTTCAGAAAATACAAAGATTATGCGCGCCATCTCAGAGCCGAACTGACAGGTTGCTGTTTCGTCTTTAACCTGCAACTAAAAAAGTCGAAACCCCAAGAAACGTGAACTGCACAAACTACTAAAAACATCTGGAAAAGTTTCATACTGAAGATGCACTGGTATGAAATTTTTAGGCCACTTGCCAGCTGTTAACATGCCCATGCCAGTTTATACTCATGCTAGGATTAAAATTTAACATCATTTTAAACTGATCCAAATGAATCTGCTTCAATATTTCACTAATGGATGTAATAAAATGTGCAGACTCTGCAAATTATTCTGTACAATTTAGACATTGTGTGCTCAACAAATTCACTGACACCAAACATGAGCTAATGAATGTGCTTACACCTATAAAATACTGCTTAAACATCCCATAATTCAAATAAGGAATTGTGTTGAATCATATTATTTGTAGTTTAGCAGTATTTATTACACCTGTTTAATATGCTCAATTTGACTGTAAAAAAAACAAAATAGACTCATCCATTAAAAATATGAACTTTTCATTAAACAGGGCTCATCAGAATGTACTTATTATCTTCAATAATTCAATAGCATTATTTGTATATGTTTTATATTTTTATATGTTTATATTTTTGTAAATTGTCAGATGAGTAGAAGATGAACTAATTTTCCAAAAAGCAAAAAGTTAAAGATGACACAAATCTTATTATTTTAAGCAATATTATTTTTCCATCTTTTATAGTTTCAAAATAATGAAAAAGAAAATAGGCCCAAACCAAAAGTTTGGAGGCCCTGCATGCTTAGTCCATTGTGGATTTTGAAGGGTGTTTAGGATCATTATCCTGCTGTAGCCACCAGCTCTTTTCATCTTTAGCTTTTTCACAGACAGTGTGATGTTCACAACTGCAACTCGCTCCTGGCTGGTCTTCCCAAGTACACTCATGTCACTCCACAGCTGCGCTCCCTTCACTGGCTTCTTGTAGCTTCTTGCATTCAATTTAAAGTTCTGATACCTACTAAGCCAAGAATGGACCAGCTCCTCCTGACCTTATGGCAATGGTCAAAAGTCAATCCGCACCTCGAGCCCTTCTTGCTTTAATTGCGGCTCGGCTTGACCCGCCATCACTCAAGATTCATGGAAGACACGCGACAAGACGCTTCTCTGTCCTGGCACCCAGATGGTGAAATGAACTTCCACTGGCTGTCCGAACAGCGAACTCTCTCACAGTCTTCAACCGCAGACTGAAGACCTATCTCTTTATGAAGCACTTATAAGCGCTACTCTGCTAAAGTATTGGTATAAACCGTAATTGCACTTTATCTTCTAGGAACTCTGGCTAAGTATTGCACTTGTACTGTATGCAGTCTTGTATTTATTCTCTTCTCTCTAGGTGTTCCAGTCTTGCTAGGTATTACACTGTGTCTAATCTTGTATTTTGTTGTCATCTTTCTAGGTATCATCATGGGCACTTATTTTTGGCAGTGTTTGAGCTTGAGTAGTTTAGACATAAACTTGTTTGTACTAGATAAAGATACATACTGTGACCGAACATTAAGCACTTTTGTAAGTCGGTCTGGATAAATGGCGTAAATGTAAATGTTTTATGCAGCATTTGCTGGTATTTAATTGAATCCATACGCTCCACAAACATGAAAGTATTTCCTATGACACTGGCTGCAAAAAAAGTCAAAAGCATGATACATTCACCCTGGTTCTTAGCTGTTTTAGTTGTGTTCTTCTGCATTCTATTCTTTCGAAACAAACCGTATTCAAACCTCATCAGTTCACAGGATCCAAAAAGCATCTGGCTTGTTTTGATGTTCCTTTGCAAATTCCTGACGCTGCATTTTGGGGTGAGGGCACAGGAAATGTTTTTTTCTCCTGATGCACAGTAGAACCATTCTGGGGCTCTTTTACAGTCAAACAGAGGTTTAGTTTGCCTTTCTAGCAATCCTACAAGCAGTTCTCTCAAAAAGTTCCAGACTTCAAACTGACCTCCACCATTCCTGTTAATTGTCATTTCATAATTACATTGTAAACTGTGGAAACAGATACCTAACAACGCTTTTCCTGCGTTACCGACATAAATTATTTTCAAAGTGCTAGGCAGAGGAGACTAACGCTGCTGATTGCTGAGACGGAGTTTGAGGAGTCGGAGTATTTATGAAGCATTTCAATTTGCATCAACTGGCCTTTCCTAATGATGACTGTAAACAAGCCACAATGCTAACAAACTAATTAATGCTTCTTCCCTGTTTTCACTTTGCTGTTTTCAAATTGTACAAAAAAAATATATCCTGCTTTAAAACTAATGCTTCATCTTTAACTTGATGCTTATTTAGAGATCTGTTCATCTTCTACTCACTTAACAATTTACAGTAACAGGAATTTAGATTTCTGAATTTAGATGTTAGAATTTAAATTTTGTATGCCACTGAATGCAGTGGTGGTTAAAGGTTTATGAACCCTTGTTTGTCCATGTTTCTGCCTATTCATAACTTAAAATATAAAAAAGTAGATGAACAGAATCCATATAAACAAAGGAGGTGCATTTATTTTTGAGGAAATTTACAGTAATACATATCTGTGAGCGATAAAAGTATATAACCCTTGAGGATTAGCTTGGTGTCAATGAAATGACAAGCAGGTTTTAGTGACTGTCCTGTTTTAAAAGAACAGGGAGAAAAGTATATCGTTCATAACATGTTTGTGGAAGTGTACCATGGCATGGACAAAGGTGATTTCTTTATACAGTTATACTGATTGTATATAAATGGCAGTAATCTAACACCATTCATTGCCAGGATTGATCCTTCTCAAAAAAAATCACTTGAAAAGTAAGGTATGTGGTCAAAAAGGAACCCAGAGTAACTTCTAAGCAACTAAAGACCTCCCTCACAAGTGCCTAATGTTCACCATCAAGAGAAACTGGACAACGATAGTGTGCATAGCAGGGTTGCAAAGAGAAAAGCCACTGCCGTCCAAAAAAAAACACTGTGGTTTATTAGCAGCCTGGTAAAGATCACATGGACAAGCCAGAAGGCTATTAGAAAACTGTTTTGTAGACAGATGAGACCAAAACTTTTTGGTCTAAATTAGAAGCATTATGTCTGGAAAAAGAAAAACACTCCGGTTTATAATATAAACCTTTCGCCTTCAGCATGGTGGTGGTATTATCATGGTTTGGGTTTGTTTGCTGCACATGGGCCAGGACGGCTTGCTTTCACTAATAGAACACTGAACTCTGAATTATATGAGCAAATTCTAGAGGAAAATATCAGGACACCTGTCCGTGAGCTGAATCTCAAGTAAACATAGGTCATGCAGCAGGACAACAAACATAAGCACACACATTCTTTAAAGAATGAGTAAAAAAAATAAGATTGCTGTTTAGAAATCATCAAGTCCTAATATTAATCCTATAGAAATGTTATGGAAAGACCTGAGGTAAGAAAACCTGCCAACATCTCAAAGTTGAAACTGTTCTGTACAGAGCAATGGAATAAACTTTCTCCAAGCCGATATGCAGGACTGATTAACAGTTACAGGAAATGTTTAGTTGAATGCAAACATTTACATACTTTTGACAGTTACAGGTATATAATATTGGATAATTATTAATAAATGACTACGTATAATATTTTCCTCATTTTTAGTTGGTTCTCTTTGTCTACTTTTAGGACAAACTATCAAGCTCCTCTACATATCACATGCAAAAATGTAAACAACCTGGTCTAATGACATGTTTTTATTGGTTTCTTTAGATAAAATGTTTTTACAGAAATTACATTTCTCTACTATATTTTTTAATACCTTGAGATGGCTGTAATGAGGCACATCAAAACCCAGCTACCTTCTTCACTGGACCCTTTGCAGTTTTCATATTGTCACAAATTGTGATTTGCAAACTGCAAATCTGCTCCACAGATGATGTCATAGCCAACACTCTTCACCTGGCCATCTTAAAAAAAAGGACACTCACATTAAAATACTGTTCATAGGCTTCAGTTCAGCATTTAATAGCATCATTCCTCAGCATCTGATTTGAGGGCAGAGCCTGCTGGGCCTGAACACCTCCCTCTGCAATTGAATCCTGGACGTCCTCACTGCAAGACCTCAGTCAGTCTGAATAAAGAACAACTCTAATACCATCACACTGAGCACTGGTGCTCCCCAAGGCAGCATAGTCAGTCCACTGTGTCAAGTTGAGATGGTTGATGACATCAGAAGAGCACAGAGTGACCACTCTCTGCTCATCATCAACAGCTCTTCTGTGGTGATTGTTGAAAGCACCATGTTTCTTGGTGTTCATGTGGCAGAGAACCTTACCTGGACCCTGAACAACAGCTTCAAAGCGCAGCAGCTTCTGTATTTCCTACAAAAGTTAATGAAAGCTCCTTTTCCACCCACCATACCACCTTCTACAGAGGCACTATTGTCTGGTTTGGAAATTGCACCACCTCCGACCACAAGATTCAAAGAAACTTTTTTCACTTTGTCTTCATGGTGTATTGTGTGTAGAATTCTGAGGGAAAATGAATTTTAGAATAAGGCATAAATAACATAATATTTGGAAAAAGTGAATATATTTGTCATAATATATTACATTCCTCCCTACATCCTCTCTGTGTACTGTCCTGTTGTAAGTCTCATATTTTTTTTGTTCTTTTGTCTGCACGGTGTATGTTGTATTGTTTTGCTCTTGGGTTTTTGTTGCACCATTGTCTGTGTACTTGTATAGCTAAAATGCCTATAAAGCATCTTGAATACTAAAGCTTGAATCTATTAGGGAGAATATAATATATTATGTAGACATTGTGAGCTATCACTTTAAAAGACACTTAAAAGCTTATCTGAATGACAGAGCTACAATCACGGTGTAATATAGGGGCTAAAGCTGGTTGCATGTGCAGAGTGGGTTTATTAAGGGCAATCCAATATTTAAGTCAATATAGAGAGCAGGCATTTGTCAAAACATAAGCAGGCAACATCAAATGCAAATCCATAACAGCAATTCCAGTAGACAAAAGCACAGGTCACAACCAGAGAGGATGAAAAAAAGAGTCTTTGATTTTTACCTTTTAAAAACAAAGGGCTGAATATGGGACGCTTCAGGAGTCCTTGAACAACTGCACTGCTACACATGGTTAAGAGATGTTAATAGTTTATCATTAACAAGGTAACTTTGAGAGACCTAGTTACAATATATTCCAAGACCTAAACAGTTGTGCATTAAAATATATCTATTGTTTTACATTCAAGCGACAACATTCAACAACATCATAAAATACATTTTGAAACAGCAGGGCTGCAGTAGCTGACCTGTAGCAGACCCTGGCGTTAGGAAGTTGGCCATTTCCATGCGATAACAGCCAAAGTGGAGCTGAGTTGAAGAAGCTACTAGACCTTTGCCCAGGCTGCTGATAATTCAGCTCTGTGGGATGCTCCACAAAAACAGTCAGTCTCTGCTGGGTACAAAACTACCTTATTCACTGCCATAACCTCTTCATTCTATGTTGTATGTAATAGAAGTGTTGGTGTTTTTTATACACTCTCTCGTTTTCTTTCTTAATTTAAGCCAAGATCCATTAAAGTGCATCACTAGTTATCAAATTAATTTTCTTATCACTTGTTGCACCAGCTGTCCTCCACCTGTTAATAATGACATTGTAACCTTTAGAAATGTTAAGTCTATTAGAAACATTTGAGAAAGGAAAGATGATTTTGAGGACATGCCTGGAAATTCTTCTTAAGGTGAACATAATGTTTTGTTTGGAAATGAAAGGGTTGGATTTTTAAAACTCCAAAAGGAAAACTCAAGATGGTATCTAGGTAGGTACCAAATGTGTCAGGCCAACCACCAACATGTAATTAGGACATGATAGTGGAATTTAGTGGGACTGAATGTGAGTAAAAACATCACTCTAGGCCGTCTAAAATCATAGAAATGTCACTGACTGCAAAAAAGAACCATTTTCTGAAATTGCAGGCACATGTTGTATGCCAGAAGTCTGCTGAAGCAGTCGCTGTAACATACAGGGACATACAAACAACCTGCAACATACAAGATAACATATACATTCATGTGTGTTGTAAGCTTTAAATAAAACATGTGGAATGCCTTTTACAGGATGCCAGTGTTTAAGCTGTCAAAAATGTGTATGCACTGCCACTAGCTAGGCAAAGCAATACATATCCCATAAGGCATTACAGATTCTATCATTTATAGCAGTGCAGTGACACTGATGTGGTTGTGGCATGTTAGTAGATCAGACACACCAGCGCCCTGTGAGCACTGATGCAATACTAGAGGATGACTAATACAAACTCTGCAGCAACAGATGAGCTATTGTCTCTGCCTTTACATATACAAGATGAACCGAGTGACAGTGAGTGGACACATTGTTTAAAAACTGTCTGACTCACTTGCGCCAACGGAGCACATAATAACACTCGACCACCATGCAGTACCACGCAGGTCTTGTGAGGGTCCTGACCACTGAAGAACAGGGCAACATGGTAACAAAGTGTACAGAGAAACAGATGGACTACAGTCTGTAATTGTAGTTTACCTATAAGGTAAGTGGAGCTGATACAATTGACAAAAGAGGTGTTCTTAATGAAGTGGTTGAAGTAGAAAGATTGCATCAATTGCAAACACAAAAACAGGTGACAAAATTGACTAGAACATTCAGTTAGTGATATGGGGGAAGAAGCTGTTGCAGAGTCTGGTCGTGTTGGACCGGATGCTGCGGTACCTTCTTCCTCAGCTGTCCTCACAATGCGTTGGAGGGACTTGCGGTCAGAGGCTGTGCAGGTCCCAAACCAGGCAGTGATGCAGCTGCTTAGGATGCTATCTATGGTTCCCCTATAGAAGAGGGTGAGGATGGGTGGAGGGAGACGGGCCTTTCTCAGCTTCCGGAGGAAGTAGAGAAGCTGCTGGGCTTTCTTGGCTGTAGAGCTGGTGTTCAGGGACCAGGTGAGGTTCACTGAACATGTTCACAGTATTGTTCTACTGTGTTCTTTTCGAGTATCTCCTTTATCAAGTACAGTTGATGCTCTGAGATGAACAGTTATTATCACAAATGGGACTGTGATGTGTACTTATATATCCTGTGTCTGAGTGGTCTGTTATCTTGGCTGAAAAGCAGAATCAACAAATACAATGATTTAAAAAACCTATTTAGTTTAGACCTTGGGTGTTTCAAATGCTTGTTTGACAGTCAAATAGATATCCACTACAACACATTAGTTGATAAAAGACAACATTTGAAAGAAAGCATTGCTCTAGGGGCTCAGTGGCAATCTCTAAGTAAATTTGCAGTCCTCTGAACAGCCCAATTTTACATCTAATCAAAAGAGCTACACATATTTTACAAAAAAACTTAGCTTACTTGTGTACATTTGTTTATGTCGAGTGCTGCTTTATATAAAAACTGTACGGGGATCATAAGAAAAATAGTTTTTGGTCAATATTTGTTTCACTAAACCTGTTTTTATTAACTTGTGGGACAAATGACATCCTCAACAGTGTTGATATGTAACATTTCCTAACATAAACTTTTCATATTCCCTGTTGTTATAAACAAGGCAGGTCTGGACATGTACTTCTCAAGTGTGGTCTCAATATCACTATTTCTGACTCCATGAGAAATTCTAGTTTTAAACAAGTCATAAAATGAATAAACATGTCCAAACAGGTCATGTCTCATGCTGAAGAGCAAAAACAAACCAAGGAAATAATGCATTATCCAACAGGCTAAAAACCAGTAGCAACCCATATATCAGCTTTACACTATTGGAAAAGAAGAAGGTATACTCCTAACTCCATTAGACCTTGGTACTTCCATACATTGGCCAGTTCATGTGTTCCATCTACCTCACTGGTCCAGTCTAGCTGTACAATTACAGACTGTAGACAAATGGTTGTTGCACAACTTATCCTCCCTCTCTGCTCTATTCATCATTTAGTTTTTGGACACAGGATCGCTGTTGATCAGATATTATTTAAGCTGAGAATCAAACTCACTGTTTGTTTCTTAAAACAGTTGGCTTGTCAGCTAGCTGTTGTTAGTGTTACATGGCCTATCGCTCTCCACCTCACACATCTTACCATTCTAACGAGGAATCTTTACACAAATCAGCAAGCCCCAGACATACCAGACAATGGGCAAACAGACTGGTTATACAATTAGTTAGACAAGGCTGTCTACAAGCCCCATACTTGTTAAAACTGTATGCAGGTTATGTAAAAGCAGGACTGGAAAAATATGATTCAGGATTGGTGGGTAAAACATCAATAATTTTTGATATGTGGATCATACAAAATTTGATCACATAAAACCGCCAACTTTACGGCTGATGGAGAAAATGTGGAAATGATAGATAGCTTTAGCCTGCTCTGTTATAAGCTTTAAATAAAACCTGTGGAATGCAGTTAAAAAGATGCAAATGTCCATGTTAAAGCTGCCAAAAAATATGTATGCACTGTCACTAGCGAGGCACACATCCCATAAGAGATTACAAATTCCATCCTTCATAGCAATGCAGTGACACTGATGTGGTGGTGGCGTGTTAGTGTGTGTTGCGCTTTGATATGCAGATTATACAACATTCAGCAGAAAATCTTAAAGACAGCTATAAGGAAGGTCAAAGGACAGTGTAAAAGGATGGGGTTTCTTTTTCAGAAGGCTCAAGTTTTGACAACTTAGCGACTGCTAACCACTGATGGAGAGGATGTGGAAATGCTAGATAGCTTTTTGCATACTTGGATAAGATCAGATTGACACTTGGAAGAACAAGGATGAAAGAGCTTGAAAAGATCTTTAAATGTAATGCTTTGTATCTACAAATAAGATTAGAATTGTACAGGCTGTGGTCAGCGAGACAGTAAAAATATAGATGTCTTCAAGCTTTAATGTTGACAAAAACTTTTGAGGATACCTTGGCTGGATACTTGACCAAATCAAGCCTTACCTCCCACTCAAAGGCTTTATTTTAAACACGTGCTCTGAGGACCAGTTCCTATCACCCTGCTTTCACAGTATATGCTGATGATTTAAACAAATTATTTACATTTACTAAATAACATTTATTGAAGCGGCCCTGTGAAACTGGTCAAGTGATGTCACTATCAAGCTCAGTGTTACTGGTTTTTCACAGTTGTCAGTGTAACTGCTAGATGGAGAGCAGTCCAGCACCCCAAAAAGTGACTTTGTGGTCAAAACCTGACTACTGATGATGGGCTACAGGATGGACAACTGAAACTTAGTATGCACATTATGTACTGTTCTCTGTTATTCATAGCTGAACTATCTCTCAACAACTGCCCATCTCATGTGGTCTGACGCTGGACGAATGCCCATCCTGTGATCTGATGCTGCTGTGACTGGGTGCCCCTGTTTGCCTGCATTCTGGAACAGTTTTCCCATCATGGAGCTTCGTGCTATCCAGTGACTTGTGAAAAACTCGCCTGAATACCTCCAAAGATTCCATCTGCTTACTTAATCAAAGATGTTTTCTTCTCCTGCTGCTGTCAGTCAGTTCTTCTCCTCCTTTCAGCCTCAATACTCATTTATGCACAAAGTAGTCAATCTTATTCTTACTGTATTTGTACTTGTTTTGATATCAACCACAGGAGGATAGGTTCCACTTTTTGAGTGTGGTTCCTCTTGAGGTTTTTTCTTGCCACTGTCACCTTCTAGCTTGCTCACTTGGGGCTGGACCTTAATTTTTCTGTAAAGCTGCTTTGTGACAACATCTGTTGTAAAAGGCGCTATATAAATAAATAAACCATCATTTTAAACTGTGTATAAACAGGGGGCTACTGTTTCTAACATAACAAGGGTGGGGAGTTTTTAATTAATTGGCCACAGAGAGCATAACACAATTCTCATAAATCCAAATAGAACAGACTGAATTGCATTGCATCAGCCAAAGACAACATGATCTTCACCCAGTGCTTTCCCAAAATAGTCACCTTGCAGAGTTTGTCAGGTCCCTTTGGCCTTAATGAATGTCTTAATGGCTCGGGTTTCTTTTTAGGTTTTAAAGTGAGATTGTTTTTTATGTTTTTATGCCATGAGGCCAAGTGCCATGGGTCCAATATATATTTTGAGCCCAGCTCAAACTCAATTATATACATTCTCCTCTCTCTTTTCCTCTCTCCAAACTCTGCACAAACAACTCTTTAGGCATCTGTTATTTAGCCAGGCTAATTTCACAGCAGATTTCAGTCGGATAGCCTGATTAATGTAGCAGAGAAAAGCTGGAGGCTGATGTGACCTGAACGCCTGCTCCAGGACCGCACCTCCAGTCCTCATGAAACGCATGAGAGGGTACCTGTAAACTCATTTCATGGCTAACTTTAATAGCCTCACTGGGCCTTCAAAAGGCTACTCAAACCTATCTGATTTATTTCATTATTTTCACAGCAGGAAAAACATGTTACCTCAAAGATTAAAACAGGTTTTACACAATTTATTTACTTTAAAATCTGAGAATTTAGGACTATGTATTCTATGTCTCCTTTAAGTTAATCTTCATGATGTCACTGGTAGGGATTTATTAGCAGTGGGAAGTGTGTCAGTAAAGGATTATTTTCATGATATCTGTGGACACTAATTCTCATTCTGATACATATTAAGAATTAAGAATAGATCCACCTGAGTAAACCTTTTAGAAGAGTGTCCCAGTGTCACCTAAATATTCTGCTCTTCTGGAGTAGAATATACACATTATCAAAAATCAGTTTGAAATATTGATCAAGTATTATCCATCCAATGTCAGTAATTTTACAGATATTTGACAAACATGTTATTGGTATAAATTAGTTCCATCAAATTATTCCAGTATTGTTAATTAAGCATACATTTAATTCTTAAATAAAAACCTTTAATCAAAATTACTGCCCCACATTTTTTATATCATTGCTGAAACAAAACACAATAGGGCAAGCCTTATTTTAGCAGCAAACCCTTCATGGATTCATAGATTAAAGTGTGTCTCAAAATGTAAAAAAAAAGACATACTTGTTTAATTGTTTTTAATAAAAAATAATATGATTTTATGTGTTTGCATAACTGTTTGCTAGTCATGTACCAACTAGTTTAAAAAACTGCTCAAAATAGGCTAAGATCAAGAAAGTCAATACCGAACCATTTGGTAGTGACAAAATGGAATGTTTACTCATGTTAACTTAAAAGTCCATAATGTGTTGGTAGAATGACTCATACACAGTATTTGCCTTTTACAATATCTTCTCAATATTTTTTTATATTTACCATTTGCAGCTTAAACAAAGGGTGGATTTTTTACTCAGTAACACAAAAGTGTTTGTAAGTGATAGGGGAGATATTTTATTATGATAAAAGTTAAATGTTATCAATATCTTGTTTTGCAGAAAGGAAATCTTTCTATTAATTGAAACACAAATGAAATTCATTAATTAACCGACTTCTGTAATTATTAGGGAAAAATACTTTTTAAATGTTGACTGTAAAGCAAATCAACTCTATACTTTATTACTAAAGATTTGTTACTGACAGAGGTTTTTGCAGTTGTTTATTGGGAAAAATATTGTATAGAGATCACTAGTTAAAACTCCATGTTGTTTTTCATGTTGTATTTTGTTGTTTTATTTTTTATTTATTATTTAAATTGATCCAGACCTACATTGCCTGATGGGTCAAGTAAAGCTGACCCTTGGGTGTAAAGCTTTCCTGGTACTGGTTAAGATTTGCTTCCTGTTCTAACGCTTCTAAATATTGGTAGTGTTTTGGGTAATAAGATAATATGCTGAATTAGTTGTGTTAGCCCAGAGCCCAGAAGACCTCCACTGATCAGACAGAAAAACATCATGTGGTTTTTCTTAGCAGAGATGTAGTGATGATGGAGCCACAGAAAAAAATATATATCCTGTACTGCATTCCAAGGATATGTATACTCAGAAAACAATTTCACACCCATTTGAAATTCAGCAAGTTTTCACAAAAAAATAAAAATATATATAACATATTTTACAAAAACCCCAATTTTGTGGCTTCAGGCCCCAAAGAAGGGTGTTAAAAAATAGCTCTCCTGCATCCTGTGGCGAGCTTGTTTTCCTATTTGTGAGGCTCTCTCAGCCGCTGCTTTGTAATCTCTTCGTGGTTAGGCTGAAGCTGTGTTTGCTCTCTCTCTCTCTCTCTCTCTCTCTCTGTGTGTACGTACGTGTGTGTGTGTGTGTGATCCTCTCCCCTCCTCATCTGTTTATGGTACACATAGCTGAGTGCTTTATCTGCAGGCCGAGGCTTCTGGAACAGAATTTAGAAGTCTTCCTGCTACCTGCTCGCTGTGTGATATGGGTTTTAAACAAAGGATTACCAGCACAATCTGTTCAATGGAGAAGTGAAAATTGACAAATATTCTCTGACTCCATTACCTATTTCTACAAATTAAGGCACAGTCATTGGAGGATTTAGTCTGAAAAATTGGATTACGCTAGTAAGCATACTATTTCCATCTAGGAACAGTTTGAAGGGAGCTTTTCTTCAAGCTATTTCTAATAATTTTAAAATATTAGCATGTGTATTAACAACCACTTTGTAGAAACCCCCTCCCATTCAGCTCCAGCTTGCTGGTGTACAGTTGCTGTTGATGCATAACATTAATTCATTTCTCCTCTGACACAGAGCTTGTACTGACTTTCCTTGGGCCCTAAGAAAAATTCCACAAAGGTGCTCTCTTTCTCTCCCATGAGCCAAGTAAACCATTTGCAACACAGACACACCTGATAGGACAGCACTCCCACTATGGCCATTCCTACTGTGAAACAGTTTGCTTCATGTGTCAGCATAAGAATAAGTATACCAGAACAGAATGAGGTACAAAGTATATGTATTATTATTGTATTATTATTGATAATACTTTTATTATCACCTGCATCAGGCCCAATGGTTCACCCAGATGTCCTTTTACACATTTTGATATCTTATTCATACTATAGCTTCCCAGAATACTTGATAGTTATTGTTTACAGAAAGATACGCATCCATAGTATGCCCAGCTAACCAACCGTTTCAATTCAGTATTTAATCAATTGTCAATATCCTTTGTAATTAAGCCTCAACTAACACTACATCATCACTGTCTTGTTTTAAATGTGCATGTGTAGGGGCTAGTCTGCACATATTGGCCTAATTCACCTGCACAGCCGTGTAATCAGTTACACAGTGTATCCTGGCCCTAATGACTAATGCTCTCATTCAGTGTTTAGTATATAAGTTTAAATAGATTTTCCCTCCCCAGGTTTTTGGTTATGAAGCCTCCCCAAACTTTTTTAGACCTCCTACACACCTATGAGGAGAGTGAGTTTCATTTTATGCACACCAGTGTTTAAAGAGGAAAAAAGAATTCTCCCTATGCATGTGTATGGCATGTGTATGGGTCGGTATCAGCAAACCGGTATCAGAGTTTGTGCAGTAAAAAATAAGATGCTAACAGAAATTGATGATGTTTAAATCATGCATTGAAACACAGAATATTGTTATTCTTTAATATAAGATAATATGATATCATAATGCATCTCCAAGATGCTATATATAATGTATGTGTGTACTGTTATGATGTATCTCCCTCTCTTATTAAGTAGGCTGTCTGCAGGCTAAGAGTTGATTTGTCACTTTAATCATTATTATTTAATAAAGCGGTGTTTAATTATGAACATAGTCATTGTTAATTAGAAAGCAATTATGCTTGTTTATGTATTGATATGGAGTGATTTTGAAATATATTATCTATATATATTCATATGTGTCTAGTACTGCCTTTTTAATGTTTTTGCTGCCTATAGTTCCAGCATTGCTTGTTCGTGGTGTCTGTTCTGTGAATGCATGTGTCTGACTTGATAAAGGAAACATGAATTTAAAAGATAACTGATACACTACCAGCAGTTTGTGAGAAATGCTGCTATGCAAGAAAAAGCTCAGATACACCAGTAAGTAAAAGTGCTGCTCCATGTTGAGCATTGCTGAGAACACGACTTTATCTGGTTGCTGTTCCTACAATAAACTCTCATGTTTTTTTTCTTCTAATGGAAGTTCAGAATAAACAGCAGCTTTGAACATGAAGGGGAGGTAGGGCCCTTATCAGTTCTGCTCTAATCTTTCTTCAGTGGTCACTTTCTGACCATGGAGATGTTTGTGGTTGATTTTTTTTTTTTTGGGTGGTGGACCTGTCTAATTTAACCAGCAACACTGGCAACTTGGTGTTTGAGACACCTATACCATCATCTCACACACTACCATGCTCATGTGCTGAGAATACAGCACCCAAAGAGTTTCTGGACAACAGTGGTCTTGTGTTTAGAAGCTGATCAATAATAAAGTAGGTAGAAGAGGACCGATAAACTCCACAGGAACAGGTGGGCTACAGGGGACCTGGGTGGAGTGCGTAAAGTGAACAGTGGCTAATAAAACAAATGATGAACAGTTGAAAAATAATCAAAATAAACCGTGATGGGGAAATCAGCATTTAAGCATTGTGAAAAAGGATTTGGGCTGCAGATACATCTCTTTCTATGTTTCATTCATCTCACTCACCAATGAATTCCATGTATTGGGTAGAGAGACTTATTGAAACTTATTGAGTTTAAGGAAGTCAGTGAATGTAGATGCAGGTTGGCACATTGCAAAGTATTAGCAAACACATTAGATTTAGATAAGTATAGAAATATTGCAAAATTAGAAGTAGAAAAGCATTAATCAAAGCCCCTGCGGGAAAAAAGGAAACGCTTTCCAGAGCCGAAAAGAAATATCATTTTGAAAAAGGTCATTAGGCAGCAGCCTGAGCAAATTGAAAGCCGAGAGACTGTCGTGTCATAAATAAGGCCCTGTCATTTTCACCTGCCACCACGCAGCAGAAAAACAGCACCCTGACATTATCTGTGTCACCTGGTCATTACTCTTAATACCAGCATCTGCTCTGCAATGCAAACACAATCTCGCGACACCAAAAATCCAATACCCGCCATCGCTGGAGCCCTGTGCCACCGTTGTCAGAAATGATTTGATTTATTAAGATTATGCCGCTAGACTGGGAAATTGCACCCCCCAAAAAAATCAATGTAACCTTTTCAGTGTTGAATAATGAAGCTAAGGAAAAAGCGAATGAAATAGCTGCTGCGTGATGCGTGGATGAGCGTGGTAATTAAATGATTAATGTCACACGCAGAATAATGGCAGGGAGAGCTGACTGAAGTGACCACCTCAAATGGCCACATGATCTCAAATCTCACCTGTCTGACCGTGCTGAAGATAAATATGTGCCCTTAAAAGAACAGTTCAGCTGAAAATCTAATTTACACAATTTCCCCCTTAAACTATAAGTGATTGATCAGCCAAAACATGTTTAGTGGTAATGGAATATTAGATACAAGAAACAAAAAATTGAATATTAGGCCACATCTGCTAGAAATGTGCAATCTGCTTGCCTAAGTCATCACACAATCACTTCAAACCCAGTCAAATTGTGGAGTAATTCCAACTCCATTTTATTTGAACATTCCCTTACAGATTACCTACAGACGTTCAATTTGTTAACAAACTGGTGAAACTCAACAGGGTTAAGATCAGGGACCAGGTTTAGATTTTTAATACCAGAATAAGTGTTAGGTTTAGGATTTGGGTTGAGGTGTAGGTTGAAGAGAGGGCTTCTTTCTTCATAAATGAATTTACTTCATAATCTGTTTATATAAGTAAAATGCAAGGTAAGCATCTACAAAGCATTCACAGGGGAATTTCTGAGCAACATAATGTATAATCTAAGCAAGTGCCATTAAAAGAGCAATGGTGATAGCAGACATCCCAGTATGTAACGAATTATGTTTATTTGTTCCGGAATGTGGGGACGGTGATGAAGTCTCCAAATATGGTCTCTGTTAAACGCTTTTCAAAGTCAAAAAATTACATGCAGAGGTTCATTGTAATAACAGCTTGATGATGATTTGCAGTGTTGCTATTTGAGCCGTGCATAATATTCTTCCCACAGACTCTTATCAATCTCCATATTCATTTGTTCTAGCAGGATCCAGCAACCTCTTCAGTACTTGCACTTCCTGAGGTATTCCTCTGTCCTCCAGATCTTGTAAAACAATTAATAAAGCATGCGGATTAAGGTATTTAATCTGGCTTTCTTTAAAATTATTTTATTGATACAGATGTTGATGTTATCTTTAGCAGTTGTAACTGGGGTGTTGAGGAGTTATTGAGAGTGCTCTTGCCATCTGTGGAGTTTCTCACTTTGATTTGTGAACAGTTGTTCATCTTAACAGTTGTCCATCTTTGCATCTGTGGTACAATCTGTGCAGTCGTTACTGCTTTAAACAAACTATCCGCAGAGCAAAGTGTACTGTAATCTATAAAAATGGACATTAGTATACACAAAATTCAGGATTATACTATTGTACGATCAGTATTATATACTCTACTATATACTCTACCAGTCAGAAGTTTAAACACACCTGACTGAATGCATGTTTTAATAACCTTAAAGACATTCTAATCTACATCTAAATGCTTGCAAATTTGTTACTGAAACAAAAAAATAAAAGTAATGACATCTGTTTAAGGTGGAATCTAAGAGTATTTATCAGTCATCATGCTCTGAGCATTTGTGTGTCTACTTCAGTCCTGAGTGGCTTCTCTTGAAGCTGCTTAAGATCACCAAAAGCTTATGAAGCTGATATCAAAGAAAAACAAGTTACTTTTAAGACTCTCTAATAGAATAACTAATTATTTCTTAGATCACACTACATAATTCTATAGGGGTTATTTTCATAATTCTGGCATCTTTACTTTTATTCTACACTCTTAGAAAAAATAGAAAATGGGCAGTACCCATCCACTGGGGTGGTACCCTTAATGTACATTTTCAGTAGTTTTATAATTTTACAAAAATCCTTTGCATTTTTTTATTGACACAGACACTGTCTGTCAGACATAAAATATTAGGTTATAGAAAAATATACATACATAACAATTACATTTGGAAAAGTTACATTTTGTAAAGTACATGTGTGATTTATAAATTGTCTTTATTTAACCTTCAAAAGGAAAAAACAACCATTAACTGATCCAACTTAATGCTAACTACGATGTCTACAATGGATTCAATAAAAGTTGGTAGACACTCATGTTTACCACTGTGTTACATTATCTATCATTTAAATTACATGTTAAATAATTTGGGAATTGAGGATAGTGGGTAGTGGGATAGTGCTAGTAACATTTTTGCCTATTCTTGCTTGATGCAACATCTTCTCAGTAGTTTATAGTTGACATTGTCTGATTCTCCTCTTCATAATTACAAATACATTGTCAATAGCAGATAGATCTGGGCTGCAAGCAGGCCAGTCAAGCACATGCACTCTGTGTTTTTATGCCATGCTGTTGTAGAATGTGTAGCATTGGGCCCGGCATTGTCTTCTTGAAAAAACCTTGTACTTCCAGGTAAAAGATGCTAGCTCAATATATGACTCTGCTTCAAAGGTACCTTCACACATATGCAAGTCCTCCATGCCACTGGCACTGATGTTGTCCATTCTGTGACAGATGTTGGTTTTTGGATCTTTTGCTGATAAAAGTCTTTTTCTTCTTTGGAACAAAGATTTCAACATCTGGTTTTCTTGAAAACAAGCTGGAACGTGGACCACAACAAACATGGACAGCTGGAGACTGAGCCCTGGTAGATGCACCCTTCATAACCTCACTTGCAACAAATTAACCTGCTTAATGCAGAATGTTTCAAAATGATGTGATATAATATGAGTAGTCTATAAACCTTTGAAGTTCATTTTGTCCTATTTTAAATTTTTGAGTCAATGAAATGATAGGATGTCCATTCCTTTGCACATTTTTCAGTTAAAGAGGTTAAATACAATATTTATCGCATTCTACAAAATGTCCCAACTTTCCTGGAAACTGGGTTAGAATCTTTGGGAATCCTGGGAAAACAGGTCCACATTTGGACTTTGGATGTACCTTTGATAGCACATTTACATTGTTTGTACCCTGAAAAACGAAACAGTATCTGCATAGTACCCTTCTTTCTGAAAGTCTAAAATGGGTAAAACTGTAGGCTAAAACAGTTTGAGACGAGAGTGAGGTGATTTAGGCGCAGACAGCACAATGCTAATCGGTATACATCAGTCTATACTACATATTAGTTACATACGCCTAATGGTCTCAGTCAGGCCAAGACCAAAGCAGCAAGTTTCAGACATCCAGCATGTCTTGGTTGATTGCCTACAGTTGGGTTAAGGTGAAACTGTTAATCAGTATCTCAACCTAAGCAATGCAAGAGTTGGGGCCCCTATCTAAGTCAAACAGAAGTCAGGGAGGTCATAGACAATTTTCAAATGAGCTCTATGGGCCACACAGTTCCTTATGCCTCCTTAAAGAGTGTGAGACTGTAAAAGGCCTTGAAACTGGCCTCAATAGTCGGCTTATTGAGGCCATATACCTTTGTGAATATGTTCCATATAAATCCTCTACCTCTTAAAGCAGGGCTCTATTTGCATCAGTTTAAGAACTTTAACCAAGCTAGACCCATATTTCACATATATAGATAACAGAGTAACAAAGGCTTTTATCAGACTTGGTGGTAGTGTGGCTGGACTGAGAGCAGGTGATAGAGGCATTGCGTCTTTAATTAAGCCATCCTGTCCTTACATTGAGGACAAGAGGCCAGAGGAATGGGGGCCAATGAAATCTGTTGTTTAATAATGCAACTGGCACGTAAAACACGGCCCCTATAACCGCCTGCTGTTCTATTTATCTCCCCTCAAGCCCGTATTGATTTTTTCACTATGATCCTGCTGAAAGGCCTTAGATAAAGAAGGTAACTGAGGAAAAGGGAGCAGGGACTACACATACAAAGTATTTCCCCAGCTGCACTCCAAACAAGGGTGGGTGATATGGCAAAAAAAACCCAAAAAACAATAATATAATATCTGAAGACATAAAAAATGTATCAGCAGTTCCACAATTAAGATCTAGGGTTAGGAAAGAAACGCAGGAACTCTAGAGGCTTTGAAGATTTCAAGTTTGGTTCCTGATGATGCTATAGCTAACCATTACTGAGGGTCCAAAAACAGCATAAATTGGCCTTTTGGATATACCTCCCTCCCGCTCAAACATTAAGCGTAATGCTAGCCACTGTCTATTAAATGACATTACAAAATTGTCAGTTAGTGTTATACAGTTATTTAGAGTAATAAATATTTAGACGTTGACAAAGTTGTTATTTGAGCTGTCCAGTAAACCATGTTAGAGACAATAAATACAAGCTGAATGAATATGAATAATAAATATGCAAATTGTCAGTTTAAACTTAAGTGTATTTAGATTTTTATCTGGCAAACAATCTAGGAATTACTAATATTTTCCCAGTTTTAGGGATTCAAAAAAAATTACACATATGGCTGCTCAGCTGCTCTATGACAAAGAGTGTGTTATTCCCTTTTTATGTCACAGTCTTGAAATGTGTATAGTTAATTTTCAGTGTGGCATTTGCATTTGGAATCTATTGCTGTTAACTCTCAATATGAAGTCCAAAGATTTTCACTTCCAGTGAAGCAAGTCTAAAACATCAAAAGAAAACCATCACAGAGAGAG
Source organism: Megaleporinus macrocephalus (assembly GCA_021613375.1). Lineage (NCBI taxonomy): Eukaryota > Metazoa > Chordata > Actinopteri > Characiformes > Anostomidae > Megaleporinus > Megaleporinus macrocephalus. Next base: position 35,551,237 of record CM038706.1, read on the forward strand.
CAAAAAAAATAAAAAATAAAATAAAAAGACCATAAGGTGTGCCCAGCAAACTATTTGGTACGTTCTTCAAAAGAAAAGAACAGGCCAGCTGAGAAACACAAAAGCCCAGAAAACAATGGAAAACAACTGTGGTGGATGACAGAAGCATTCTTTTTGAAGTAAAATACTTTACAACAGTTGACCAAATCAAGAACACCTTCCAGGGTGTGAGCCTATCTATGTCAAAGTCAACAATAAAGAGAAGTGGAAATGAGAGTTTACTGCACCATGTAAATCCACATCTTATGGACAGATGAAAATACGGTTAACTGCTCATGATCCAAAGCATACTACCTCACCTGGAGATGGGCATGTTCTACTGGCAGTGGAACTATATTTTGTGCATTTATTGATGAAGCGATTGCTGACAAAACAGCAGGGTGAATTCTGAAGTGTGTATGGTTATATTATTATTAGCTTGGATTCAGCCAAATGCTCCAACAGTGTCCCACAATGCAGACAGACAGTGGCCTGAAGCACAATACATATGCAATCCAAGACTTTGCTAAAGCAAAGAACTGAAATGTTTTACAATCACTAACATAGTCACCTGACCTCAATCCAGTCCACCATACATTTCACTTACTGAATTTTAAATGCCCAAGAAACAAGCAGGAACTGAAAATTTGACAGAGCATCACTAGAGAAAAGGCCCAGCACTTTTGTGATGTCTATGGGTTTATAGACATCATTGTTGCAAAGGTTTGGCAACGAAAAAAATACAATTACATTTTTGATTATGTTAGATTGCCCAATTATTTCTGAGCACATAAAAATGAGAAGGCAATGTATTAAAATGGTTATAATTCCTATACTATACAATCAATTTGAAAGTAAAAGGCATGAAATGAAAGTTGAATGTCTGCACTTTGAGCTCTTATTCATAATTAAATTTAAATTGCTTTGCTGGTTTATTTGCTGGTTAAATTGCAGCTAAAATAACAATACATATTACAAAACATAAACAACATACTTTCCCACCTTGATGACCTTGTGTTATGGAGGAAATCCAAAAAAGTGGATAAAAAACAAATACAAAGTCCATTACTACATATTGGACTGAATGTACTGCCTTGCTAAAACTGGTCCAAAACTTTCCTCTTAAGGATACATGCAGTTATTGAGTGTCCCAAAGTTCCACACCTAAGAAACATTTGTTTTGACATTATGTATCATGATAATGATAACAAATTATTACAGTGCCTATCCCTAACTCCTAATTTCCAACAGTCTGGAACTGCTTGTTTCTGAGATGAAAGAGAATAGAACTTTGTAAAAATATGATGGACTGCTCCAGTCCAGAACTGGATCTAAAAAAAAGAGGATCCTATGGAGAGTAATTGGCTGCCTGATGAATTGTATTGGCAGACTGTGTGCTAAGGAAGGCTCGGTGTCATGATGTGCACAGCTCAAGGGCAGGGCTGTATTGGTTTTCTGTTTGCCTCAGCACTCACTCATTTCCTCCACTTTCATCCCAACAACCAGCTGCTACTAATTAATGTGCTGCGATAAGTTATCAATCAGTTAATCAATACTAAGGAAATAGTTCTAAACAAAACTGCCTTGTTAATGAATATTAATGAATCAACTGGCACCGAATTAGATGTGGTGTGCCGAGACTTTGTCTGTGCTTTCAATCTTAGCAATTGAATTCAAACACGAAAAGAAATGAAACCGCTCATATTATTACTATTTTTTTCTCTCATTTCCAGTCCGCTCCTCATCCCTGGTCTTATTCTTCTTCCCTTTGTCTTGAATCTAAAATCATTGCGCATTCCAGCTAACCGGCTCTTACTGCAATTTTGACTGACTTTGCAGTGACTTTGTTCTTTGTTCCTTTTGATTCATTCCACAGTGAAAAAAAAATCCATTATTGTGGACTGTAAAGTTATTCTTTGTAATAAGGCTGTGTTGTCAGCACTCTGGTTGATGATGGAGGAGAGAGAGTGTGCGTGACATCTTACAGTTTGACTCCTTTTTCACAGACAGAACGAGGCTGAATGGACAGGACTGTGCTGGCTTTAGCCTGCCAGGGTTTACTGATCCTATTTAATAAGATGTAGACAAAAAACAGAACCTTGTGCAACCTTATTTCATCAATAATATTAAGATTTATTGTTCAGTACCTTAATTAATCCATAAAAACACCACAATGAAGCAATGAAACTATGAGGTCATAGGAAGAAATGCAATCATGTACTTAGCATTTAGCTTTATTGCTTTAAAAACTCCCTGCATACTGATGTGCAAAGACTGATGTGCAAAGGCTTTTCTGGGTGAACTGCATTCGTTTCTAACACAAGTTCAGCATTTAATTCTTAACAAGAAAAACCCAGGGGACTCCTGAGTGACACGACCGTCCAAGTGTCGGCCCTGTTATCACTGTGCGATGTCACAGTTATGCGTGGTTGTGTGTCCAGACAGCATAATTGGTCTCGCTCTATCTGGGTAGTGTAGGATGCCCCTCCTTCTCCCCATCACTCAACGCCAGCCTATGGTGGCATATGTTAGTGCACACAACAGTTAGAGTTCTCTTCCAAACACACTGAGCTGTCTTAAGACATTGTCAAAAGATGCAGTGGTGCTTCATGTGTCTCAGGGGAAGCACATGCTAACTCTCAACCTCCCAGCTTGCTAACATTGTGTGATCGGGGAGACCTAGTGATCAGGTGGAAAAAAGACAAATTGGGTAAAAATGAAAAAAAGAAAGATAAATGGCACAAAATCCTGTCCATAAACCAGTATTTTAAGTTCTGCCTTTATGAGAGTAAGAAACTGAAGTGTGGGTCTACTTATGCAGGAGTTTTTACTAAAGTTGGTTAGTTCATTATTGGACCTCAGTGTGCACAAATGGACCACAACATATAGTAATACGCAGTCGTTTACATACATATACGGACATTTGCAAGTATTTTGTTATTTACGACAGTATATTGGTGTTTAAATGAAATGTTTTTGTCAACAAAAATAAACATTATCCATTAACCATTCCAGCCTTTTTCGTTATTAGATATATAGTTTCCAATTTTATTTTGCATGGCTATTTACAATAAAAATCCAAACTATACTTTATTTGAAAAGAAATAAAGCAAAAAAATATAGCCCTACATACTTTAGAACACTTTGCTGCTTTTGTCAGCAGTCATATCCTTCAATAAATACAAGGGATCCATTGGCAGCCAAACATGCCCATGCCAAACACTACCTCCACCATATTAGACAGAGGATGTCTGATATGTATTGGATGAGCATGAGCAGTTCTTTTCATTCTGCATATTCTTTGCCTCCCATTATTCTAGTACAAGTTGATATTTGTTTGATCTGTAGTTGTTTTAGAACTGAACACCAGCTATTCACTATTTTTTTTCTGGGCCTTTTAGTTATTTTCTGGGCTTGTCAGTACATTCTTTCTTTTAAAAATGCACCAATTTATTGATGTGGGCACAGTTAATTTACAGTTCACAGTTAAAAAGGGATTGTTATTAAACAGCAACAGTGGCTCTTCAGACATCACATTAAAAACTAGCAACAGATTTCAAACGCAAAAAGTCTTGGAACACTGTTAGACTTTGAGTTCATTATATAATTAGAATTTTAATATCCGGTGTTACGTAGCTCAAATAGGCATGTTTTTCCAAATTATTTTAAATATCCCAAAAAGTTGCGATGCTATGCAAAAAAAAACTCAAAAGAACTCAGTGATGTGCATATCATTTAAACCATTCTATATATATATATATAATTGGAAATAGTCAATATATTAATATATAGCCAATACATCAAATGTTAAAATTAAAGATTTTAATATTTTAAAAAATGTCAATTTTAAATTTGACACTGGCAAATGTTACAAAAAACATGTGACAGAAGCAACAAAAGACCAGTAAAGTTGTGTAAAGGTAAAAAACAAAACAAAAAAAACAAACAAACAAGTGATGCAACATATGACAACTAATTAGGTTAATTGGCAACCAATCAGTATTTTTTTTAGTAAAAAATGAGAATCTGAGACAGGCAGAGACTTTCAGAAGATGAAGGGTTGTTTTAACGGCTGTTAGGGAAATCAAAATAAAAAAAAGAACCTGGAAATTTCATCATCTACAGTGATTCAGAAAATCTGGGGAAATCTCTGTATACAAAAAACAACAACAAAACCCTATATTGAATGGCCATGAACATGGGCCCTCAGGTGGCATTGCATTAAAAAACAAATATGATTCTGTAGTGAAAATCACTGCATGGGCTCAGAAACACTTTCCCAAAAAGATCATCTGTGAACACAGTTTGCCACTGCATCCACAAATACAGCCTTCTCTGGGCCCAAGCTCATTTAAGATGGGCTCAGGCAATGTGGAAAAGTGTCCTGTGGTCCAACAAATCAAAAACTTTAATTAAATTTTGTAAATCATGAGCACTGTGTCCTCTGGGCTAAAGAACAGACAGAAAAAACAGCATCTGTAATAGTATGGGGGAGCAGTAGTGTACATAGCATGGGACTTGCATATGTGTGAAGGCACCATTAATGCTGAATGATATATATGGGTTTGATGCAGATATTTTTAAATAAGGGAGGGGCTTTCTTATTTCTGCAAGACAAAACCAAACCACATTCTGCATGTATTACAACAGCATAGCTCCATAGTAAAAAAGTTCAGGTGCTAAACTGGAAAGCCTTTAGTCCAAACCTGTCACCCACTGGAACCATTTGATGCATTATGAAATGAAAAGTAGGACAAAGGAGACCCCGAACTGTTAAGCAGCTGAAATCCTTTTTCAAGCAAGTCTCCTCAGTTTCCAAATGTGTTGTTAAAGAAGGGGTGATAAACATAGAGGTAAACATGACCCTGTCTCTTTGTAAGGCATTCTTAGTATCTAATTTATATATATATATATATATATATATATATATATATATATATATATATATATATATATATATATATATATATATTAAAAAACAATGAAAGTTCTTTCTTTGCACCATTGTCAGTAAAATATAAGCTTTACATCTGGTGGGTATCATTGCATTCTGTGTTTATTTACATTTTGCACAGCAAAAACAGGGTTAAAGTTTTCTCTTAGTATTACTTTGGTCAACTATGTGAGCACTTTTTTGTATTTACTGTCATGTTTGTGTTTCATTGGACTTAGATATTTGTTGCATTATGAGTGAAAATGCAAAGGCAATCCTTTCACTCGTTCCTGTAATGACTTTTTCATGCATACTGCATATTGCATTAGTAAAAAAAATGTCTTTCTGTAGGCCTATCAGATCACACTGCAACACTACAAGAAAACAAAATAATGTCAAAGCAGATGGGACAAAGACGAGGCCGTCTTCACTGGATGGGATTGTGAAGGCTGGCTCAGTTGGGCGCTCTTTATAACCAGCTTACATGCGGGCAGTAAACTGATTTATAAGCCACCTCGGGTTCAAGGTTGGGAAGGCGAGGTGATTTGTCATTTTCTCTAAATGTAATCATGATTCAATTTAATCAGCTGCAGTCGGACAAAAAGACATTAGCTCCATCTCCCGCAGCAGGGCTAAGCCTCTGAGTGAGCATCCTCTGATCATTTCACACATATGAAGAAAATACAGAAACAGCACAGCACGCTGGCAATCGCATCACATTTTCCCTCCCACTACATTACTCGGGGGGCTTCGGGCACACGTCATGCATCTTTCTGTACACGCTCCAACTCTCCACTCAGTTAGAGCAGTCTTTCTCAGACTCAGACTAGCAGGGTCTCCATTTGTTCTAGGTCTGTTTGCATTTCAACCAGATTTGTCTTTGCCGTAGTTCACTGTTTTTTTTCTATTGTAATTTGTTGTTTTTAATTGTAATTTTCAACAAGGCTGCTTCCTCAAATGTACATTTTAATTTATCATTTAAAAGTACTACATAAATAACACTAACATACATACTTACATTACCTTTCACTTTACACCATGGACAGGTCGCCAGTCCATCACATGACCAACACACGCTTACACCAACCGGCAATTTAGAGTGATCAATCAATATGCATGTGTTCGGACTGTGGGAGGAAACCAGAGTACCCGGAGGAAACCCACTCAAGCACAAGGAGAACAAGCAAACTCCACTAATATAAAGTATCCATTGTTAATGAAAACAAAAAAACAAATATGATTTGGTCTCACACTTTGTTAACAAATGACCTAATCACTTAAACTTTACGGCACTATTTTTACATTTGCTGAAGTGCTGAAGGTGTATGTTGGAAAAAATCTGAACATCTATCTCCAAAATGATGGATAAACATGGTATTAAAATGTTCCAATCCATCAGTTATCCCATGATGATTACAGATATAGACTCAATAAAGCTGCCTATCAACATTAACATTTCCATGCAAAAGATAAGCAGGGGGGTGGATATATTCAAAAAGGGCCTTTCTTAAGAACCCCTGTCCTATTTTTCTTCTTAGATGACCTATTTGATCATATAGAACATAGTGTAAGCTCTTTACTCCTACATTCATTAGATGTTTTTTTCCCAAAGAAAAGCACATCCTTAAAGCATGCATGCAAAGTATATCATTATATAATAACTGTATGCAGATATGGTGCATCAAAACAGTAATGTGATATATTCTGATGATGCGTAATACAAAGAGGATGGCAAGGGGAGTGGCAGTTTGCCAAGGGGAAAATTATAGTATTTAAATCTTTTTTTCCACATCTAATCAAGCCTTGATCCATAGCCAACACCACTCCCCATGGCTACAGCCCATTGTCAATAAGCAACAAATGCAGCATTGCAATGACTCATTACATACACCATTTTTGCCACTGAATGTTTCCAGCAGTTCCCCCCTGTCACCTGGCAGTGTGATGCCTTGGTGGCAGCCGTACGGGTAGGGTAATTACTGCTAATTGTGCGAGCGCAGTAACTGCTGACTGAATTTATGGCTGTTGATTCAGTCTGCTGAGCAAATGTGATGCCATTTAGCATTTGATTAGCCGGCCACACTGTTGACACGGGCAAGCAGAATAGAGGACACACAGAATGGCGGGTCAGTCCATATCTGCACGGCACGGGTCAAATGAGAATGTAAACAGAGCCATTAGAAGCCATTAGAGCCTGGAATCAGCAATACATTATTGCTGTTCACAAAGGAAAAGTGAGCATGCCAGGATTACGAAAATGATTATGACAATTCAATTGTGGGTGACCGTTTGTGGCATTTCGGAATGCAAATTGTTCTTAGAAACACAGATACTTCTGAGAAAGCACGTGTTGATGCAGATCATTCTTTGAAAGCATTTTAGAGAAGAACAAATAAACAGAATAAAATGACAAATCAATAAAGAGGCTATCATTTCTGCAGGATATCAGAAAACAGAAATGATTGCCTATGATTTCATACTAAGCGATATTAGTTTATTTCTTTTAACTCCGATGTCAGGGGTTAATCCTAGGTTTATTTAATATCAAGGCTTATTTTTCAGTAACTATGTAGGCAATAATGCAAATGAGTTATTTGTAGATTAAATGTGTACTAAGACATTCAAACCCACCTGTGAGTACTGGGCGTAGTTCAGATCTGGGCCAATTGCTATCAATGATAGCATGTTGTACCTTTCCCAGTATAGGATGTGTGACCGTACTGACATTACACCCAGTGCTTAATTTGTAAAACATCAGGTAATGGAACACTAAAGGAAAGGTGATCCAGCAAGTGGCAGTGAGGGAAAAGGTGCTTCAAGTGTTCATCTAACATAGTAGCATTCTATACAATAAAATAATCTTAGCTTTAATGACTGCAGTAAGGAACTGCAACCAAAAAATCTCAGAGATGCCACTGGACGAATAGCTTTTCGTGTCCTACAAAAAAAAAAAAAAACGTCAAAGAGGTGGTGGATCCACATAAATAAGTTCTGGAACACAGGTACCTGAAATATGAGAGGTGCCGGATCTTGTATCAGCAAGATCCAGCACAAACTAAGCACTGATTACACCTAAAAAAATTCACAAAACATGTCGTTTGACTGGGGGTTGACTATTTTGACTGTCTCTCTTTGACAAAATCTGTCTTTTACAACATCAAAAACAAATATAAAAATAAATATCCAATCAAATCCAAACCACATTTGGTTCCAATGTTAATTCCAATGTCATTTTTACAGATGTGCCTCAGTCTAATTACTTACAATGCAACAAACAACATCCAATCTAGATTAATAGAAGTGCTGGGGTTTAAGATAACAGGAGAACATTCATGCTTATGCCAGAGACTTTCTACTCATAGACACTATGAGAGAGAACCATTTTCAATTGTTTGGAGGATGACATGATGCACCTCCATCTCTTCTGCATTACTACTGCAGCTATGTAGTTACCACAGTAACTAATACAGTTAGACTGGTGATGTCTGTAAAACAAAAATACAAGATGATCACTAATTTAAACAAGTAATTTATAATAGTTATGGATGTAATAAGTTTTTGTATATAATAGCACATACATGTCTCTGATGACAGTGGCATTAATCACATTATAGCATAGACATTTCTTATATGTGTAAAAGTCCACTCACAAAAAGATACATCAACGAAAAAAATAGATATTTAGAGATATTTATATTTAATGTATTTTAAAGGCAGACTAAGAATCTACAGTAAAACATCAAAAGAAGTGATGTGTAATTTGGGCAGCTGTGTACTGGAGGTTAGAAACCCTGTCTTGTGACCAGAAGGTTGCCAGTTTGAACCACTTGACCAATCAGACATGACTAAAGTGCCCTGAAGCAAGGCACCTAACCCTCAACTGCTCACTGTGGATAGGACTGCACACCACTCCAGGCAAGTGTGCTCATTGTGCACTAGTGTGTATGTTTATTAGTGGTTATATATATGTAGGTCTTTCACCGCACGGATGGGTTAAAAGCTGAGGTCAAATTCTGCTGTGTGCAAGTGTTCTAATGTGCTTTGGAACACATTACCTGACACACAGAATTCAAATTAACACCAGAACAGTTAAGGATAATTGCATCTTGGTTGCATATTTGTTACTCCAAACAGTTCAGAAAGCTCAGCATGAGCATTTAAAATTAAAGTTTTTTTAAATGGGCAAATGAGCAGGATGTAGTACATAGCAATTAAGCTAGTATCATGGGATAGTTTGCACAAATTAGTCTCCTGACTTCACACTTTATTCAGGGCAAATGTCAGCTCTAATTTGTTGACATTGTCAAGGAAGACATACTACTTAATTGCGGTAACTGAACTTTGATCCGAACACTCTAGAAGCATACCAATGACAACGCTTTACTTTATTTAAAATGTGCTGGTCTCATCAAGTAAATGTCACACAGGGCATCTGATCAAAGCAGACCCTCATTGAAAAGCAAATGTAAAAGATGATGTCCTGATTCCCACTCCTGTTTTCATTCCGCATCCAACTTTTTCTGCAGTGTGCATTTTATTTCAATGCATGTGATTTCAGAGATGTGTTTTCTATCATCTTTCAAAGCACTATGACCACCGTGACTGAGAAAAAAAACACTTTCACCCTAACGCTGCACACATACACTGTAACAGCAACTATTAGAGTAGTGATGAGAGAGCAAAAGACTGAGTCCCTGAACACCATGAATTCTTATAGGAGATGAAACAAATGGACACAATTAAATGCCTTTGCTGCAGTATGGGAGAGATTGAGTCATATGACATACAGGCCTTAATTAAGTCCCAGCGGACACCAGCACTCTTAGGTTAGCTTTTCTCTGGGTCATTCATACACTTTACCAAGAATAAACAAATGCAAGACTTACAGCTATTGTCTTGCCTTCATTAATGACTTCAGAAAAGTCCAAGAGAAAGAAAGACATTACCTTCAGTTCTTACACTTAAGTAAGTACACTAATAATACCTAAAATCATTTGGTTTCGGGTAGTGGCACTGCAATTTTAATACATTGTTTTAGTAGCAGAAGCCTCTGGTTTCTAACTATCCTGGGAAAAATGGTGCTTTACATGATATGTCAAGTGGTTGTGCATAAAAAAGATGTAACAATCAATATAAAAATTATTCCTAATAATATTGATAGTAACAGTCTTAAATCAAACACAGACATGATACGAACATATTCAAAAATATTCATGATTAAAATGTCAAGTGGTTGCACATAGATACAATATTTTACATCAATCCAGTTGCTTTCCTCAGACTGAAAATATTTTATTTACGTGCAACTGCTTGAAATAATCAGTAAGTGTGCACATAATAGTCAGTGCACATAAAAGAAATAACATTTAATAAAAAAACAAATCTACAATTCAGGAAAAGTCTATTTTTGTTTAACTGCAGACAGTGTCAACTCAAAATATTTAATGTTTTGTCTGGTCAACCTAATTTAATTTGTTAATATACATCCACTCCTGCATTTCAGGCCTGCAACACATTCCGAGGAAAGTTGGAGAGATAAAGCAACTATCATTTTATAACACTGAGAAGACATTTGGGCACTGAGGATACCGATGATGAAGTGTTTCGGGTGTTATTTTATTCCATTGTCTTTGTCACATTTTTTCGTTTCAGGCCTGTTTAGTACCTATCACCTCCTCCTCCGCAGCCATGCCCTGTTGAGAAATGCACTGACGTCCCCATGAAATATGTGTTCTTAGGAGCATATGTTGCTCTTCTGCATTAATGCTGCTATCACAGAAATGTAAATTACCTTTGCGAAGGACACTGACACACTCATCCCTTACCATGACCCTGACTTTTGGACTGTTGCTGATAACTGTCTGGATAGCTCTTTTCGGCTATGGTCCGGAGCAGTGTCCATTTTTTCCATTAAAGATCTGATTCATTTGACCACAATACAAATTTCCACTGTGTGATAGTCGATCAAAGATATCTTGAGCCCAAAGAAGTAATTGTCACTTCAGTAAAGTTTTTAGTAGTGTTTGTAAATGTAACACTGTAATATAGTGCTTCACAAATGTTTACAAAGTAATCTCTTGCCTCTGTGGTTATATCAGCTGTTGCTGAATGACTTTTCTTGATGCATTTCCATCTAAGGGACCATAGATCTAAAATGCACTGAAATTCCTAGCAATTCCTTCATCTGTGTAATTCTATTATACGCCGTAGAGGAGGTTTTTTGTTTTTGCCCAGGAGTCATCTACTAATGTTAACAGCTGAGTAATCAGACTTCACCCTTTTTTTACCCTTTTTAAAAATGTTACAATTTTCTATATTTCATTTGCTAATATGTAAACTTACTGTTGAGAAACTTACTTCTTTATAGTGGTAATATTTGGGTGACCAGAACCAAGGGCTGCAACGTCTACAATAAATGTAAAGTCAATTTAAATACTATTGAAAACCACTTCATGTGTCTTTTCACAATTCTTCATATCTTATCCCTTACATTATGTATCAATGTTGATCAGTGTAATTCCCCTCTAACTGAGCAATAACAGCCAGAAGTATACAAAAAAAACAACAAAACAATAACATGAATATAAACGAGGGTGTTCAGCAGTTTCTTACTGTAAAAGAAAAGAAAATTGACCACTAATCTTTGCCGATTCACCTATAAGGTAAATATGATCATTGTTTTTAAAGTAATTAGGTTTTTACTAATCATGAGAACCCGCAATTAAAAGCATTATTACTTCTTTTTGAATGCTATGAAAATTGCACCGTCATGCTGGTTTGCACGCGCAGTCAGAGATATACATGTTATTGCTTTGGATGACAATGTTTATCATTTACTTAGCAATATTTTCAATCAGAACGGACATGAAATAAGGGAATGTGTGCTAGCTGGCGTCTCATCACTCTCCATCAGAGAGTGGGCCGCATAACAAATTGTTGTCTTGTTGTGTGTATTTTATTCAGTGTGTTATCAGAATGGATCTCAGGGGGGGTTGAAGTTTCCTTTAATAATGGAAAAAAACAGTGCCATGCAAGCAGCAGGTTCATCATGCTTATTGGACCAACATAAATTGCTTTGAATATTTGGGCATGGTATTCCACTGGGGACAATTTAGCCCTTCAGGCGAAAGAGCTCGATTGAAACGAAAGCCTGAAGTGTGGGAGGGAGGCACTGGGTACATTTTGCTGAAGTAAAGGTTGTACTTTACTTCTGGTATACTGCTGCTAAACTTTATTGTCTGTTGAAGTGTGGTGTTATTTTTCTTATTGTTTATATATTATATCTAAGATAGCAGTCTTGTTTGCAAAACTGCTGTTAGACAGATGCAATAACACCAACGAAACCCTTCAAACAGCTTTTATCTGGCATACATTTTTAATATCTAGTGGAATATTTCACCTTTCCAAGTAAAATGTATGTAATCTTACTTTTCTCTTGTGGGGCCTTCTGACCCAGCAAAGAGCCTTTTAAGCCAAATATTTGTGTCTTTAATCTCAAAGCAGATCGTTTGTTCTTGTCTTAAAGCACGCCGAATTGGAAGATCCATCATCGGCAGTGCAATAACATTTCTTTCATAACAAATTCTCTTTTTATGGTTCAATTGGCAAGACATATTAATAAAAGCAAAGACAAGCAAAACAATTTATGGCCATGTTTAGGCTCCCCTAGCGAACGAGGAATGGCTGCAAACAATTTTTTATTACTCATCTATCAATATTCCAGTGATCAGGCCTAATAAATCAAATGCAAATCAGAGAGACACAGGGCTCGGCGAAAACAACGCTTTAAAATGCATTCAAAGACAAACTGTCCCCCGAGACAATGCGCCTTCTCATTAAACACTTCACTGCTGTTTCATTTCCGCTTTCAGGATACAGGGCTCATGGCGTCATAGTGTCAAAATATGGATTCAGGCACATGAATTGGTTACATGCACAAAGCTTTCAAAATGGACAGAAAACATGTAGTTAAACAGCTGCCAAGCATGTCTATCAGAGCTAGGACTTCCGTTTGGACTATCAAAGTCAAAACCTAGTCAACAATCAACACATCTAGATAAATGCTAATTTCAGTGCCTTGATAGGACTCATTGATAGGTTCAATCCATTTTAAGTCAAACTGTGAATCATTGATTTCTTTGTCATAATGTCACGCCCTGCCCGTCCTCTCCTGTCTAAGTCCTTGTTTTTGTCCTGTCATTTCCCTTGTCTTAGCCACGTGCTAATGTTTTTGTCACATGCTCCTTGTCTCCACCCTAGCCCTGCCTGTCTTACCCGTTCTTTGTTTGTCCTTAGTCTCATTAGCTGTTTCTTTCTCGTTATCCTGTGTATTTATTCCTCCCGGTTCCTCGTGTTTGTCGTTCGTTTTCTGTGTCCCTGTCATGATCTCTGTTCATCTTCCTGGTCCGTTTCCATCTTTCCAGTTTACTCACTATTTGTTGTCTTCTTTTGTAATATGTCTTATTCTGTTAATAAAATAACTTTTCATGTGTATCTGCCTCCTGCGTCTCATCACCATCGCCCTTCGTCACACATAATATAATTAGGTTTGGGTTTAATCAGGCTCTGGATCCACTAATGGGAAAGCACCGGAATAGTTTCAAGTTACCTTGTATTAAAGAAAAATATAATAAGAATAATAAAAATATAATAAATATAATAGGTAGTGAGAAGCATCATGATACTATTGTACTTTCAGAGGCAATTTGTGAGATGTTTAGTTTAAAAACCTTCCAACATTACCTGAAATTATTAAGAGAATGTGGGGAAACAAAAGCTATGACGATATATCAAAGACGTCAAAGTCTATGCAAAGATATCTGGTGAAATTGCCTGATAACCAGTTTGCCTGTCTTGTAATACACTTTGTACCTCAAGAGGTGAGAACATGTTGAGTACAACATAAGAGAATTAAGTGGTCACAATGGCGTGTCACAATGACGTGTTCTAACCTCGTGCAGTGTTTAAGGAGCGCATGGTCCTGTCAACTGTGTTGCAGGTGCTCCTTTTGGACAGGTAGCCAATCAAAAGAAGCATAAATGCAATTGTTGAAGCTCTTGGTGACCCCTGCCTCCCACTTCCATTAAGAATCCACATTCTGTAGACTGGTAAGTGAACATTTGTTAATGAAAACACTGAGAAGGAGAGAGAGGTAAAAACATAATATTAGGCAGGCTAGCTGAATGCTTAGCGATAGATGAGGGTGGTAGAAGTTTAAGGTGAAAAAGATGATGTTAATGGTCACTTTGGTCTGCTCACTGGTGGACAATAAAGCCCAGAAGTCATTTTAGAAGAAGGTAAATGTAATTCTAATAGACCACAGAAAAACATGAAAAACTAACTATTTGCATCATTATAAGATTTAAAAAAGTGTGCTTAATAAGTGTGCTATAATAATGAATAGATATTATAAATAGTGCAAACATACTTAATAACTTCAGTTTTACATAAGTTTAGTTTAAAGTGTAGCTAATTAAATTACATTCATAATTCCTTAAATTAATACTAACACCTAGTCGATTTTAATTTAATTGATTAGCAGAGAAAAAGATTTGAATTTAGAAATTCACAGGTTGTTTAATACAATAAGATTTTTTTTATAATTATACATGAATACAATTAGTACCTCTACAATAATGAAAATGAGCTGCAATGGCAAGCCTCATTAGATCAAATAGGAAGTGTTTCCCAGTGTATTCGGTTCTGCTCTATTTATGGTTAGATTGTGCTGTGTTGGCTGTTGCTGATGGCATTTGTGCAGCTCCTTCTCTTTTTTATCAGCAAAATGTACAACTTTAATCCTCCCTCACTGCATGTTTATTATCAGAGGTGCTAAGTAACGAAGTGCAAAGACTTTTTTTGGTATCTACTTTGAACGCTTTCAGGCCTCAGGAGTGAGCACTCGGAAAAGAAAACAAACAAACAACACCTCTTGGCGAATGAGATGCCTATTGTGTCCCCCAAAGAAGCAAGAGCTCATGGCAAAGATACCCTGTTAAAGAAATTTGAGTTTCTCAGGAGAATTACTTTTAAAGAAATACTTTTACTTTTATACTTTAAGTACATTTGGGAGCATGTGCTTTTATACTTTTACTTGTGTAAAAAAATGGAGTCATACTTCAACTTTTACTTGAGTATTTTTTTTACTAGATTACTAGCAGTTTTACTTAAGTACTTTTGCCACCTCTGTTTATTATGTGTTGGCAATGATTTTGAAAACTGTCATGCAGATAGGCACAATAATTAAAATATAAAATCAACATATCACCCACATCACACATCACACAATGTCCAGTATCTAGGAATGCCTTCTAAAAAGTAAATTCAGTCAATTTCAGCAACAAGTGCACGTTAAAAGAACAGAACAATTAAACAGTAGAACGAGATGCTCCAGAAAACACATGAGCCTAAGGTCACCATACCCAGCACACAGCGATCAGCTAGAAGGGCATGAAACGCTGGGCTATGTAGCTGTATTAAGTATCTATTGAGATTTGGAGCTCTGTCTAGTATTATAAGAAAAGAGTTGGAATGGCATTTGTGATCCAGAACTGATCATCAAGCATCAGTACATGACCTTAATAATGCTTTTGAGTCTGAAAGCAATCACAGTAATGTTCCATGCAGTGCTGTACAGTAATGTTTTCCCAGTGGAGTGGAGGCTGTTGCTGCATCAAGGGGGATTCCCTTTTAAAAAAAACAAACATACATGTAAAAAATATAATATTATACAGTGCTACTCAGTGGTATTTAGGGCGGTGAGAACAGTGAAAAGCTCCACAATTGCTTTTGGGTAGTAGATGCACTCAAATTAAGACTGACAGTCTGCAATTGTTTTTTTTTTTCAATTTAAATCCAGCATGCTGTATCAATGTCCAGTGATGTACTTATAAATTGCACTGTGTCAAAACAACCTGACTCATTCTTAAAGTGTGGCCACAAACTTCTACAATAAAATCATTAAAATATACATATTCTATATATAGTCAACCAAGCTACAAGTTTGGTGTCTGAGGAATACTGAATTGTGTCACTTGCTGTTATCTGTAAACAAGTTTCACTTATATGAGTAGATAACAGTATGCCATAAAGTGTTAAAGTATGACTGAAAATATTTAACAGGTCAACACAGTTAGAAGGAAATGTGTGATGATTTAAAAGTGCAGTTTGTGTGATGCTATTTTCTGAGAGAAGCTTCCCCTACATAATCCAAAACAATAAACGTTAACTTCAGACATCACACTCACAGCTGTGGTCATTCTTTATTGTTTGTTCACAGCATACCATAGGACCTGTTTGTTTGTTTCTTTTTCTTTCTTTCTTTCTATCTTTCAAATAACTACAACTCTGCATGACCGATGGCAGTCTTAAACAAGTGATTCATAAAGAGTGCTTTGATTAGCCATTGCATTCACATGCTCTAATAAATACAAAGGTTTACCTCAGCTAGTGCACTGTCAGTCCTCACACCTCCATACTCATTTCATCTTGTGTACACAGACACTTACATTTGTTATAGTGAGAAGATCTTCTGACTTTGGGTACAATAGTGGGCTTGCATTTATTCTGAGCCGGGGCATTGTAGAAAAACTGCAAAACACGAAAAATGCATTAGGATGGTGTAAGTATGGTGTTAGTGGTGGTTAAGTACACTCCTAACTGTCATGTCCACTGCACTGATGGACATCAGCAGAAACGGCACTTAACCTATGACCTCAGCCAGCAGAAGCATCATCAAACTTTCACAATCTGCACACTTATTATCAAGAATCACTTCAATATCACTTCAACATCAAGAACGAATGTAAAATGAAATTACTAGAGATGATGACAAAAATATATATCAAGTTCTAACAAAACTGATATTTGGAATGATATTACAATAAAATGAATATTAAGGATTAAGTCCAAACTAAATTATTATCTAGAACGATGGTAAAATGTCATTTATAAAAAGTCGCAGCACAATGTATGTATAAACAATGATGTGTAAATCATTTAAACTGCATATATGTATATGTATATACCAGATTTTTTATATACTAGATATGCTAGCAATGTGTTTTAAAAAGTTGGGACAGGGTCATGTTTACCACCGTGTTGCATCACCTTTCTTCATTAACAACACTTGCAAGTGCTTGGGAACTGAGGAGGCCAGCTGCTGTAGTTTTGAAATAAACTGTTTTCCCATTCTTGCTTCAGGTTCTTCACCGTTTATGGTCTCCGTTGTTGCATTTTTACTTTCATGATGTGCCAAATGTTTTCAAATAGGTGACAGGTCTGGGCTGCAGACAGACAGTAATATGTGCAGAATGCGATTTGGCATTGTCTTGCTGAAATAAACATGGTCTTCCCTGAAAAAGACGATGTCTAAATGGCAGTCTATGTTGCTCCAAAACCTGTATATACCATCTAGCATGAATGGTGCCTTTACTGATGAGAAAATCACCCATTCCGTGTGCAAAAATGCACCCATACCATCATGGATTCTGCCTTTGGAATTGATAACAAGCTGCATGGTCCCTCTCCATTGTGGACATGGCATCCATGATTTCCAAAACTAATTTAAAATTTTGATTTGCTGGACCACAGGACACTTTTCCACTTCACCGCAGTCTATCTTAAATGAGCCTGGGCCAAGAGAATATGATGATATTTCTGGGTCCTGTTTATATATATTTCTTCTTCGCATGGTAGGGTTTTAACTTGCATCTGTGGATTCTGTGATGAATTGTGTTCACAGATGTTCTGGTAGTGTTTCCTCTACAGAATCGCATCTGTTTTAAGGCAGTGCTCACGACCACCCAATGTTGGTTTCAGCCTTAAATCCTTGCATACAGAGATTTCTCCAGATCCTCTGAATATTTTATATTTAGTACCGTAGATCATAAAAGCCACAAGTTCTTAGCTATTTTGCAATGAGAAACATTATTCCTGAATTATTCTATTGGCCCATGTAGTGGTGACCCCTTGCCACTTTTACTGCTGATAGACTCAGCTTCTCTTGGATGCTTTTTTTATACCCCATTATGCTATTAACCTGTTACCAATTAATCTAATTAGTGGGGAAATGCTTTTGTTAATATATTTTTTTTAACAAACTATAACATTTCTGTTTCCAGTGCTTTAGCACCCCTACTTCATCACTGGTTGCCATTGACATTTCTTGGAATGTAGAAGCTTTAACCAAAAAGGACATTAATAAAACTAAAGAAACAAGGACACAAAACATAAATCACATTAATCCAAATATAACAACAAACAAAAGAGGTAAACAAATGGACTAAAACGAACGGTAAATGGGCTGGAACATGTTGGCATAAAAAAACTGAAATATCAGAAAACAAGCCACAGGGCAGGAAGGCAGACAAAGGCAATATATACACACAGGTTAACAAGAGGGAATGAGAAACACCTGATAACACTGGGAGGAGACAGTCTAGGAACGGGGGGGGGGGGGGCGGAGACACAGATCACATGACAAAACATAAACACATGACTAGGAATGTAAACAACAGTGCATGGGTGAAAACGTAACAAAAAGGATGAAGAAAGAAGGAACAGAGCAGGACCTGACAGACTGCGTCCACCTGTGTTGCTTGAGAGCGTTTGGTATGAGAAGTTCCTCTGTTTAGTAGGTTCAGTCTATTTGTTGTGGATTGCGAGATACATCTTCTCTGCTTGGGTGTAGTTTACATGTTTATATGTAGTCTAACTGTATTGCTAGCAGCATCTCTGCTTTCAGTTAATCTTTTTATGAGTAGGACTTTCTTTATATGTATTGCACCTACTTAACATCTACAGCTGCTAAAAGAGATATTAAAAATGAATAAAAAGACAATTGAAATGAATAAATCTCTCACCTACAACAATACATGAAATCACTTATTCATAATTTAATATTCATAATGACAATGTAACAAAATTTATATTGTAAATGTCTGTATAGTTGTAACCAAATTAATATCAAGTATGAAGTTATAATTCAATTAATACCAATAAATTATAAATGAATATTCAAACATTAACCTACTAAATAAGTAAATAACATATATTTACGATGCATAATGCCTTATCATTTAAAAGTGGTCATAAGATTTAGAGGCACATAATTTGAATGAAATATTTCATTATAAATGAATATTTCATTATAAATTATGAAATCTATAAATATAAATGAAATCTATAAATGTATCTATAATTTTGGTTTGTATTTTTTATATATAAACTGGGGAGGCATGATGGCTCAGTTGGTAGTTTTGTTGCCTCATTACAAGAAGGGCATAGGATCTATTCCCCAGCCAAGCGCCCAAGTTTTCCTCATAGGTGTGAATGTGTATGTCTATGTGTCTGCATTGTGATGGACTGGTGGCATGTCCAGGGTGGTTTCTGTTTTCCACCCAATGAGGCTCCAGCAATCGCCATGACCTGGGTTGAGCTGGAAATTAATATATAAACCTATATTAGCCTAAAAGTTGTTGGTATATTTAGAATTACCAAATAACTATTAAACTTTCTGAAAGCTAAAGTGTTATTATTTATGAACAACAATTATTCATGATTTTAAAGTAGTAAAGGCTGTGAAAAACAGAATAAACTGAATTTTGTGGCAGGTTGTATCAAATGTCCATGTTCTAAAATGCCATTTGATTTTGTCTCTCTAAAGTCAGTAGCAGGAATCATTTAAGGATGACAGAGCTTGCTAGTTTGAGTGACACTGTGAAATATCATATTGGAGAAACAAGGACAACAAGCCTGAGGCAAGTTTGACAGGATGGCATCAGTTATCTGCACTGGAATGTGTGTCTGTGTGTGAGAAAGTGAGAGAGGCAGAGACAGAGAGAACATCTTGGAAACAGGCTGATGGAAAGTGAATGCGCTCAGTGGCGGCAGATGACAGCCAAAGGCAGCTTTAATTGCAGTTGTCAAGATGCAGGGACAGATAAAGAGGCGATTACGTTCCGACGTCTCTCATTCTGAGGCAATATCACACACACACTTGCAAAGAGGTTACAGGAGCTGTCAGAGCAGAGCATTTCACTTCCAGGATTCTATGATTAGAAAAAGCCTTTCAATATCATCTAGTAGAAGCAAAAAGCATAAAGATAAATGTCAAAGACAAAAGCATAAGGGTAGATGTGGAAGGTTCATCTCAGGTTATAGAATAGGTGGGAATTTAAGAGGCTCTAAAATTTACAGGGTAGAACTGATGGCAATGTACTTTAACCCTGTATTTAAAACATTTAAGCAAATGATCAAAGGCATCAACATTCAATACATTTAAACAAGTGTTGACTAACTGACATTAACAACATTGAAATTAATTTTATAAATTATAAACTTAAGAAATTAAGTTTATAAAAACAGTGGTATTTCATAAAGCGCAAAGATCATGTTAACTGGCTGGTTAGTTAGTTAACTGACTAATAATAACACTTAGTAGCAGGTAGACCAAAAGATTGAAAAAGAGTATAAAGATGAACAAGCTTTAGTGTAAATGACTATAAATGAATGCAACTAATTGATAAAATGTCTATATTCTATACTATACTAAAAAAGATATCGAGTCAGCAGGTTTCTCATGAACCATTTCACATCAAACCACTCTGAATGAGTTTTGTTTACAACTCAACCACTGAATAATGCAGAGCTGATTTGACAAATCGATGGAATTTCCATCTAATGTAGTACCTCACGTGTTATTCATTTTGACAAATACTTTACTTAGTATTAGTTAGTGAGCAGTTACTGTAAACTTCTTCCCAAAAAATTATTCCACAATGATTTTTACTGCCGATGGTTTGAATAAGGTCCTCAATCTTAATTACTATTTAAATACAAGTAATTTTCTTCTTCTTTTCTTCATGTAAGATATTCTAGTATTCTAGTATTTTCTCTAGGATTGTTGCTTTACCACAGATCGGGTAGCTGGTTTAGATCTTTACAATAAGTATATATAGGACTACATTCTCATTTAACTAATTAAAAATGAGCAGGGATGTGTAAAATGTGTAATCAAAGACCATGTTAAAATAACTGAGGTCTAAAATATTATTGCCAAATCATTCAGAATACATTTTCAAATATGTAAAATAGAACAATGTATAACAATGAAAGGACAATGAAAGTGTCCTGCTGCCAATCCATTCAGGGAATTCTGAGATACAGCACGTTACAGCACGTGCATTTTAATGCTGGTCAGAGTGAAACTTATTAGTGGTTAGAATCAGAGCTTACACTTGTACTGTGTTGTTTATTACTATATAAAACATGCATGAGGCTTCCAGTATTACTGGATTGCACATTTACAGTAATACATTTTTTATATTTTTATTCGTAATACAAATAAAGGTGACTAATATATTAAGTATAATCTATTCCTAAGTGTTTACTTGTTCAACAATATAATTTGAGGTCCTGGGTAGCTTGCAGCTGCTTAAATTTCTCTGCCCTCCATTTTTACTGCACCATCCATACTTTGTTTCATGTCTATTGATTTTAAATTCCACCTCACCAAAATTGCCATACTATCTAATTTTATCACTACGATACTGTGCAGAAGTTTTAGGCACTTGCAGACATTGTTATATTTAAAAAGATTATGTGCAAAAAGCATGGTAAACTAATATACAATCATTGTATGCACTATTCTGACCACTAAAGCAAAATTTTGGCAAAGTTTTAAGACTGCTAATTAATGGGAATTTATCTAAACCAATTGAGCAAGTTCTGCATTGTTTAGGTCAGGGCAATGAACTGAGTGAACAATGAGTAAGCAGTTGACTAGATTTTGTAATGGAGGAATTTGAGAGACAGGATGCATTTTGACTGTTTTATTGACCGTTTTTCCAAAATCATTCTCACAGTCCAACACAAGGGTTACAAGCAGTGAGGTCCAACACAGCTATATCTATATACACTGATTAGCCAAAACATTATGATACTCACACATGAAGTGAATAACACTGATTACTCATAATGATGGTGTATGTCAACGTCTGGGATATTTTAGGGACTGTAGGGAAAAGTTGACATGTTGGATCCTGGAGAAATGAGCAGGCGTAGAAACCTGAACAGCTTTTTTAAGGGTTTTACCATTATGGCTAAATGAATTGGTCCGAATATCTACAAAATAGCACAGCTTATGATGAGATCCCAGTTAGCAATTGTGAGTAACTACTGACAAACTTTTAACCAGTGGATGAATGATGAGAATTGAAAGTGGCACACATCACAGCATTTTTTATGATTTAAGGTTTTAGGAACCGCAGAGTGCCCATGTATCAGAACTGGCCCATGCATCTTGGCCAGAAGTGGCTCATGTCCCGTTACTTTAACATCGCATAGATTGCCAGGTATGTGTGCGTCATTTACCTAGGAAGCTATGCCACCAAAACTTACTGAGGGAAAAAGACAGGTTGGTGGAGAGAATATGATGCTCTGAGCAATGTTCTGCTGGGAAATCCTGGGTCTGGGCATTCATGTAGATGTCGGTTTGAGACATGCCACCTACATAAACATCACTGCAATACACCTCTTTATTGGAAAGATACTCCCTGATGGCAGTGAATTCTTTTAGCAGAGAGGCAAACATTGACACCCTGCACACATTATTCAGGTATGGCTTGAGAAACATAACATGGAGTTCAAGGTGTTGAATTTCTCAGATCTTAATCTGATCAAAAATGTTTGGTATGTATTTAAAGAATCCTCACAACTTTCAAGACTGAAAGCTCTGACATCTTGGTGCCTGATACCACAGGGCACCTTCAGAAGTACCTTGGATAGTCAGATCTGTTTTGGTGGCATGTGGAGGACCAACACTGTGTTACACAAGTGGCCACAATGTTTTGCCTCATCTCTGTAGAGCAAAACCAAGAGATAAATAAGATATAAACCTATGAAGTAGATGAACAGAATAATTAACAGAAAAATACAGCCTAAACTGCCTAATCATATGCCAGACTTCTGAAGCCACAATTGTAGGTCTATCTATATTTTAGGATTAATCAGTCCAGAAACGAAATGGTTTGGTGCAGGTCCTATGTCCTATGCAGTGTTCAGATAGAGGTAAATATCTTTATTAGCCAATATGAAGAAGCAGACTTGGTGATTAAAGAACATCATGCTTAAATACTGAGACAGATGAATCTGCTTGCTTTGGTCATGCTGAGCAATGCTTATGAGACTATAAGAGGGTTTTTTTATGTTTTAGTGCTCAGTAATGTGAAACTGAAGCCATTCATCACTATGACTGCAGGTGGCAGATTTTATCAGAAACAAGACAGTCCAGAGACTCTCATGCTGAATGCCTTATTTTCTTAAAACACGTCTTCTATCTGCAAAGCAAGTGGCAGGAGGTAGGAGGGAATAAAGGTGCAAGGGAAGAAAGGAATGAGAAAAAAATCCTTTCATATACATGATCCTTTCCAAGGTTCACCAAAGGACTCATATAATGGAAAAACTATTTTCCTTTTTATATTTTTAAAATAATGATGTACAGTACAAATACTGTTAAAGTGTCCAAAAACACTGTGCACCCTATACATAGAGCACTGTATTAAAACCAAGCTGCAAAACAACCAGTTTTAAATTCATTGTGCTTATGATGTCACAACCCTGAACATATTTTGCTGCATATTTAGCCTACAGCAATTTTACAATGAAGTCATAACGAGTGGTGTTACTGCAGACATGTCTGCAGCAGAGATATTGCAGTGGAAGTTGTTGGTAAATTGATCAAACATTGTGCTTTTCCTGGTTGTCAGGAGGCAAATAGTTCATTACAGCATTCCAAAGCATCCACACATCTGGAAGAAGCTGTAGTTTATTTTCCTGACATCCCAGTTTGTTTTGACATTTCAGTCCAGACAGTTTTTGAACAAGACAAGGCAACCAATCATTACAAAGGTCATTTCAAAACAATAACTAAGAGACAGATGTAGTTCAGATGTAATTTACAGATATTCAATGAGTCAGAAGTTTACATACAATTTCTTATTATTGGCATTGCCTTTTAATAACTTAGCTTAAATCAAAGACCTGGCAAAGCCTTTATAAGCTTCTTACCATACCTCACAAGAATGTTCACAATTTTCTCCCAACAAAAGTGAAGTAACTCAGTCAGACTTGTGTAAAACAATGCTTAAATTTTATCAGGGAAGGATTAGGCTACATCTTGCACACACATTTCCACTGTACAATTTTTACACACAATGGGTGTCATACCCATCACTATGAGCTTCATAGTAACATGTCTTACAGTCAGTGATGTAGAGTCTGAATAGGCAAGTACTTTGTAAAGGATCAACTCAATATGCTTAATTATTAAAAGATCTAGAAGTCTAAAAAATGTACATTAAACATTAACATTAAACTCAATTTAATATAAACTCAATTTTATATAAGTGTGTTTAGATCATATATCTGCTATACACACCACTATGTTACTGTGCAATAGAACACTTGATCACTGGTAATACAGAGCATTACCCCCTTTTTTCAGCCCTTTTCAGGATTCTGACCAACAACCTTCAAAGCAATAGTGGTTCAGTTCATTTCCTTTACGAAAAGTAATAAGAAAGGTCTAAATAACAGATTTACATATGTCAAAAAAGTCATACAACTACTACATCTATTCTTTAGTTTGTCTTAACTGAAAACAAAACAAAATAGTTTGGCCAAAATGATGTGGTAGTATGAGTTTGTGGCATGCATTAACGAAACTTACAAAATCACGCTAAATCAAACTCACCAAATTATCATTAGTACCCCACCCCTCCTCCAACCATTGGTTCACGTGTTACATACATTAACTGAGCACTTAGAAACATCTACATTGTATATATGTTCTCAGTACATTTTATTAGCCACACTTAACAAATAGTAGTATTTTGTAGTTTTACAATTACAGACTGTAGTCTATCTGTTTCTCTGCATACTGTAATATCCCCCCTTTGACAGCCCGTGATGGTGGCACCTCAGTGTCACTTCTGGACTGATAACAGTCCACCAAAAAACATCTGGCCACTGATAAAGAACTAGAATATGACCAACACAAACTGTCCAGCAAGAGATTAACTGTTGTTTCAGACTTTACATCTACACGGTGTACCAACAAGTTGAGAGTGTCTAATAGAGTGGAAAAAGTGAGTGGACACATTGTTAGCAGTATCCAGCAGTATTGCTGCATTTGATCCACTCATACCAGCGCAACACTCACTAACACACCACCACCATGTCAGCACCACTGCAGGGCTGAGAATGATCCACCACCCGATTAATACCTGTTCTGTGGTGGTTCTTTTAGGATCCTGGCCATTAAAGAACAGGGTGAAAGAGGCTAATAACATATTCAGAGAAACAGAGACTACAGTCTGTTATTGTAGAAATAATAAGTGTTCCTATCCGATAAGTGGAGCTGATAAAATGGACAATGAGTGTAGATACAAGTTAAATGTTCAGCGAGCCAGCATTATTCCAGTTTCTTTGGCTTGTTCGCTCATGGTCCTTTTTGGCCTCCATTACTTTTTACTTATTTGTCCTCTGGTGGAGAATTGGCTTCTTACTGCCCCCTCAAATGTATTTTGCACTTATAGCATCCTTCTGAAAGAGTTCTTTTTAATAGGCTTACAGTTTTGTTAAGGTCATTTCTCATTTGAAGTATGGCATGATGCTATTTTAAGTGTCCACATGGCATCTACCACATACATCACACATGCAAAAAGAAGGAGACCTGCACTTTAAGTCATGGCATCAAAAACAATCTTTAGAATGGCACATCAGTTTATATAGCTCTGAAAGTCCTCCAAGGCTGACAGATCTTTGCACAGAAAAATAAGTATGCCTATGTATATATTATACTGGACTGGACTTCCTGACGAGCAGACCGCAGGTGGTGAGGGTGGGTGACAGCATCTCTTCCACTCTGACTCTGAGCACGGGGGCCCCCCAGGGATGTGTACTCAGCCTCCTCCTGTACTCCCTGTACACTAATGAATGTGTAGCCAAACGCTCCTCCAACCTCATCCTTAAATTCGCTGATGACACTACCATCCTAGGCCTCATCACAGATGGAGATGAAACAGCCTATAGAGACGAGGTCAGCGCTCTGTCAGAGTGAAGCCATGACAACAATCTCCGTCTAAACATCAGCAAAACGAAGGAGATGATTGTGGACTACAGGAAGCAGCAGAAAGGTAGTCACTCTCCCCTTTACATCAACGGGGCTGAAGTGGAGAGAGTCAGCAGTGTTAAGTTCCTCAGCGTTCACCTCTCTGATGACCTCACCTGGTCCCTCCACACTAACATGATTGTGAGATCTGCCCGTCAGCGTCTCTTCTTCCTGCGCAGGCTCAGGAAGTTTGGACTGCCTTCTGATATCCTCACCAGCTTCTATAGATGCACTATAGAGAGCATCCTAACGGGCTGCATCACTGTCTGGTACGGCAGCTGCACTGCCTGCGACCGCAAGGCCCTAAAAGGAGTCGTGAGGACAGCAGAATACATCATAGGCAACAAACTACCAGCCTTACAGGACATCTATCAGTCCCGCTGCCTGAGGAAAATCCAGAAGATCAGGTCAGACAGTGGTCACCCAGCACACGGCCTGTTCACCATACTGCCATCAGGCAGGAGATTCCGCAGCATCCAGGCCAAAACAACACGCCTACTGAACAGCTTCTACCCACAGGCTGTCAGGCTCCTAAACAAACTGTGAGGCTGAAAGACCCCAAAACCGTTCACTCGACCACTGCACATTGTACACTTTATATTATTTATTCTGACATCGCTGCTATGGACAATATCATCATATCACTAAGTTACTTTAAATAGATAATAGATATAGATATATCTACTTAGAACCTGCCTATGCAAAATTTTTCACAGATGTCCCCCTGTATATCCTATGTTTATATCTTGTGTATTGTATAGTCCTTTACATATCAGTTATAATTATTGTATATTTTTTAGCTTATTTTTACTTTAATATTGTCTATTTATTGTATGTTTGTACTGTTTTATATATATAATGCTGCCCTGCTGTAGAGTTTTATCTGAGCCTCACCCCAAGCATTTCAATGCATGTTATGTCCTGACATGATGTGCAAATGACAAATAAACTTGAAACTTGCCCGCGCCAGTCTCACCCAAAAGTCATGAAAAAATCTGTCCAGTGTCAGAGCTCCTAAATTCATAACCATAACAGCATAAAACATATCAGCGCAGAAACTCAGACTTCTGTTTATTAATAAAGGAGACACATTCCAGAGGTCTCCCCAGTCTTTGTGTTTTTAATCAAATTCTGTCTTGCTGCTTATTACTCAGACTGCACCTACATGACCCGTGATGTAATGAGGGTCCTTCCCCAAGAATGTATCTCATAACAATAATAGGGTGTAATTGCATTTCAAATGTAGCTGTGCTCTGACTCCATAACAGGTTCCACTGCTGCTAAATTAAAGCGAAGGAGCTGAACTCCTGCTCATGATTACGTCTCAGTGGTTTGACTGAGACAAATGACTACAGTGCAGAGAACAACGTTAAATAGAGCGAGCGAGAGAGAGAGAGAGAGAGAGAGAAAAAGAGAGAGAGTTTTTAGCCAGAATATGAGTGTAACTATGAGGGTGTGTGCGATTCTTTACTACACAGTGTGTGTGTGCGGCTGAGTCTCTAGAGAGGGAAATCAGACTGTGACCCCCAACACACACCCTGTGATGTACATGTTAACTTACCCGGTGAAGCTGGAACACTAATGAGCCGCAGTCATCGACTCAGCATTACACACCCACACACCTGCGTTGAGGCACACAAGCCAGACTAAAGAAGACTTCTTACACCCGATAAGAATATCACCTGAACCACACACACTCTGAGAGAAACTAACTTAGAACATAGCTTCACCAATGGAAAGCCTCATGTGGATCACTGCTTCACCAATGAAAAACTCACATAGACTACAGCTTTACCAGTGAGAGGCCTCATGAGCACCACTGTTTAATCAATGATAAGACTCACCTGGACTACAGCTTCACCAGAGAAAAGCCTCATGTGCACCACTGTTTAATCAATGATGAGACTCACCTGGACTACAGCTTCACCAGAGAAAAGCCTCATGTGCACCACTGTTAAATTAATGAAAATACTCACCTGGATTACAGCTTTACCATAGAAAAGCTTCATGTGCACCACTGTTAAATCAATAAAAAGACTCAACTGGACTACAGCTTCACCTGTGGAAAGCCTCATGTGGACCACTCTTTAATCAATGATAAGACTTACCTGGACTACAGATTCATCAATGGAAAGCCTCATGTGCACCACTGTTTAATCAAACACCGCTTATGGACACCCCTGGTGATTTCACATTGCTTCAGATACTGAAAATACACAAACATGACTTAAATGAAATTTGCTGCTTAATTTGCTAAAGTAGACAATTTTAATTAAATTGACAGAAACTGGTGGAAAACATCAGCATTATGACTGACTTGGACTGCGATTTTTTTCAGCTTCTTCAGATTTGGATGATATTTCTGAATTTAAATATGAAAGAGCTGTAATGCAGCGAAACAGACCACCATATCACTTAGTCCTGAGACTTTAGTCAAACCACACACAAAAGCAGCTAGTTAAATAACAAGCATTATTCATGACAACAGCCTAGCAATACGACACTATTCACGCTATTTTCCATGACAACACTAGGGGGGCCATCTTTGTTTACTTTGTTTTAGAACTTCTGGTGCGCCCACGGATACGTTGATACTAATTACAAGCAAAACAACAACAAACATAAAACAACTAGCATATGTTCAGTTAGAGGGTATTACAATAATTGGAAGAGGAAAACTTGTCTTAAACAACAGCGTTTCGAACACAGCACATAAAGCTCAAAGTTTAGTGGGACCGCCTTCCAAAGAAGAGGACCTGCGTCTACGGCTGAAGGCGCTACATTTACAACATTCACCCAAACCTCCGTATATCTGCTCTTACCGTTCTGTGGAGGGGAAACCAGCACCAGAGCATCCTTATCCAGAGAAATGGCTCGCTTATGGAGCTCCAAGGAAGCAGACGCGCTGGGTGCTTGCGAGTTAAGTAACTGTTTTATGATCAGTGTTCACCACGCTAGGCTATTTGGGCTGTAGCTAACACCCACGCAGAGTGGCTTGGGCAGCTGGCTTGACTTGGGTTTACACCGGCTTTCAAAATTATAAACTCTCCGTCTTTGTGTAGGAGTACACAGCCAACATTCCCACTGTGCAGATACTGATACGCTTTAGTACTTGTATAGTTTTTTATTGGCGAACTGTCTACACCTTCTGAGAGTACAGAGTAATTAAACATGTCTCCATAAGTAACTTCAGACCATCATTTCATATAATCCACCCGCTGTGTTATTAACCTCGGACGAGACAGTGTTGTCCCACTCGAAATTCTTATTGCCTCTTTGCTCTCCTCCCATGTAACTGTATTCATTTTGGTTAGCTGACCCGAAGTTCTAACACAAGGGCGGAAGAAAGCTTGAAAGTGGGTGTGGCGAAATACGGTGAATACATCTTTGTAATTTAACAGTGTTAGCTTAGTATAACTTGAGCCACCGAACTTAGTGAAACTAATGTTAGCTAACAGCAGCTAAAACAGATGAAGTAATTGTGCTTACCTGGTTTACCTCCACGTACGTGGAGGCTCTTAAACACCTCTCGCTGGTTTTATTAGATGCCCATATTGTTGGAAAGGCGCCAGTCTTAAGATCTAGTCATTGTGTAAGCCTATGTCACATAGTTGTGATAATCTTCAGGAGAGAGAGGGTGGCAAATATAGTCCACTTTCTAGATATTTTGGGGTCTTTGGGATGTTTGTGTTCAGGCGTTCCACTGTACATCTAATTATTGCAGCCAAAAACAACACACCTTTTTGTCATTTTACATTACCGTATGTATATCTTTTAGCGTGCTGTCCACTATCTACATCACACACATAATGCCTACGGCAGGTTCCGAACAGCAGGCGGGGCTAAACATTTTTTTAAAAGACGTATTTCTTTATTTTGTAAAAAATTCAATGTTTTCTGACTATTAATAATCAGAAATTAGGAACTCAAATTCCACTGTATTTGTGTTTGGCATTTTCATATTAGCTGATGCTTAGCCTTTAATGAAATTACTCACCTGGACTACAGATTCACCACAACATACACACAAAAAACACTTACCTATATCACAGTTTCATTAATAAAGAGCTTAGCTGAAACACATCTTCACCAAGAAAATCAATGGAAAGATCCACCTGGACCACATACTGACCAATGGAGAAGCTCACTTTTTGGGTATAAAATACAGTTATGATTTATTTGGCTGCCGAATTAAAACATAATATTATAACTAGTAATAAGTAATTTAAATAATTTACAATCTTTGTCCAAAAGTGGGTAGACACCTGCTTAGAAACAAGGTATTAATTGGGAGGTCTGAGAAGGTTTTATACTAAATATTAAAACACTGCTCTGAAGATTTGATTGTTCTATCACTCCAGAGAAGCAGTTCCACTGCTCCACAGCCAGCAGGCTTTATACCGCTTGCCATTGGGCATGGAGAACAATTCATGTACACCTGAAAAAAAGCTCAAATTCCACATGCAGATCTATTTTACTATGGCCAACATAGACATGCAAGCTACCAAAGAGTTACTGTTACATTAGACAGGTGAATTTATTAGTAGCCTAATCGTAACGTTCGTAATTGACATTGACAGTAACAAGCAGTGTGGTATATACTGTACATATGCTACATTCTTAACTCAACAAGCTGCAGTCCTGAACAGTTTAGAGTTTTGCTCTAGCAAACTATCTGTCTCAATGCAGCAGTTATTTGTCACGCAGAATCAGGTGTATTAGAGCAACGGCAGCATTACACTGTGCAATGCTGCAGCCCCTCAGGATTGGAAACTCTGATTAAATTATGCAACATGCATCTAATGAATAAATGCGGTCGTACCACTGGGCCCACTTAAAACGATTTTTTTTTTTGTTGGAAAAATGATGAAAAACAGACTAAATTAGCTGTAATTAATTGTCCACCGCTGTTGCCACTCTATAAAGCCCCACAGCAGCGTCATAACTCCCTGAAGTTTATAACTCATGTCTGCTTCAATTTAACCAGCTAAAAATGGAGTGTGTTTTTATGTGTTTCTGACTACTGCAAATATGTAACAACTGGGCCGCTTTTATAGAGATAGTATAATTTAGCTCTGATGTATGGACTAATACAGTTCATTACTCTCTCGACCACTCCCCCGACACCCGGGACGAAAATGACCACATCCCGCTTCTTTTAGTACCTCGTAATCAAGGCGTTGTTAGTCATCTTAATGCGTCTGTCACCGAAGAACGAGGTCCCAAATGCAACAGTGTGAATCTTCGGCCCTTGTCATAACACAGAGAGAGCGCTAAATCAGCAGTGTTTTGACACATTGATTACAAGCTAATATTAAACTTCGTTGTGGGAATTTTATTGCGGCTTTACAATATTTTACATTCAGGCTTTTGGGAGGAAGAGGGGATGACTACATACAATAAATTTGTCAGGACTCTGAGCCTTTTTGTCGAATTTGCAATTTATTGGTGCTCTTAGGCTAAAATTGCCTCGGGTAACAAGTGTGTTTCAGAGCATAAAAAACGTAAGCTAATGCAAAGCTTCGCACACAGCTTTGCTTTCGAGAAGATGAGGAGGGCTTCTAGGGTATGTAAGAAGTGACAGGGCAACAAACAGGAGAAGTACTGTGTAAGCTAATTAATACAGTGCCGGTACCCTTGAAATTACTTGACAAGAACAGGTATAAATATGCAACATACTGCAGCAAAGCCAACTTTGAATATGTATAGGCCTTCGTATTCTCCAGCAGACGCATCTAGCTGAACTGAACTGGCTCTTGCTTTCAGACACCTGAATATTTATGCTCTTTCATTACCATTTAATAAAATGTCAGCATATCAGTGAAGCGAGATAAATTAGCTACAGTATCTTTGACCTTGCCTTGACTTGAACGTGTCCCTCTCTTTCTTTCGGTGGCACTAAAAGTGAAATGAGTTAAATGATTTTTTAAATGGCGTCTTATATTTCACATCATGGATTTACCGTTATTTCAGTAACTGGGTCATAACTCAGGCTATATGAGAGGTCAGCGCTCATTGTCTCAGAACGTGGCCCCCCGTCATCTTGAAAAACTCTCCTGTCGATATTTGATTACGCGCCACGGGCTGACGGCAGGCTGCCTTTGGAAGTTTAAGAGCATTGATTGGCTGTGCTGTGTAAAACTCAGTCAGGAGATGTATTTTCGATTGGAGCCCAACCTGGTAGTTCTCCTGCAGCAAGCTCCAGAGGGCCCAACACTGTCCTCTTCCTTATCAAAGCACATGCAGGCGGCAGCGGCATCAATTTGAATGGCAGCTGTAGGGTTTATCCCCAGCTTTCATCTCTGCTGGTCCATCTGCGCTCAAAAGGATTCCAGATGGTGTCGAAAAAAAAAAACATTCATAACATCATTTCAAGCTACATGACAGCCGTCATTCTCATCTATCCATCTCTGAATGTTTCGTTCACTGCCCTGAAAGTGGAAATAGGATACGGTCCATTTTGAGAGTTTGATGCCACAAAACATGAAGCTAAATATCAGCTTCAATTGCCCCCTATCCTAACCTTCGTGGTTACTGTTGCAGCATCTGACAAGCTTTTGAGCCTTGTGTGTCAACTATGGCGGTAGACTATCTACCACCTGAAATTTTTAGTCATTACTGGTACAATACTGTCCCTAGATACTGTCCATGGAGAACAGCTATATAATTACAGTCAATAGAAACTAGTTTGGCAGCACAGATACCCTTAAAAGAAGTGGTGAGGGAAGAGAGAGAGAGAGAGAGAGAGATAAGAGGTCATAGATTGCGAACATAGCGACTGTTAGGGAGGCTGGAAAGCAAGTGGGAAAAGTCAAGTGTGAAAGGCTGCAAAGTAGAGTAAAGGTAGAGCCACTGAATAGTGGCAGTTCTGAGTTTTGTTGGTTGTTGAAAAGAAAATAAAGATTAAATGTCTGCTCCTTTCCTCGTGATGGCGCATGGCATGCCACAAACACATTCAAAGTTTCACAGAGACACAGGTAGATTAAGATTAGATTAGTCTCCAATATGCATTTTGTAGCTGATAGCAGCAGCAGGGTACAAAACACTGATAGCACTTTGTGATGTGTTCAGGGTCTCTGCTATAGTAGAGATGAAACTGACAGTTGTTATGAAAACAAGCTACTCAGTATCAGAGGTGGGCAGTAAATAGTTGCATTTACGTAAGTATTGGAACTTTAAAAAAGTATTGAGTATATTACCAAATTATATTAGTGAGTAAAGGAATTCTTATTTAGGTACTAAATATATAATATTCAGAACTTCAGGTACTGAATTCCTTTTTTGTGCATTTAATTCTGTTTTATTATTGACCACATCTGTACTGATTTGTGATTGGTTACTGATTTTGAGCTTTAGCATTTGAATTTAGTACAAACCAATAAAAAGAAACAGGAAAAAAACAAGCCATATAAACCTCAGTTCCTGATGCTGGATTTATTGGAAAGTTCCACTGCAATTCTAGAAGTTGTTCAGTACCTAAGTGGATTCATTGACCTGATATGTTTGTATTTTTCACGAGTTGCTTTATTTAAAGGTACTTTTACTTGTACTTTAAGCAAGTATCAATACTTTTTCTTGAGTATTGCTTTGGTCAACCCACCTCTGTTCAGTATGGCTGCAATAATCGAGTGCATTCAGCTTAGAGGTAGACCAGTCTGTTACCTGTATTGTGACAAAGCCTGACCATCCCAGAGGCTCCTACTAGTTCTATGAAGCTGGCTGTACTTATCAAATCTCAAAATCATTTAAAATAATGATATTAAAGTAGCCTACATTAGTAATTGTATTTTCTGTATTTTTTATTGAGATGTGGTTAGCAAGAAGCAGCAGTGCTTTTTAATTAATTTGATTTATTTTATTTTAATTTCATTTAAGAGTGCAGAAGTGTTAAGAAAAGATGAGGAATAGCTGCTTTAAAGATGCATTCCATTGCAAAGAGATTGCATTTACATATCTCCAGGATATTGCACAATTTTTAAATGACTTCTAACATGGAAAATAGCATTAAAGAAAGAACATTCTGCACTACTTCATGTGAAAGAGCCTGAGCACACTTGCGGCCGCACTTTGGATCTATCATATTTTTTTAGTTTCAACCTTCCTTCTGTTAAGGCCCTTTCTGATCCGTTCTGTGTTTTCCTTGACTTACTGATCTCTCCGGATGTTCGAATAAGCTCTGTTAAAAAACTGTGCATACACAAGAGAACTAGTGTTCTGTTTATGGAGGCCATGGCTGTGACACCAAGCCATAAGTGCAGAGTCAGTTGATCTACTCCTGGATAATTTTCATTTATACAGTTTGAATGGCATGGATTTTGTTACATTGACATTACAAGTCAAGAAATCTTAAAACACTCAGAAGGCACCCAGGAGAAACACCCAATCATTAACATGTTGTCTCGACACACTGACTTTATCAGTGTCTGTATGTCTTTTTTTCTGAAGTGTGTATCAGGTTGCAGCAAATAGTTAATGGCTCATTGTTATCAGCAAATACGTAGAATTAGCATAGACTGAAGTGATGCGTCCACACCAATAATTTGATCCCCTCTGTAGCTACGTTTGGTTGTTAGCAGTCTCTGTAGCTACGTTTGACTCTGTAGCTACGTTTGGTTGTTAGCAGTGCTAAAACTGGAAGGAGAACTATTCAGTCATATGCCAGACCTATTGTGCAACGTGGGTGTTAAAAGCGAGTAAGGATGGCAGCACAAAAGAAGTCAAGTCAAGTCAAGTGGGTTTTATTGTCATTTCAACTACATACAGAGTACACAGTGAAACGAAACAACGTTCCTCCAGGACCATGGTGCAACATAGACAGTGCATACAGACACAAGTGCAACACGAACAAACAAGTGCGGACAGACAACACAACACAGTACAGACAGAGAATAATAAATAATTGCTGGTAGTGTGCAAATTGTGCAATGTGTAATAAATAGAGTCCAGTGAGGTAGTAGAGTTATTAGTGCAATGCTTTGTGCAAAAAATGCTTCCTCTTTTTTATCTGGGGTAAATGGTTAGAGAGAGAGAGAGAGAGAGAGAGTGTACATGTACCAGAAGATATCAGTTCAGACGTTGAGTTGTGTTGAGAAGTCTGATGGCTTGGGGGAAGAAGCTGTTGCAGAGTCTGGTCGTGTTGGACCGGACGCTGCGGTACCTTCTTCCTGATGGCAGGAGGGAGAACAGTCTGTGTGAAGGGTGGGTGAGGTCATCCACAATGCTGGTTGCTTTGCGGATGCAGCGGGTGGTGTAAATGTCCAAGACGGAGGGGAGAGAGACTCCGATGATCCTCTCAGCTGTCCTCACAATGCGTTGGAGGGACTTGCGGTCAGAGGCTGTGCAGGTCCCAAACCAGGCAGTGATGCAACTGCTTAGGATGCTCTCTATGGTTCCCCTATAGAAGAGGGTGAGGATGGGTGGAGGGAGACGGGCCTTTCTCAGCTTCTGGAGGAAGTAGAGACGCTGCTGGGCTTTCTTGGCTGTAGAGCTGGTGTTCAGGGACCAGGTGAGGTTCTCCGCTAGGTGGACACCAAGGAACTTGGTGCTCTTAACGATCTCCACAGAGGAGCCGTTGATGTTAAGCGGAGAGTGGTCTGGTCTTGATTTCCTGAAGTCAACAACCATTTCCTTGGTCTTCTCTACATTCCAGTGAAGGTTGTTGACTGTACACCAGTCTGTCAGCTGCTGTACCTCCTCCCTGTATGCTGACTTGTCGCCTTTGCTGATGAGACCCAGCACAGTTGTGTCATCGGCAAACTTTATGATGCTGTTAGAACTGTGTTTCGCAACACAGTCATGAGTCAGCAGGGTGAACAACAGAGCAACACTCAGTACACTGCCCTGGGGTGCCCCAGTGTTCATGGTGATGGTGCTGGAGCTGCTGTTCCCGAACCGGACTAACTGGGGCCTCCCTGTCAGGAAGTCCAGGTTCCAGTTGCACAGGGGGGTGTTGAGGCCCAGCAGGCTTAACTTCCTGGTGAGATTCTGTGGGATGATGGTGTTGAATGCTGAACTGAAGTCTATGAACAGCATTCTGACGTAGGTGTCCTTCTTCTCCAGGTGGGTAAGGGAGAGATGAAGGGTGGTGGTGATGGCATCGTCCGTGGAGCGGTTGGGACGATATGCAAATTGCAGGGGGTCCAATGAAGAGGGGAGTTGGATCTTGATGTTCCTCATGACTAGCCTCTCAAAGCACTTCATGATGATGGGCGTGAGAGCTACGGGACGGTAGTCATTGAGGCAGGACACCGTGGACTTCTTCGGCACGGGGATGATGGTGGTGGTCTTGAGGCACGTTGGGACAGTGGAGCTGCGCAGGGAGACGTTGAAGATGTCCGTGAGAACATCTGTCAACTGGTCTACACACTCTCTGAGCACTCTGCCAGGGATGTTGTCTGGTCCTGCAGCTTTCCGTGGGTTGACTCTGCGCAGAGTTTTCCTCACGTCCACTGCAGTCAGGCACAGCGCCTGCTCGTCTGGCTTGGGTGTGATCCTGCTCACCAACGTGTTGTTCTGTGCCTCAAACCGTGCATAAAAGTCGTTTAGGGCACCGGGGAGGAAGGCATCACTGTCACAGGACGGTGGCATTGTCCTGTAGTGTGTGATTTCCTGGATACCCTGCCACATGCGCCGCGTGTCACCCGTGTCCTTGAAGTGGTTGTGGATTCTCTGGGCGTGTGCGCGCTTTGCCTCTCGGATGGCTCGTGACAATTTGGCTCTTGCTTTCCTTAGGGCCGCCTTGTCACCCGCTCTGAAGGCCGAGTCGCGGGTCCTCAGTAGCGCACGCACCTCAGGAGTCATCCACGGCTTCTGGTTTGGGCAGAAGGTGGACATGAGCTGTTTATTGTGTAAGAGGTGTGGGGTGCTGCTTGGGGTAGATTCGTAAGTCCCAACCAATGTCAACAGCAAATCTACGCCCTTGGTTATCAGGCATTTTCCCACTTTCTCAGTAAAAACAGCTGCCAAGTCCCTAACTACAACTGAACAATCTGAGTTTAAGGGTGGCGTGCCATGAAATGTCAAATCAAAGCACAAATCCCAACCTGATTGAAAATTGACAATTGTAAGTCATTTTCATTGTCTGGACAATTTGAATGGGTCACTGGTAGACCACACATAGTTACTGCTGAATTCAGACAGAGCTGTACCTTGTACTGCTTTACTAAATGGAATTAGCATACATGTCAGTCCAGGAGTGTCCTTTTTTTTGTTTTGTCCTCAAGCACACAATTAACTGTGTTCTTTACAGCTGAACACTCACTGACGTACTGCATAATTAGCCTCAGGCCTTGCACTGAATTTATTGTAATGCACTTACAATAACTAATTGCAGCTGTTGGGCATGTGCTTTGCAAACATGACCTGTAAAGAATTTCACTTGAAAGCCATATTCATTAAACAGTAAATGAAGTTGGCATATGAACGGAGCATGAAGCCATACGTGAGCATGTATCTCTGTGTTATAGACAATAATTATGACTTTCTCTATGACACCATATGTTTCACAACTGCAATAGCCTCTCATTGAGTGTCTGAAAAAGATTGTAACAAATGTATGAAATGATGTAGGGCAAGGGCAGGATGCACTGATTACAAAAAAAACCAGAAAAACTTGCATACTGTAATTACAAGAGGTCTTAGTCACAAGTAAGACTTTGCAAAAGAAAAACAGCATAAAACGGCTAATATCACAAAGGGTAGAAAAACAATACAGTAATTTTAATGTTACATTTTACACACTGCCTAGCACTACATTCCTACTTATACTCTCTTTGATACAAAACATGCAGTTTGTCAGCTATCTTATCTAGGATTATTTATTATCTATAATACATATTTAAAGGTGCCAGTACTTAACAAAATAGAGTTTATGGTATATATTATAATAACAAACCACAATCCTCAAACTATGTTGTCTCCCCCTTAAAATGGGCCAATTCCCAAATTCTAAACTGTTACATAAGATTCTTAACTTAATATTTATGGCCCCAAATGTTACATACAACAACAGAGCAGCAGCAATGAAAATAGTGGGCTTTGTGCAAAAAATATGCCATTCCAGGCTATGAAAGGTATATTTGTATTTTACATACCCTTTTTAAAAAAACAAACTACCATATGGAATCTTCTAGCATGTCATTTGTAAACGTGAATTAGCAACTCAGCCTTGATGCTTAATAATCTCAAAATAATCAACACCTCCAAAATAGAGTAAACCAGGACTGCCAATCATAATGTGGTACATGAATAAAACCTTTTCTTACCTTTTGTTTTTCAGTTTTTCTATAGTCATGGGCATTGTTAAGTTTGAGGCTGTTGTATTATGGGTATTGTAGTGAATTTACATTTAATCATTCTCTTGGCAAGTGTAGTTACTGCCGCAGTGCAAAATGCTCTTCTATTCCCAGGTTGTAAACTATATATATATATATATATAATTATAACTATCTACAATAAAAGTTTCACCATCATTCTAGTGCACCTAATTCTTTTGGGTAAGGGAAAGTGCAAAAATGTCAGGATAACCCCTGAACCCCTAAACAGCAAGAATCTAAAACCAGCTTTGGCCCTGGAGCTAGTCATGGGGAAAACTCCCTCTAGTCGTTGTGACACTTAGCAGAAACAGAAATCAGGAAATGTTATAATCACTCTAACATTGTAGTAAATGGTTGGCTGCTAGTTATTGCTAGTTAACAGTCATTAACAGTAAATAGCAACTGTGTTGTGACTCCTTAGTTACCTGGACCATAAGAAAACTGTGTGATTCAAATACAGTAATTTTTACATAGCAATACAAGTAATGCAAAAGTACAAGGTAAAGTAAAATACAATTTTGATTAACATATTGAATCACCATGTTTTGCATTGTATTGTGAAAAGGATATCCCAACTATGTGTTAATGCAATTACATATCATATAAATTTAACCTTGCTTAAAGTTTGCTCAGGGATGACCAATGGCTCCAAAGATTTAAATGAAATGTTTATGCCTTTTGAACTCTCAAGTTGCTGGCATATCTTATAATGCTGAACAGCACAGCCTCACAACAATTTGCTGCGTTATTACAGAAAACATATCATAGGCCAGGGGTAACTAATAGGTGGACCACGGTCCGAGTCAGGACCCAGATGTTGTCCAATGCGGAACCAAACCGATAAACTTAACATAAATTTTGACAGTGTGTATTTTAAGCGGCGGAGCTTTTCTTGTCTTAACAGGATACGGGCTTTACGGCGCGTGCACTGTAAGATCTCCATAGCCAATCAGATCTGTGCACATTGGGGCACAGGCCTGAGGAAATCTCCTCTAACTGGACCTTACTGAATTCGAATTAAAAACCCCTGTCATAGGCTGTTCAAAGAAAAAGAAGTATTTCCAATACAGCAACTTTACAGACCAGAAACATTCTTTACTTTCAATGTGAGAGAAATAATTATCAACATATGTGTTTCTTGTAACCTTATATTTGTGGAGACTTACCAAATGGACTTTTTGCTATTACCATCTCATACCCTCTCTGTTCAAAGAGTTGATCATCCCCCATCCTTTGTTTGTATTTAAATGACCGTCTCCTCCCTGATACCAATCACCCCCTAGGTGACAACATACCAACCCCCCCCTTCCATTTGACCCTTTTTCTTATCTCCTACTTAAAACTGGAGTTACTGAGTTAGACTGAGAGAGAGATGTACTGAACTGGCACCAGACCGATGACCTAAGAAGATGTGCTCGTGTGTGTGATTCTGCATGCACACGATTAAGACCACTAACAGACTGGCTGTGATCGACTGAGCTGCACCCACATTTCCTGTGTGTCAATAAACTCAAGTCTACGCTAAAGGTCTCCTGACTTCTGATTCCTAAAGGCCGAATTTCTAACAAATGTAAGATTCCATGCGCTGTTAAAGCCTTTTTATTGGTTTATTCATCATGAAATACTATATCAAAGAAAACTGTTGTGTTTAAATGATATAGAAAAATGAAAATCACCAAAAATGGAGATTTTTTTTTTTAGACAGCGAAGATATATAAGATGAGTTGAAATGAAATGATGAATACAGTCTTTTTTTGTACAAATGTATTGTTACTAGAGTAAAATTGGAACTATTTGAACTATTACACTAGCTAACAAGCCACCTACAGACTAATCAGTCATTTTGCATCGTATTAACTGCATGTGATGCTTTGGTTCTGTCCTTCAGACGTAACTAATGTTCTGTAAAGAAACGTATTATTTGAAGCTGTATTGAATCTGACAGGTGCAGCTAATAATGAGATTGAAAGTCTTTACTAAAAACTCACACCTCAGAGGCTTAATGCTCGACTCGGGCTTGCAGAAAGAGCCTCGTGAACACCTCTGTCTTCCATATCCAGAGGAAATGGGGCCATTTCAGTTATGTGAATTTACGACATGTTTTACTGCCAGAAATTTTAGTGCTGAAAGACAGTCCCCATTAAGTAAAGATGGTGAGGATCGAGATACATATTCTGGGTGTACATGCACTATTGAGCAAATCCCATTGAAATAAATAGGCACCAAGGCTAATGGCTCTTTGCAGGTCCAATGCCACCGCCATGTGAAGATGTACACAATAAAGGGAGTATTCATGGCCACCCATCACTTAAAACATGTACTGATGCAGATAGACTGCATATTCAAACATCAAGAACTGAAACACAAAATCTTTCAGGAATTACTGCCGAAATCATTATTGACTTCTAAAGAGCAGGTCATTAGGTTGGCCAGACCCTGAAACATCACATTTCCATAATCAGGATAGTGTATTCAGTCTGAATACATGAACCATACATAATACTAGCGAGACTAGAATGACTTATAGCTCTGCCTCATACACAGGGGAGCCTGCCTGTCTTGAGCACTCCATCCGGTACAGTAGCGCTGCCGGTGGAGGTCGTTTAAAGGTTGAGTTCCTCATTCTCATTTCCCTCCTGGGCAGAATAAATACTGCATGCTGAGCAGCACCTCTGGGCTGGTTTGGAACTCAGCCTATCATAGCAGGAGATGTTTATAGTAGGTAAGGAGATGGCACTAAGCGAGTGCGTCATGGACATATGACCTTTTCTCTAGCTGAACCCAGACTGACTCATGCTCAAAACCATGTCAACTGTAATTAGCTTGTATGTGAAGAACACAGGCCAAACTCACATGGAAGTCGAGGATACATCCCATATAACATCTAGGTTGAACTAAGACATTTCAAAGCAGTAGTAATTATTTGAAAAAAAAAATTGCCAATAATGCTCTAAAGAACAAATCACTATCATTCTAATATTATCATTATAACCAAATATATACGCTTCAGACTGAATGTTGAATTAATCGGCTTAACCTCCCCAAACCGCCGACTTATTATTCAGTGATTAATCTTAAAAGGATGCATATCCTACATCATTTTCTCCCTGAAGTCCCTATAATATTTCTGCTATTTTATGCATAATTAATTAATTTCTTTTACCATTTTCTAACCTTTCTATATGCCTTAAACACACTGATTTGTTACTGTACCATTAAAACAGATATTTGTAAAGGACCTCTGTTCTTCTCTGCTACTCTGGATATATTGGACCATGAATTGCATGAATGAACAATCATGTAGATTAAAACAACACTTAATAGTCTAGAAATTACACCAATCAACTGCCAACAAAACAATAGGAGATATTAATCCACAAAATTCGCAGTAAACAAGTCTATGAGATACTATGAGATATTAGTCCATAAACAATTTGAAGAAACATTTACAGTACAATAGCATGTAGTAGTACATAAACTGTGCCGATGCCAGAGTCTTATATGTTAGTCAATTAATGATGTTGATATTAATATTAGTTTATTCATAAATATTAGTAAACAGTCCTGTATATTGACATTAGTCCATACATTACATCAGTAAAACATTCTGCACACTAGAATACGAGATATTAGTCCATAAATTATATGAATAAATAATGCTGTACACAAGAATTGGAGATATTAATCCACAAAAACTCATTAAACTGTCTGTAAACTAGGTAAATTCCATAAACAACACCACTAAACAGTCCAGTACAGTAGAATGGGACATATTTAATAATAAATAATAAAAAAAACAGTTATATACAGTGAAATATAAGGTATTAGTCCATAAACAACTTCAATAAACAGCCCTGCCATAAAATTGGAAATATTAGAATAACAGCAAATACCTACTATTAACAAAGTTTTCATTTCTATGTGACAGGTTATTATTTTCATGTCGGTTTGTCAAAAATAAGTCCGCCTGAATAAGAGCCTGCCGAATAAACAGCCCTTCGTTTGTCCCTGCGAGTCCCTATAAGCCATCATTACTGAGTCTGGGGTACTTTGCTACTGGCACCACCTCCACAGGTGGACCATTACACAGCCTGAGCAGGTACTTTACCAGAAGCAACTTACTGCTATGAAAGCTGATATTGCTTGCAGGTTCAAATTGTTTTCACTGTTAGTGAATGAGCACATCGCGAGGACGCAAATGAAATGTTAATCTCGTAATTTCAGGATGAACATCTTGAAACAGCTATTATCTAAAGCACAGGCCCTTGCAAAAAGACAAGGCCCTTAGCTTAGAGCTCTTCAGCCAAGCAAAAATGCGCAAAGGACGGCGGCCCGCTTTCTACGTCGAGAATGTTTACTTTTAATATCTCGTTTGCTCGTGAGCTGCGGGGCATAATTAAAGCAAATTTTCTGACTTCAGAGAGTCCATTACTTTAACCATTCAGGGTAAACAAAAACCCACATTGTGGCACCTCCTCTGCGGAATACTGGATGAAGAGCTCAAGATAAAGCTAATGGAATAAAAAGCGGTTCATTTCTGCAGGGTGAGCACTCACCACGTCTAAAAACATCATTACAAGCAACATGTAAAAGATTCATTTCAGAATTTTCTTTATTAATAGCTGTCTGAGGCTCTCTGTATTTTCCTCTGGAAGCTATTGCAGCTCTGTTTGTGTTCTTGTGTTTGTATGGACAGAGGCTTACATTAGGCCTTTTTACCCTAAAGCTTTTGTTATGTCAGATGAGCCATAAAAATGAAGCATGAAGCAATGTTTATGAACTAAATTACAGTATCATTCACAAGGCTCTAATAGTTTGGCCTGATGTTCAGACTGAAACGGTGCATTGCTTTATTAATTATGCCAGCTCTCATGTGCAATCTGCGCTTCTAACACATAAAGGAACAAACACTTCTCACATTTATCATCAAATCAAACAGTAATTGCTTTTTCTTCTGCAATCAGAGTGACTCCATAGTGCTGCCAAGCAGATATTATACACTTTTCACCTTGGACGGATAATAAATCACCCTGCAACTACCCCCCTACCGCCACCACCACCCCACCTCCCAAGATATTTCCAATATTTTTTTCTCCACTGAGTTAAATTGCCTTTAGATAGGCTTACTGTTCCCCGTCATATCAAATATGCTCTTGTCAAGCGCTTGATGGATGTGTGGGCCTGTTTTAATTGCGACGTGGAGGAGCCGGTGCCAAGCGGGGAGGAAGGACTAAATCATTTAGCCAGGTATTTTTAGAAGTAGGGGGCATGCAATAAGATATACATTAACCCGAGAACAGATGAGCACTGTTTTGAACAGATGGTGCACTCATTTGGAAAACCTATTGAGTTCCAGGGGCTGAAACACACCAGCGCCGCACTAAACTAACTCAGCGCCTCCTCAGGGGAAAGAGCCACCTGAAGACAGTGCATGCTCAAACTGAATTAAAACACACACACACACACACACACACACACACACACACACACACACACACACACACACACACATACACATACAAGCTTTGATCCCTGTAGGTGGCGAATGGGAAACCAATGCTGCATCAATGGAAACTCTGAACATTTCACTCACCTGCATCTAGGAAACTACACACAATTACTTGGCAAAACATGATGTTAATTCTAAACTTTGTGTACTATGTCACAAGCCACTGAACTCTGTGTTAACACTCCAAATGATTAAAAATCCTTGTGCTATTCATAGCATAGTGCTGGAGCGCTATAGTATATATAATATGCTATTACATTATATATAATCTTTGCTTGTTGAGCAGCACCTCTGGGCTGGAAACACAGTAATAGTATGTCAATTGAAGTAAAAGAAAAAAAATGATGAA
The DNA here is from genome assembly GCA_021613375.1 of Megaleporinus macrocephalus. Lineage (NCBI taxonomy): Eukaryota > Metazoa > Chordata > Actinopteri > Characiformes > Anostomidae > Megaleporinus > Megaleporinus macrocephalus. Next base: position 35,595,532 of record CM038706.1, read on the forward strand.
GAGTAAAAACACGGTAAATGGTCTGATATCTACCTGCTGTTATGGCATGACGTAGCCCTGTCAAGCACATTCAACAAGCGCAGCTCAACAGTTGTGATTCTCTCACATATGCAAGGTACGATAGCGGTGGCATTATCTACGCTGGCCTTATAACGGGCAGATGTTCACGGTTAAAACAAAGAAAAACAGCTTTATTACAAAAAGGAATGTCCAATGTCAGTAAACAGGCAAAGGTCAAAACAAGGAAAACAATTGACAAAACTGAGAGGCACATCAAAAAGTGAAACTGGAAAAACGAGCAAGGTCAAAACCAGAAAAGCTATTCAAAACAATGCAGGACAGAAAACAGAGCCGGGAAAAAAAACAGAATATGGCCAATACATGGATCAGCTAGAGAACAAGACAAAGGCTCAGCACACTGTGGCAATACTTTGCAACAAAGGCACAAACACAAGCTGTCTTCATTGTGTGCATGACAAAACTCCAAAAGAATGTTAAATGATTGGTAGATTCAACAGGAGTGGAAGTCATGTGACCTCCCGAAGATTCTGGGAGCATTACTCACTACTAAGCCAGAGAGAGGTGTGGCAGTCACATCTTTCAGTGTTCAATCTTAGTGTATTGCTATGGCTTGCATGTAATAAATCAGTAAATGAACAATGTTTTTTTAAACCATCAATAAAAGAAAATAAATATTTTTTTTTACCATGGTGAGTGCTATTACCCCAATTCTTTCTTTATCCATCACAAGGCACAGACCTACCTAACAATATGCCTTAACTGTAAAAACGTCACTGTGCTACATGATCTCTAATCAGTTTTGTTATACCATAAGCCAAGAAAGACAGACAAAGACTTTATGTTTATCTAACTACATGGTGAAATCTAATCTTAGCATCATGTTATGTGAATTAAATGGTCCTTAGCAGCATGCCATGGTTGTTTTTACCAACAGATAATGAACCTTAAGGGTATCTCATGCTAATTAGACTAAATCAAAGGATTTCACAACAGCATTTTCACCGTAAAATAAAACATAAAAAGTTAAGACAGGGTCATATCTAGACATCTGAAAAAGCCATGAACAAACGAACAGTGTTATAAGTGAGGCCTAATTCTAACTTTGCTGAGCTGTTCTGTCTCAGGGCCTGAGGAGATGCTTGAGAAGATTTACAGCAGTTTTAACTGGCAGCTTTGACTGACTCCTCCACTTGGGTGATTGTTATTCAAGGAGTGCAGAGCCTCTTATGTTTTATGGCTCCTCTTCTGGCAGCATGTGCAGATTTATGGCATTAAAATCCACTGCACAAGGTGATATTTGTCACTGGTGAAACATAACCACAGTAAAATTAAACAGTCAGTTTAACAATGCCAGCTGACAGAAGGGGTGCAGATTGGGGTATAGGATTACGGGGGGTCAAGAGGCATTAGCAGTTATTGTTGGAACATTACAAGGCAAATGCATATGGGTCATGTTGATTAGATAATATATATATATACACTGGATAAATAACTCCATAAATATAATACAGTGAATTATAACTAGCATTAGTGAGAGCAAATATGCCTAATACGTCCCTAAACCCCTGCTGTTAAAAATGTCTGCAATTTTTCCCACTTATTGCAAAAAGAGTCTGATGCAGTTTGTATATATTGTTAATATTTCCAAGTGTAGCATTCACTTTTATGGATTTATAGGTATATTTTCACCAGTAAGAACACCAAATATCATTAGAACAGATGTAAATAAGCATAAATACAATACAAAGTAGCATGAATATCATATTATGAAAGAAGTAGATCATATCTTGTGTGCCAGTTTGAAGAACAAAGTTTAGTTCCAGATTTCTCCATCCATCCATCCATTATCTTCCACATTATTCTGCTAGTCAGGATCCCGGGGAGGCTGTAGCCAATCCCAGTGTCATCGGGTGCAGGCAGGGTACAACATGGACAGGTCGCCAGGTGGCCAACACACACTCACGCACACACACACTCACACCTATGGACAATTTACCTAACATGCATGTCTTTGTACTGTGGGAGGAAAGCAGAGTATCTGGAGGAAACACACTCAAGCATGGAGAGAACATGCAAGCTCCACACAGAGCGGCCCGGACTGGGAATCGAACCCGGATCGACTTGTTGTGAGGTGACTATTATTAAATTTCTTCACCAGCAGTTTTTATTAAGCTTAGTGAGGTACTCTGTAGTCAAAGTGGATATTAGATATTTTTAATAAATATAACAATATCCCCAAGGGCCTAAAGCTTTTGCACAGTACTGTGTGTAAATAGTGCATCTTTCAGTACTGATAATTGACGTAATGCTAGAAAAAAACACCCCCTCTTAAAGCGACCCCCCTAAAAGTTAGTCAGATATATAACAAGTTGCTCAGTCAACATGAGTTCGTTTATATGATTTCTTATAAAGTCTCTGATTTTACAGCTAGCTAGCATTATTGCTAATGTTAGCTATCAATCGTTTGACAAGCTCTCAAGTTGTCTGGAACCATATGGCAGCAGCTCTGGCGCACAACACAGTGGCTGATGTGGCGTCTGCATGGAACACTCAGGAATACAAACAAGCTCTTAACAAGGCAGAAATGACCGAATGTCAGTTATGTAAAAAAAAAAAACACTACTGCAATGAACATACCAAACTATATTTTTTGATGATGTAAAGGACACTGTCAAAAACTCCCAGTGTCCAGTTATATTTTAGATCATTTGATACCATAGATCATTTGATACCATAGACTGTTTATATTCAGATACCTAGCTAGATCTAAATAAATGACGGACATTAGCAGGTTAGTTCAGTATCAGTCATTATCTTACACTCTAGTCACATTGTAGCTAAAGTATTATTTAATTGTGGAGATTTTAAATTGAACTCACTGATGGAGTGCTGACATTTTCGTATAAGCAAAACTATTCACTATAGTGCCCTGAATCTATAGAATAAAGTAAAACAATATGTGATTTCCCTGAAAAAATAGTTCTCATAGTTGCTCCATTCCAACTTACGTTACGTTTGTGTTAGTAAAGCAATGGCAACTGGATATTCTATCCTTTTCAATGGAGCTGCAATGGAAAATTCTGCCACCTTACGCTACAAAACTCAACAGATCGCAGTGAAACCTCTAAGTACCATTTTCCCCACTTTTGCCATGCACTGCAGTAGTGGAATAAACCGGATGTTAATTTTCTAAAAGAAGTACAGATAATTTTCCGACTTTTTTCTGCCTCAAGTGAACAGTCTATACTGCAGCTGTTCTCTGAGAATCAACCATTTTTGCCAGTAACATTGTCACCATGCCAATGTTTGCCTGGCTTCATGCTGCCGTCAGCTGTGTACCGCTATATGGCGAGGAATGACAGCTTTTTCAATGCAAACATGTGAATACAGCATCATACAAGTGAAAGGGACTCCTCAGCTTTCCCTGTACTGAAACTGCTTCTCATTTCAGTTTAAACAATTTCAAAAAGGTGCTGTTATACAAGCTCATCTACTTCAGAAATCAGAGTATCAGTATGAGTTCACAAAGTTATGGTCTACCAACATCATAATTAACATTCAGAGAGTCAGGGGCACAACTACTCTTTCATTAACGCATTAGGCGAGCACTGATGAAATTGTGCATTTAATCAGTTCAGCTGCACTGCCTTGTTAAATAACTAGAAATTATATTCAAGACTCATTAGCAAATTTAAAAGTAATTTTGCACTGTCGGTTAGTTAAAAGTGCATCTCTAGGGACAGTTTGATCTGTGGATGGGGAAATATAGTGAAGGCTCAGAAATAGCAGCTTCGGGTGTTGCCAAAGCTGCTTTCCAGCACAGTTTTATGAGTGGCAGGGCAAAGCTATAGATAGAAGTGGGCCACAGAGAGAACAGCTTAAGAACGGTGAGCCAAACACACTTCCAGTCAAGGCGGATATGGCTCTGTGATGGCTGCGCTGGTTAGACTGCGCCAGCTCAGACTGATGGTGAGCCTTGAGTGCTAATGAGGGAGAGAGACGTTGCTGCAAACTTCCACTACCGCTGACACTTCCTACACACAACTGTGAGGCCCTACTGTGTATGTGTGAGAGTAAGTACAGGAGAAAGGTCACTAAGAAGCTACCATGTTGTCAACAAAGGACATACTATGTTATACTTGCTGGAGCTACACTGTAGTTATCTCTTCATGGTGCAGTGGGCTGACAGGCAGACACTGAAACAGTAGGTTTTACCATGCACATGTATTCAGAAGTGTTTATTATCTATTGTTAATTATTATACACACAAACAGAAGACCAATAGTCCTTTAACTTTCAGTGTTATTGTTAAGAGGTTTTACTGATTTTGGAGCATTTAATTCTGTTCAAATAATACAGAAAAATGATATATATAAAAAATTAAGATACATGTTTTCATTGGACTGCAGAAAGAAATCACATTTAGCTGCAAAGAAATAAGTTATGCCATTCTTTTCAATAGAGCTGCACCTTAAGCTTTAATATTCTACAGATCGCAGTGAAACCTGCATCAAAGGTTAAATTTTCCCAACTTTTGCCATCAACTGCGGGTGAACTGCGAGTTGTTATGCTTGTTTTTATTGGACTGTAACAAGAAATCACATTCAGCCCCAAAAAAAGAAGTAATTAGAAGCAAAACAAAACATTGGTATTGTTTTCCACCACCGGAGATGCTCGTCGCACGAAAAAGTATAAAGTTTAATGCTGAACTCTCTACTGAACATTTATACTAGACTAGTAGGTAAACACTGAGGATGAGGGACTGTCCTTGTTTCCTATAATAGGAGTAGATGCACGTTTCCGGTGACATGTTGGCCTATACTATGTGAAGTATGAATTCAACAGCTTGTGTCACCTTACAAATTGCCCCTTAACTATTTTTCACAGTAGCCATAAGGAAAATCAATTCCAGCTGTTTGGCGCTCCATTAGTCAAACTATGCACTAGGGCTGACACAAGTGTTAAATTTCACTAGTTGACTAGTCATTGAAAGACTAATTGACTTGTCATCTTATCAAGACTCAAGATGTTCAAAATGTCAGTAAAAGTATGTTGCCAGTAGCTTGCTAATAGCGGCTGGGGTGACAGATGTTGCAGTTTGAGATATGAGATACGCATTTCAGAAGATTTTCTGTATTTTAGTTTATCCTCAGGCACTCTGCCCCGTAAAAATACACTGATTATCTGATGCAAGCTGCACACTAAAGTCACCATAGCGCTCCAAATCTCAGTCACAGAAGCAAAAAACATTTATCCTATTCCGTTTTTCCTGAAATTTTGTTTGAAATGATAAGCAGTAGGTAAACAAGTTTTTCTCATGAGGTTGCCAACCGCTCCACTTCATCTCATGCCATTTGTATTTGTTGCGAACTAAATGTGCTTTGAATGGTTGTTGTGCCTGTCAGTCAAATGGCCTATTCCGATCAGAGACACTGGTTCTTGAAACCTACCCAGTCTGACTAATGGGCCTGTATTTAAGCACAGTCTTACGCAGCTTGCAGTAGGATTGCTGTCAGCTCATGTAGCACTTCCACACTAATGAAGCTCTTTGTTCTTTGTGTAATTTGCGTTCTCTCTCCTTTAACCCTTTTACTGCGTTATTTTAATATTTTTCTTTCTTAAAGCAGTTGTACACTGTTTTCTCACTATAGCAACTCAACACAAAGTCAGAATGTTTTACACACAGAAAGCCAACACTGTCCTAGTAAGTCTTGATTATATTTATTGAAAATAGCCAAATCGAGACCCAAATAGTAGACCCTTTACTGACACAGGTGTTCAGTTTCATGCACACACAGCTCAAATAATCTCCTTGCTACGGTAAAGCCCTGCCAATAGTACAGAGTGCTCTGGAGAAGAAGCACATGAGTGTAAGGTCATTAAATGTTGGCTAGAAATCTGGGATCAGTGGAATCTGGAGGTCTCAGCATGTTTGCATCTTCCTGAAGACAGGTGGTTCCTTATTATGCTACGTCAGAAAACACCAAGATTGTGTAACACTGAATCAAGGCTAAAGAGTCTGCAATAGAAGATCATTTTGATTTAGACACTTGAATTGGTCATTGCTTACTTCTGTAGTTCTGTCTTTACTATTATTCTAAAAACTAGCAGAAAAAGTAAAATAAAAAAATTGTTCTAATAACAGGTGTGTTGAAAACTTTTTATTGGTATATGCAGCCCTCTCTGAGGCTGCAGTGCTTCAAAAAGAGAAGCCAAGCCTAACTTTTAATGATGTTTGAGGAAAGTAATTGTAGTAAATTGCTGCAATATGCTCTGAATGTTTACTGAAGTAGTGTATGGTTGGATACCTCTGTCATGAATCACAGTGTAACTGTGTGTTACATTGTTCCTAATAGTGATCCTAATTAACTTATTGACATATTGAAAGTGGCGCATGAATCAGTGTTCTCGGTGACATGTGGATCTGTAGATCATTAGATTACAAGCTTCTCTGTCCTCACTCAGATGCCCTTCTGCATTCCAGTTATATATGGTGTTATATTTGTTCATGCAGCCGTTCCTAATTACACTTCACTTTTAAGAGTAATGGAGCGCTCGGGCAGATGTCTCTGCCTTACCTTCGTCCGTCCTGACTGATGGATTTCGCCCTGCCTCAGTTTCCTCTGCTTGCAGGGATTTTACGCATAGTTAAAAAAACTAACCATCAGAACCTTCTGTATTTGGCAAGAATAATGTGTGCAAGGAATCTTTTCTTAATGTAACTGAAAACATACATTCCAGTACAAAACAGTTCTGTGCCAACGGCAAATATCACCTTTTGTGAGCACCTTTTATTCTAAAAATAAATTAAAACAGCTATGTCCAATTAAAACAGCTATTTCTTATTTCTTTTTCAGAGTTAGGGAAAAGTAGAAGGCTTGAACAACTAAACATATATATATTTTACTAATAATGTATTTATTACAGTTTGCTTTCTTTCTCCTATGATCTAAGTAATCCCACATTAAGGTGATGTTGAGGTCTGCATTCTGGGGTGGTCAGTCCATTGTTCTGAAATCACTAGCAGCTTCTTTATTTGATGTGTCTATTTTCTTTTCTTAGTAACAAAGCAGTAAGGTAATGCTTCTTGACAGCTGCACACACTTTTAGACCCATAGCATTACTCTGCCTTACAGTGGAAGGATATACAGCAACTCCTGTGATTTTTTTTTTTTTTTCTGAAGCAAAGGTGGAGTTTGATTATCTCTTAAAGATGAAAACTTGTTCCTGGTCTGTCAAGTCTTGCTCTGAATATCTCATTAGTGATTTACTGAAGCCCAATTTTGGAATTTGCCATATATTTTTGACCGGAAATTAAATAAAAGGGTTAAATTAAATGAAAAGTGGTCGTTAACTTTTGCACACTACTGTATGTTATATACAGTTGCACAGTTTGATTCAATTTAATTCAAATTGGCCTTTTTAATTTTTTGTTGACATAATTGTTTATTTTAAATCTTACATATCCAAAACAGAGATATTCACCTATTTCAAGTGTATTAATTATGGCTGTAACTTGAGAACTTTTTTTGTTTCCCAGAGTCTGAAATTTCAAACTTTAGCCCTGCATAGACAACCAGAAGCTTTAAAATGATTGAATATTTGCAGATTAAGTACTCAAAATTATACCATGTTTGCTTCCTGGCACTAATACAAAACAAACGGATTTCTAGAAAAACAAATTGTTTTGCAGCCTGTCATTCGAATAGCAGAAATATGAGGATATTGGTTTGTACTGTGTTTTGTTAAGTCAATCATTTGAAGATGTTTAATTGCAACAAGGCACAGGGCTGATGTAGGTTAGCTCTGCCGTTTATGACTAGATGCACATTACCAACGATGCAATGAAGCACAGGAGGCCCTCTATCAATTTTGTTCCTGCATCTGTTAGTGTTACAAATGAGCATTTATTTGCATGTTTGCACAGCTCTCTTATGGATGAGTTTCCCATCAGCTATATTAATTTAGACTCTGCACCAATGTTTATGTTCCATCACAGGGATTAGAAATTGAATTATTGCTCAAGCGCCTGACGTTTTGTCATTTCTGCCCCAAAGTTGCTGACTAGACAGTTAACAAACTGGAGATTTATGCTGGGGTGCTTGGCTAGACCCCAGAAATAGTTTTTTAAAAAGTTTTTGCCCATAAGTGGTTGTGTAAGTATGGTTTTCACAACTAAGTCACTCTTGACAGACATCCATCTCATCTTGGAGGTGATGGATAGCTGTACGGATAGCATGTGTGAGAGAAAAAACACAGCGAATGCAGCTGATTTATCATTTTCTCGTCTCAGTGGAGTTTCTGCAATTACATTCCCTGTCCTGAATTCCAGGACAGCTCCCACTGGGGGAATCACATTGGAAAGGAATGAAAAGCCCTGCGAGGAATGCTGCAGTCTCTGGAGGCCTGAAAGGGCTAGTCCTGTAGCAATGCTCCCTCTTAGGCCAGGACTACAGTGGGTTTACATTCACATTGAACAGGTTATGCTCTCACTAGCAGCCTAGCAAAAGAGGGGGTCTAACTTTATATTATGTAAAGAAATACATATTACATAGATTGCAAAACATTAATAACTTTCCATTATAAGGATCATAAAGTTCATAACATCATTAATGACCAGTTTTAACACATTAATAAAAAGTGCAACAGTGACCTGTTATATCTGATGAACATACATTTCTGATAAAGTAGTCATAATGAAAACGGATTAAAAATATGAAACAAGATCTGAGGTTTAAACAGTATAGCAATGAATCGAAGACCACCCCTTTATACATACAAGATTCTTCAGACACTCCTCCACAGCTTATTCACATGTTTTGTATGGAAATTGGGGGCAGGGGGTACTTTGGATGATTGCCCTGCTGGAGGATCCAACCACAGTCCAGTTTGGTTCCAGGCAGTCAGGTGTTGATTTAACATAGAATTTGTCGGAGCTCATAATCCCATGTATCCAATCAAGTTGTCCAGGGACAACAACAGTCCCCCAGCATCAAGCAAATGTTTTTGCTTGGCATGCAGATATTTGTAGAGGGCATTGTTGGCTCACTATTTGGTAAGCAACAGGACACTGTTTGTTTATAGGTATATCTACTTCTAATAGTATTTATGATCTAATTCATAGATCGTATTAAACTAATAAGCCATTCATAAACCCAATGAAATACAGGAGGTCCTGAGGTGTCAGTAATGCCCTAATTAACCTCTTGAACCCCCCAAAGGGCTGAAGAACTGGTATGCCTCAGGGTGGTGCTGTAACAAACTGGTCCATCCGGTTGATCCTTCTGGGATACCTCTGGAAAACTTTACAATATGCTGTAACATATTTAAAATTCTGACCAATTGTACGAAGAGACTGATGGAAAGAATGAATTATTACCTATTTCACAAATTCATGAGAGGAATAAGATGTCAATGTATGTGTAGAAGAGCTACCTAATCAGAAAAGAGGTGGGACCATGTAAATACCAGGGCTTAATGCGTACACAGTATAAGGGTAATATTATTGTAAGGTTGGACCAGTATTTACCCTCTACTTACAATATGACTTTAAAACTATTATTATTAAACTATTATTAAAACTAGTATTTTAGAGAAGCTCAGGTTGTAGTTACTTTGTCTACAGTGAGACAACTTTACTGATATTGTTTAATATAACTGGCAGCGTTTTACACTCAAACTGCATATCAATATTCATTCCCTATTTGCATTCCAAAGGTAGAATGACAAAGATGCTTCTTGTCACGTATCTGGATGAAGACTTTGTAAACATTTTGGAAACCCAAGCCAGAAATGACGATGCTGTTAGGTGGAGAGTGAAACAGCACAAAGTGGAAAGAGCAGAGCCTCCATGAATGAAGACTATCCAAGCAAGCTGAACAGCCCTTATCACCACAGATACCAGCAGGCCTCTGTCAAATGAAGCTTACAGTGAGGGACACAGTTATCACCTGACCACAGCTGACAAGCCAGTGTTAGCATGCAGCCACATTTTCCGACTCTGTTAGCAGAGTTTAAAAGCCACGTTTGATGTGAGTCAGAATCTTTAAGGTCAAGTCTTGAACTTTAGTTCATTTCATGTTGTTTTTAACAGTTAACTAAACATACTACTTAATTTATATAGAATGCACTGCAATGCTCACTGAACATAGTATAACCTTGCATTATGGCTTGTGGTTCACTCTTCTGTCTGGTATGATATAGTTTGCATACCTGATATGGACAAAAAGCTGTCTTGCTGTAGTCCTTTTATTTTCACTTTCACAAATTAAACCAATTACTGCCGAAACAACAAAATGATAGCAAACTAACAATAAATACCCCAGTTTGGCAATAAATACATTCAACACTGGTGTGGTATTCATCCTTTTTATCAGGTTGCCAGAAAATGTTTAGAACATACGAAATTGGTTTGTACTAAATTGGTGGATTGTTTGTACAACCTTATAAGGAGATCAACATAAAAGAGCAAGTATTTCTACCCATCAGGCCATTATTGGTCATTTTGACTGTACGCGTCTGAATGTTTGGCAGGAGCTGAATCAATTTTTCTGCTCCAGTAGCGAGTCAGTTGCCATTTTAGCAGCAGTTATTCAGGAGCCTACTATTTGAAAAGAACAGGCAAATAGTTTACAAATGATGATTTAGACCAGAATACAACAGTAACAATACAATCAATGAAACAGATGAGACAACACAGACTGTACCATCCAAACATATCAAATTCATTAAGAAACTTTAGTTGGCTGCAAATAAATGGTGATGTTTACTTTCTTTGCTCAGGCTAAAATTTTATAAGTCAGTAAAGGACAAACCTGCGGTTGTTCCAATCACTTTGCAATCACACCACAAACACAATTTTTTTTTGTAAAGGAACAACTGACTTTCCCAAAAGCTGACATGTTGGTGCCTCAGCTGTTACCCACTGACCTCTAAATAAAAGAAGAGAGCAAGCCTGACACATTGTAAATTTCCATTAACTGTCCAGTAGTTATGCCAGCTAATGCCTCAACAAGTAATTCTGAATGCTAGGAATTATTCTATTTCTAAGAAGTGTAAAACACATAAAGCCGTCAGATCTGGACATGAAAGAAAATAAAAACTAAAATTTTAAGTGCCGAGCAAAAGCAAATGGCGAGGAAAGAAAAAGCTTTTTATTCAAATGAGCCGCTAAATAATCTAAGATGCCACTTCATTTTGTGTGCGTCCTTGGATGTTTCATGGCAACTGTATCATGGCAACTTGTGGCGAAAGGGTTTTCAGCAGCGAGGACCGAAGAGCAGAAAGCAATAAAGTGCACCATAATGACGAGAAAGCCGCACATAAGGCGATTGGATCCCAGATGCCGTTCAGCTTGAAGCCAAGCGAGTTGGACCAGTGAGTCGTGTTCTAAAAGTGAAACACTTCAGAACACAGAGAGAGCTAACGAGGAGAGGCTGAGCACAGCATGCTTAAATGTGCTGCAAAGAAGCTTTTCGGCTGCCGTCCACATTTACTAACTAATTAGATTTTCTGGGAGCATATTGAAGTGAACTGGAACGTGGTCAAAATGACTGCATGTGTCAGTTAGTGTTATTTTGGTCTGTTCTGTTCATCCATCTGCTAAATACATAACTGAATCAAATCTGTGGGCTAGAACAGCTAGATGCTCTAAATAAGTTGTGATAGAGATAGTTCAATTAGAAAGTCACTCCCACACAAATTATATTTTTCTCACTTCAAGTCTGTCTCACACTTTTAAAATAAAAGTAGAAAGAAAGATTTTTTTGTAATTCCAAAAAAAGTTGAGACGTAGTAGTGATTTATAAATCTACTGTGGAATGTATTAGGAACAAACAATAGAAACACAAGACATATAATGTTTTATTTATCTTATTTAGTTGAACTCATACAGCAAATTACTGCCAGTATATTAATTGAATTGTACATATTTGTACAGTGTAAAGGGCTTGACAAAATACTGAAAATTAAAAGATGGCAGATCTAAACATTTGTATTCTGATGTTTTTATTATTATTATTATTATTATTATTATTATTATTATAGGCCATACATATTCTAAAACTTTGGAGACTTTGAAGCAATTTGGATACCGCAGGTTGTAATATTCTTTTCTGCCTGTATACCACACCAAAAAGCTGAATACATTTTGATAGCATCTGCAATTTCAGACATTAAAACATCAAAAATGATTTCCTAAGTAAATGATTTCACTTAATGAATATAAACTAACAATGCTACACCAGCTTTGACAAGCAGAGGAGGCTGTTTTCTTTTCCTAACACTCAAGGGACCAGGTAAAATAGCTAGGTGGCTAACAATTAGCATGAGAAACCAGCTTCAACCACAAGGCGTGGCTGATTTTATAAGGTGAAATAGAAGTATAGGGCAATTTCCTTGGAACTGTCATGCCCTTTTTACTCTTTTAGATTAGACCTTCTTAACTGTTCATCATTTTCTTTTGGATTTTTGCATTTTCCGGATTTTTTTTTTCAATTTAATCTCTCAGGGCTTTAGTAAAAGAATACAATTTTAATTAAAAAAATATTGAAAAAACTGTATGTTTTTTTACAATACAATTTCGTAGTTTAATATAATATATATAACCATCCATCCATTATCTTTTGCTTTATCCCACTAGTCAGGGTCATGCGGGGTCACTGGCTGGAGACAGTCCCAGCATCATTGGGCAAAGGCAGGGTACACCATGGACAAGTCACCAGTATAATATAATATAATATAATATAATATAATATAATATAATATAATATAATATAATAATTTATCATTAATACAAATAAATGTGCTTTCTCTTTTTCATACCAGTATTTAAAATCTACAATAGTTGTCTCTTCATTAATTGGGTCTGTGCCTGCCTCTGTTGTTGCAGCAACAAAGTTCATGTCAAAATGTGGAAGAATTGGACCAGCAAATTGTCTGAGAGCTCCAGGTGCTGTTTTGGTCCATTTGGCTACTGCTTTTACCTGGATTGCTTTTACCTGCTCGTAGGCCCTGGCTACCGGTGGTCATGAGCCTTATGGGTATATTTACACAAAAAAACTTCAAGCCTTTGTGTTTAATGAACACACGCTGCTGCCATCAATTGCTGCATAACCTTAAACCAAGAACCAAACCAATAAACAATGCAATCAGTCATGGTTGGAAATTTGCACTGAACAGGCCGTCCAATCCTTAATGAAGCTGAAGTTTGCTTCGCCAAGTTCCCATTCCACCTTAAATGGTTCCATATTCTGGCGCTTACATTCTGGCATCATTTAAAGTGGAAAGAACAATCAGAACCAAGGGGGATAGGAAGCCAGTTTTAGCCACATTTCAGCTCCTAGGAACATGTTTGACTGGAGAAACGTGATAAATCCACATAAATAATCAAAGCTGATGTTTAAAAAATCAACAATGCTGCAATTTTACTATTAGGCGGCTTAAACTCAACACAAACACATCTGCCCAGATTACATAACTAAAGTTACAAACAGAGAGCTTATATGTACAATCAACCAGCAGGAATGAGGCTAAAACTGGCTTCCCATTCAGCGGGTTATGATTCTCCTTCCCACTTTAAATGGTGCAGCAGTTACAGGTGCCAGAATGTGGAACGAAAATTTCGAAAGTAAATCATTAGAGAATGGAAATGTAAAGTTTTCCCATACTAAAAGGAAACCATTAAAGGTGTTAAAACCCTCAGAAGATTATCTTACTGAGGGACTTACTACAGTGTTTAGTGGATTTACTGTAAGGACATAGAATTAGCATAGACGGAAGTGAGGTATCCCCACCAATATCCAGCAAATATTGAATTGTCCTGACCAATAATTTGATCCCCTCCAAAAAAAAAAAAGATCTGTCAACGTCTCATTAACATAAAGGTGCAGAAAAGGTTTAATCATGTTCTCTACAGGAGTCCTACCTCCCTGTAACACTGCTCTGTGCCTGTCCCTGCTCTCATGTGAGACTCTGTAGATACGTTTGGCTGTTAGCAGCACCAAACCTGAAAGGAAAACTTTGCAGTCATATACAAGACTCAGGTGCAACGCGGGTGACATATGGATGTCAAAAGCGAGTGAGAAAGAAACAAATAAGGTGGATATAATGAGCTATTTTTCAAAGAAATGTGTAGGTCACTTAAAATTTCACTTGCGTGGATACATAGTTCCCCACCAATGTTAAGAGCAAATCTATGCCCTTGATTTACTGTTGTAAAGTTCTACTGTATCCATAACAGCTTCCTCTTATGAACTTGCATAGCTAAATACTGAAGCTAACCAGCTCTCCTAAATCGGTTCTGATAACTCCAGCAGTACACACATGAACATGCAGAATATTTCCCACTTCAGGAAAAAAACTCCACTAAAAGTGTGTCATGAACATTTTTATACAGCCAATATTAATAAATATATCGACACTTGTGTATTTTTGATATTTCGACTCTGTGATTGGCTGTTCTGTATCCCTTGCAATTACTTCAATCACTATTCTGACAAAGTAGGTGTAGTTTAACCAAGTTTACCTACAGTATTTATCAGTGGGGAACAGAGTAAAGTCTCTCACTGTTTGAAATATATCTCTTGTTTTAATAAAGACATATGTTGGATTAGTGCATGACTGTTTACAACCATTTATTTTTTCAGCAAAACTAATCCTTTACTTCATGACTGCTGCTATAAAAGTAGAGAAGAATAACAAAGCACACAGTATGAGCATGCATCATCTGTGTAGAAATATTTATTCATCAGGAAAATATATTTCATGTACATTTCGAAGAAATTATTTCTTTTAGCATAGAGCCCTCTGCTAAGACGCATGATGTTTTGATAGAATGAGTAATGGCGAACGTGTTGTATATTTTATATTACTATAATAGTCAAATCTGCTTTTTCAATATTTTTTATTGGTGTGGTATTTTCTGCTTCATAAATAAAGCGCAGAAATACATTTTTTTTCTCAAACACCTCCAAAACACAACCATATCTTCATCTTCTCAGTGTAAGAGAATGCATGAGAGAAGTAACAGTTAAGGAAGTTATTAGGGATTATTTGAGAGAAAGTTGATCATTAAGGGAAAATGTGACCGTTTAGGATGATTTCACTTATGAATCCCTTTAGTAATCCTCAGAGGCTTTTTGGTGCAACACACTTAACCTCAGGAAAATTTAAGGGAAAATTCAATTCCGGGCACTGAACCTTATCACCAAAGCCACTCATCTTTAATCACTGCCACGGCGGGCAAGAAAAATGTCTGTTCGTGATCTACCTTTAATGTACTGAAGTAATGTTAGTAGTTTGCTCTGATAACAACAGCATTTTTCTTAGCATGGAAAGAAAACAGGACGAGCCCTACAGCACAGAATTTCACTTTTATTCGTCCATGTTTCTCTTAGTTGCTACTCGAGTTTTGAATTCAAACATTATTGCATGGATAACCAAATGAAGGCTGGGGGGACAGCAGCAATATAAAAGGTGGTGTTTGGTAGAAAGCGAATTATTCATTGGCCATGATACAGTGACATCACTTACAGTAAACAAATCTCACCCCGGTTGTGGAGGGGCAATTAATGAAATGAAATTAATTAATAAGAAAAACAGTCAATCAGGGCCCTGAATTATTGAGACCCCAGGCTTCAGCCTAGGTAGACTACAGCCAGCAACAGCTCAGCCACTATTAGTCAGTCGAGCATGCAGACAAGCTCCTATAATTTTACCAATGTAAACATGAACTGAGCCTGTGTGTGAAAGTGGATCTAGGTTTAGGTGCAGATGGGTCCAATGGGTCCATTTAAGCACAGGCACCATTTGAAGATACAATGTTCCTGTTATTTATTATTTATTACAGCAAACTATAATATATGCAAAAAAAAAATAAAAATAAAAAAAAAATAAAAAAATACATTATATATATATATATATATATATATATATATATATACAGTACAGACCAAAAGTTTGGATTCACCGTCTCATTCAAAGAGTTTTCTTTATTTTCATGACTATGAAAATTGTAGATTCACACTGAAGGCATCAAAACTATGAATTAACACATGTGGAATTATATACTTAACAAAAAAGTGTGAAACAACTGAAAATATGTCATATATTCTAGATTCTTCAAAGTAGCCACCTTTTGCTTTGATTACTGCTTCGTACACTCTTGGCATTCTCTTAATGAGCTTCAAGAGGTAGTCACCTGAAATGGTTTTCACTTCACAGGTGTGCCCTGACAAGTGGGATTTCTTGCCTTATAAATGGGGTTGGGACCATCAGTTGTGTTGTGCAGAAGTCAGGTGGATACTACTGAACAGTCTACTGAATAGACTGTTAGAATTTGTATTGTGGCAAGAAAAAAGCAGCTAAAGAAAGAAAAACGAGTGGCCATCGTTACTTTAAGAAATGAAGGTCAGTCAGTCCAAAAAATTGGGAAAACTTTGAAAGTGTCCCCAAGTGCAGTTGCAAAAACCATCAAGCGCTACAAAGAAACTGGCTCACATGAGGACTGCCCCAGGAAAGGAAGACCAAGAGTCACCTCTGCTACGGAGGATAAGTTCATCCGAGTCACCAGCCTCAGAAATCGCAGGTTAACAGCAGCTCAGATTAGAGACCAGGTCAATGCCACACAGAGTTCTAGCAGCAGACACATCTCTAGAACAACTGTTAAGAGGAGACTGTGTGCATCAGGCCTTCATGGTAAAACAGCTGCTAAGAAACCACTGCTAAGTACAGGCAAGCAGAAGAGACTTGTTTGGTTTAAAGAACACAGTGAATGGACATCAGACCAGTGGAAATCTGTGCTTTGGTCTGATGAGTCCAAATTTGAGATCTTTGGTTCCAACCACTGTGTCTTTGTGCGTCGCAGAAAAGGTGAACGGATGGACTCTGCATGCCCACTAAGAAGCATGGAGGAGGAGGTGTGATGGTGTGGGGGTGCTTTGCTGGTGACACTGTTGGGGATTTATTCAAAATTGAAGGCATACTGAACCAGCATGGCTACCACAGCATCATGCAGCGGCGTGCTATTCCATCTGGTTTGCGTTTAGTTGGACCATCATTTATTTTTTAACAGGACAATGACCCCAAACACACCCCCAGGCTGTGTAAGGGGCTATTTAACCAAGAAGGAGCGTGATGGGGTGCTGCGCCAGATGATCTGGCCTCCACAGTCACTGGACCTGAACCCAATCAAGATGATTTGGGGTAAGAAGAGAGAATAAAATAAGATAAAATGACGACAGAAAACGTTAACTACTACTGAAAGAAACTTGTTACCTGTGTTAATATATATATATATATATTAGATTGATCGGATATGTATCGGTATCGGACGATATTTAATCAAAATATGTGATCGGTGATCGGCCGATATTTCTCCAATTTAGAGCTGATCCCGATAGCCGATCAATGGCGTTAAACAAATGAGCCTAATTTCTGTTTTTCCAGCTAGCGTTTCATCCACGAAGAGGAGAACCCCCTTCCTGCAATTCCTATCTGAACCACTAGGTGGAAATACACACCTTTTCATTTTCCACAGACTGACTAAAGCAGCGACGTCGCAGAACAAAAATGTGCTGAAAGTAAGCATGTCCGTCTGGCAGTTGTTTACCGTACGTGACAGACTCTTCCAGGACGTTTTTAAATTAGTAAAATCAGCGTGTCTCATTGAGGAACCGAGACTAAGACATTTAACACTACTAATCTGATACGGCACTGCACGCGGCTGAATACAGTGAGTATCAGCAAATAGCAGAGCTAGCACGTGCAGCTAATAACCCAGAACAGATAATAACCCAGTGCAGACCAGATCTGACCGGTACTAACAGAACAGCAGCAACAGTTCAAGATCTACATTTAATGATGGCAGATTGTCGTTTAAAATAACCAGAGTCTGCGTTTAATGACTGCAGTTTTTACTGCATTTATTTAATTAGCTTTTTTAGTTTTAAATTAAGGGTCTAAAGTAAATGATTGCAGTATAGGGGGGATTTGTTTGATTTACTGCTATTTTTGTTAAAAATATGATGCTGTTTCATATGAGCTCGTTAAAAATGGTAATAAACCAGTTTCGACCATGTTTCATGACTTGCTTGCTGTAAAATAACTACATGTAGCCCTGCTGTGGTGTATACCCCGCCCTCGATCGGTTTGTGCTATCGGCCAATCATGCTGAAAGGTGATCGGAATCGGCCTCAAAAATGCTGAACGGCCCATCTCTAATATCTCTCTCTCTCTCTCTCTCTCTCTCTCTCTCTCTCTCTCTCTCTCTCTCTATATATATATATATATATATATATATATATATATATATATATATATATATATATATATATATATATATATGAGTGTGTGTGTGTGTTTAGTACATTTGTGTAATGTTCTATTTGTCTACTTGCCTGAAAATAAATCAGAGGATAAAAAACAATTTAAGAAAAATTTACAATTTTGGTATCTTCACTTCTCACTTAAAGTAAAAAGGAAAAAGTGATTTATATCATGATATATATCGATATTGACTATGAAAAAAATTATTGTGATAAGATTTTTTTCTTTATCGCCCAGCCCTTTATATATGTATATACATATATATAGGTCCTGAAATGGTGTTTCAAGTATGAGTTTTACAATTATATAGGGTAAACCCTGGAAGCTAATTATTTATTTTTTTATTTCATATATATATATATATATATATATATATATATTGTAATCTTATAATTATTTATATCATTAATTTGTAATTTCCAAAACGGTGGGAACATTCTTGAAAACAACATAATGCAGATAAATAGTGCAGTTACCCCAGAATGGCACAGAAAAACTGTGGATAAAAATCTATCTGTACGGACAAGATAAATGGACATTTATCAGGATAGTTTCTAAATACCATAAAACTGTAGTTCCAGAGATTTCGATGGAATTGAATCTACAACTCTGTAACTCATTCTCAATAAAAACCGCAAGCTCCACAAAGCTGGAATTTATGGCACGGCTACCATTTAGAAAGTGCTCATTCAAGGCCAGTGCACAAAAACACCTGGTTTAAGGAGTGAAATGTTGTTTGATGGCTCGTATTTCATACTTTTCTCCAATCTGGACATGTTTGTATGTGTATAATGACAAAAAAAATCCTATAATTGTTAAACATGGTGGAGGATACCATCAGCTGATCTGGCACTGTAACAGTCCCAGCCTGGGGTAGCTGTTATGCCCATGGTGTAATTGCTATCAGTATCTATATTCCAGAGACTATTGGATACATGCTTGTGGCACTGTTTTAGGTTTGGTGGTAGGGTTGGGAAGGGTGCTACACTGAACCTCACTTTTAGTTGGTCAAAATGAACGGAAAGATTACATGTATCTATATGTATATTTATTTGAAAGTCAGTTTGTGAAATTTTGTCAACTGTAATTGCTATTGTTATTTGGACTAGATAAGCTATCCAATGAAATGCAATGTTAAAGTTACATCTGGTCACCAGCCCTGGTCCTGTATATCTGCCCTTCTGCAGGGTCTGTGGCCATCCACATTCTGCCACCCTTTGTGCATCTAAACTTCCTCAGAAGTCCTAGATTGACTGTGTGTAGGTAGGAACTAAACATTTCAAGTAAGTAGATCTTCAGGAGGAGGGTTGGTGAGCACAGTACACAAAGACATCTGAGACAATTATATGCTTCGAATTTTGTGGCTGCAGTTTTCTATTCCAGCATGACCAGGGCCGGAGTGGGCCCCATTTTCAGACCGGGAGTTTCATGTCCAAATCTGGCCAACTTTTTTCCTCCATGGAGGTGGAATCTGAAAAAATGAAACAGAAGCAAGGCCTACCATACCTAGAAAACACCTATTTGTGATTAATGATGTGTTTTGGGCTCTGCAAAATAAACTGCGTTAAGTTGACATTGCAAACGTCGCACAATAGCCGTACACTGACAATACAGACTCACTTCTGTATCTGTTTAGCGGCTGTAGCTGGGCTCTATCCTCCGGAAAATAGCTCTCACATTTCGCATCATTCGTCATTTTGCACATTTGACTGCATCTTCTTCCAACGCCTTTCTTTTTTTTAACCTGGCCTTTTCGCCTGCACCTGGCCTCTTTCTGCCCTCCATCACCACCGACTGGCGCTTCACGCTATTCTGTTGCTATGTTTAATTTTACCACTCCAGAAAAGACGACTCGTGGGCGCAACCAACTTAAACATTTGGGAGGGAAGAATTCTCGCAGATGGACCCACTTTATCTACTGCGATGTAGGGGCTGTACTGTCAGATGAATAGAGAATAAGTACATAGTTGAATGGAGAATGGAGGTTCTCGAGGTTGACATGAGCCAGCCCATCGGGAATCCTCCCCAATCTCCCGATCAGCCAATCCGGGCCTGAGCATGAGTGCTTCCGAAATCGCGTACTTGACTCAGTTGGAGCTAGAGCGCACTGCCTGCCTTTCAGTGTGCGAGTGTGCAGTATCCACACAACCTCGGACACTACGTCCGCCATCTTACCAACGTCCTGTGATGCAAGACGTCAGACCGTCACGGTAAAGGTCCGGCTATTCATTTAAAGCCCCGTTTACTGACGGATTTAGAGACTGTTTGTGACACCGTTCTGCGTGTTTGTCTAAATATCTACTCACGCGGTGCCTAACTGTAGCTCAGTCCTGCGCAGTCATTTTATCTGAGTTTTTAGGCCTCATTATTATTATTATTGATTAGGTTCAGTCTTGGGTTCAGAAAATAAGGGCTGAGGAAAAAATAGGTCTAATTACTATTTTTATACTGTAAGATAATAAAGAAATATGAATCTAGGTATGAATAATATAAATACTTATGAAACAGAAACATCAAATATATGAAGTTGGCAGCATATTCCAAAACATGCTGTAATATAAAAAAATAAATATATTGTAGCACATAATAAAGAATAAAAAGCCACTGTACAGTTTATGTGACACTTGATGTTTATGTATGGTTCTATTATTATAACCAGAAGTTAAATGGATTCAAGCATGTCAGTGGTGTACTGTTTCTTTGTTAGAGAGGTTTACAAACACAGACCGAGACATACAAATATTCATACAAGATGCAGACCATCAAACAAAGCAGAGATATCTGAATTACAGAAGTCATGCTTAACATAAAGCATTCTAATTACACATATATAATGTGTAACTAAATTGTACAACTAAACATTCCTACAAGCCATGAATCTATAAAGAAGGGTTTGATTTAATTAAATGTAGTAATTGAATGTACCTCTTAAATAGCTGGAGCTCTGATAGAGCATTCGTATTGGTAGCCAATTAAAATAATATGGGAACTCTTCAAAGCGCTGATGAGGAGAGCAGAACAGCACTTTAGAGTTCTAATTTCCTGGGAATGATCCTTGGTAAATGAGTCCTGCTCAAATGAATACAGCCATAGAAAGAAATTAAGTTTAAAAGCCCAAGATTAATCAACTTACAGACACAGCGTGACCACTGGGATACAGCAAATTGTATAATGTAGATTGGAGGTGTGTGTGTGGGGGGGGGGGTCTGTGTATGTGTGCAATAATGGCTCTCCCTGGTGTCGGATCTCCCCTGTAATTTGGGCAGATGTCTAATCGCTCTGTAGAGGAGGAGGATCCTGCTCATGCTCTACATTATCAACACAGAACCCTTCTCCCTGTAGAGGACTGGGGTTAATGGAAAAATCAAAGTTGGCAACCTGTGATGCGTAACACCACTACACACTTGCACTCTCATGCACACAGTCACAAAGGCACAGGCATCCACATATTCTTGTTTACATACAATGTCAGGATGTCTATATATACATACACAAATCAATATAATAATAAAGAATATAAAATATTTTGCCTTGTAAAAAAATATACTTCATACCTTCAACATTTGTACAGTGTTATAAGTACCTGTATATAGTTTGTTATAAGTATTATATATGTACTTACCTATATGTAATAATAATATCACATATCGTCACTGTCTAAGGAAAAAAAAAAGTACCCTCACAATTGTAACTTTACTGGAGAGGACAAAAACTTACTTTCCATGTAAGTCAGTGGAACCAAACATTTTTTCAACCTGTTTTGGAGCATTTCTATTGGTCCATTCATTATGGAACATTCACAGGATATAGAGATCAGCTGTGTTGTGTTCAAATAATATGGAATAACAAAAATTGACAAAAATGGAAATACATGTTTTTCTTTGGACAGTGACGATATGTAAGTATCTATGTGTAATAAATACACCATGTATGTTTTACAAATCTATGTAAGTACCCATATGTGATAAAAAGCATGACCCACATGTATATTATTGTTACAATCAAAAGAAAACCTTGTCATAGTGGCTGCGTCTGAAATCTTCTACTTAGACAGCAAGTATTAGATTAGACATAGTACTTACTGCTCAAGCGGTAAAGCTGTCGAGCTCTTTCAGTACGAGAGTGTTTAGCATCCACATACCCTTGTATGCATTACATTTGCCATCTGCCATTTAACCAAGATCCGGTGGTGTAAAACATCAGACTGCCACTACAAGAGTACCGCTATGCATTAAAAGCCCCTTTCACAGGCACTACTTCACTGTTAGTGATACTGACCTGCCTGAATACTTTTCTACCTGGATACTTACTGAGACATTAAGCAGAAGCGTGGAGAAGACAAAACTTGATTGAATTGAATATTTTTTTTACCTCAGAAGAAGGTACCGCTGAAAGAAGTGAACTGTAGCAGCTGCAGGTCTTTCAAAGACAGGAAGCTCATTGTCGGCTTACATCACAAAATTTGTCAATTTATTTATTTATACATAAATTCAGCATATACATAAAGAAAATGGCCTGTGCACTTCCAGTCAGCCAGTTAACGTTGTCCTACCAGGAGAGCTGAAAAGACCTGTTACCTTTCCCTACTTAAATAAATTTTAGGTGTTGATCTGCTCTGCTGTTTAATTCTGACTTTCTCCTAATAAGGAAGATGGAAAATCAGGTCGACAATATTAGCATTGTCTGCCATTGTGTGCACCTTGCTAGCTGGGTAGTTCACTCAGACCTAGCCAACAGTATGAATGATTCATTGAATAAACTAATGAAATGATATTAAACTCAAACAAGGAAATGTTAAAATAATGTTACAAGAAAATACTATTAATGTGTTTCATTTACACAATGAACAATTGAACAAAAACAAAACAAAAAACAAATGAACAATTTAGCATCACTCCAACATTTTTTTGTTGTTAAATAATAATGTTAGAGCAGATAATCTTTTATAGTTCTTTTAATGCAGAGTTCGTTCAGATAGTCCTGTTAAAATAATTAAAATAATTGCAAATAATTTTTTTTCTATGATATTCAAAACAAGGCTAATCTAATGTACAACATTTTTTCTGATGGCCTAAATAGAAACAGATGGAAGGTAAAATATATTTCAAGTACATCCTGCAGGACAGTAAGATTTCTGTCTACTAGCATAATGCTGTTTTATCTGGAACTAACTGGAAGTTGGACGCTGTTGTTTGTTTGGACCTGCTTTATTATGATCCTAATGCTGGCATGAAGGACCAAACTATAATGCTTTGATCCAGGCTATGCAGGGTAACTTATAGCTAACTTGTAATTTATGCCATAAGAATCAGCCTATCAAGTCCTTTACAATGTCATTAGGAAAAACTAATCCATCTTAAATACAGCTTAAGTCAAACCCTGAACCATATCAGAATCAGACTCTCTTTATTTTGCAAGTATATTATACATACTAGCAATTTGTCTGGTGAGAGCACAATATATTAGTTTCCATATTTTTGCAAGTAGACATATTTTTTAAAAGCCTTTATTTATAGAATATTACAAAAAGAAATGAACATTTGTCAAATTAGTGTTTAATTAGTGTTCCGTCCACAAACAGAACTTTAGTATAGATGGTTGAGATGCTGCAGCATAGAGAGCAAGGCCAAGACCTTCAAAGACCTTCAAGAATACAAAGGTCAGGGCTACTGACCTTATGTCCGATGTTTGTTTTTTGGGAACTGGAATAATGGCAGAGACCCTGCAGCATGTGTGAACAGAGCAGAGTTCAACTTCAAAGACTAAACACCAGCTAATATAAAAATGGCAAACACATAAATACAGTGGAATTTGAGATTCTAACTTGTGATTATTGATAGTCAGAAAGTGTTTATTTTTTACAAAGTCAAGGAATACAGCTGTTTAGCCCTGCCCAGTGATCAGAAACTACAGTAGGTGTTATGCGTGTGACGTAGATGGTAAACAACACGCTGGAAGATGCACTTACAGTAATGTAAAAGGACAGAAAGGTGTTGTTGTTTTTGACTGCAATAATTGGAGGAACCCCTGTACACAAATGGCCCAAAGACCCCAAAATATCCAGAAAGTGGACTAAATCTGTCAACTTTAAACAGACACTTTGCTAAAGACCATCCTGTCACTCCGTCATCTGTAGCGATCATTTTATACCTGAAGATTATAAAAACTATGGGACGTAGGCTTACATGATGACTGCATCTTAAGACTGACGCTGTTCCACAATATGGGCGTGTAAGGAAACCAGCGGGAGGTGTTCAAAAGCTTCAGTGTACATGGAGGTAAACCCGCTCCGCGCAGTTACTTCACCTGTTTTAGCTGATGTTAGCTAACATTAGCTTAACTTGCTAAGTTCGGTGGCAGAAGTTATACTAAGCTAACGTAGTTGAATTATGAAGATTTATAATGTCATATATGTCGTAATATTGTCATAATTTGTGAGTTCGACTTTTATCATATTTTACAACAAAAGCTGTACCTCTATATTTGAGTTTAGCTGGTTGCTAGGCTGTTGTCATGAATAATGTTCGTTATTTAGCTAGGTACTGTTTACACTCAGTATGAGCTGCTTTTGTGGTGTGGTTTGACTAAAAGTCTCAGGACTAAGTGATATGGTGATCTATTTCTTTACATCATGGGCTTTTTCAAATTGAAATTCAGGAATATCATCAGAATCTGAAGAACCAGCACTGGACAATTCACACTCCAAGTCAGTCATAATACTGTTTTACCGCAGCGTTGTTCACTGTTTCCCACCAGTGATGTCACACGGTAGCGTTCAGGAATTTTCGTAGCGAGCTCTGTTTTTTTCGGTCAATGTAATAAAAATTGTCTATTTTAGAGTAAATTAAGCAGTGAATTTCAAGTCAGGTTTATGTATTTTCAGTATCTTAAACATGTAAAATCACCAGGGCTGTTCATAAGTGATGATGCTTAGCCTTTAAATTGTTGAAGATGTTTGTGAAAATGGGTACTAGTCGGTCACAGCACCGTTCCAGGGCACAACACTGCTGAACCTTAACATCAGTGACCAAAAGAAAAGCTTTTACTCCTTCAGTCAACAATCAGCATTGTACTTTAGTAAAGAGCCAAAGTCAGGAGTGCTTTGTTCAGCATTTTTCTGGTTAAAATGTGCAAAAAAAAAACACAAACACATATGCACACACACAAACACACAGATGCCAGTAGCAGTTTAATTCACCCCACTCACCTGCATTTTCTCCTACAATGCTTACATTTACTAGAAACATGGGCCTTGAGGACAAAAGTCTGTGCTTTCTTCTTTTTTATCGACTCTTTTCATCAGTTCTTGTTTAACTTGTATCTTATTCTCCCCCACGGGTATAGAAAGCACTACGCTGTTTCCTTCAATTAAGAAAGAACCACTGTCAGTACATGCGACACACAGCCTGGCACAGAGCCATTCTGCTGAAAGCAGGTGAAACACTCAGAGGAGATCAGGCCCTGAAGAGAGACACAGCATGCTGAAGCCATCTAATGGGATTAAACCAGAGCACAAACATCCAAAGAAACTGATCAGATCAGGCTCGTATATGTCTACTATAACAAATTTTATTTCAACATCTTAAGATAAGCTACATCAAGATTTTAAGATATCTCTCTAGCAAAGTGTTTCATGTAATTATTAACATGAGTCAAATGCTTCATTATTACAGCCCTTATAGACGAGATTTGGCAAAAAAAATTACAACACAATTTTCCTCAAATGTAGTTGGTCAGACATGTTTAGTGTCCATTCCCCAGTCCCATCCACTCAAATGTGGGTGGTCAACCAGAGCCAAGGTAACTGAGTCGTAACAGGAAACCTTTAAGAATTTTTCAAAATTACATATGCTTTATTAAACAGTTGAGATGAAAACAAAATGGATTCAGAGTGTTTTGTTTTAAATGCTCAGAGTGGTTGTGATAGGAACTCCCCCTTATAAGTTTTACTTTTATGATAGTTTTGATAAAGTGTTGGCCTATTTTAGGCGCTTTATAACAAAACAGCGCTTTATAACAAAAAAGTCCATAAAAATACTTTTCCAAATTTTCCACTATTTTAACACCAAATACACTTCAAAGACATGTTTTTATTCACGGGTGGTTTGGGATAGAAAATGAAAAGGTTATATTTGTGTTGCAGACATGGTGACTCCTGGTTCCTATCAAAAGCACTGTAAAGAAATCCGCAATTAACCATTTCACATCACAAATTCTGAATATTTTGTTTTTGTTTTTACATCTCAGTGGCTAAATTTCCCATTTTAAGGTATAGTAATAAAAACCTGTTCAGTAAAGCAAAAGTAAGATTTGGAAAAATGACAGTCATGCTGTTTTGAATGGGTCTGATCAATTTGCAATTGGAACAAACTTTAAATTTCATACCCATATGCTGGAGAATATAAACAACAGGAATAAAAAAGCATTTACGAAACAGTATGGAAAAAAACTGCAAGACAAGAAACCAGTTTGCATTTTAAAAAATCTGATGACAGCTCCTGCGTGCTAAAGTTGGTTTCTTATTTGCCAGCTTGAAATTTCAATTTTCGGTTCCACCTTAAATAGTGAGGCAGTTATTATGTAGTATCCACCAGAAGAAGAGTCCACAGAGAGGGCGGCCACAGCTAATGCGCTTTATTAACAGAACAAGGCATATATGCCACTCCTAAAATACAAAATAGCAGTGAGGTCACTTAAGTCCATGCTTGCTGACGGTGTCCACCCAAGCCTCTAGGCCTGCAACCCAACTCAAAATAATATATTAACACATGCCACACCTTTTCAACAAATTGACAACATGACAAGTTCTCCTTTTTAAGGAGAGTGAGTGGAAGACCATGAGCTTCTTCTTATGCTTCCTTTTGCACGCATGAGAGCTTCAATGAGAGCACAGCCAGGGGTAAAATATTCTGGTGCCTGTAAAACGCACCATTTCACAGCTGCACCATTTCACAGCTTCACCATTTAAGATGGAATGGAAACATAACGTTTATGTGCTGGCAATCTCTAGACTTTCTAGACTTTCTAGACTCATAGCCAGTGTTAATGAGCTGGTTGATGAGTGTACCACTTTCAGAATTGGACAACAATAGCTGTATTTATCTAATGGGGTATGGTGCACTCGGCTACTTTTGTGCTTACAACAAACCATGTTGATACACATCCTAGTTTCCTCTCGCCTGTTTAAAAACATGATCTTTGCCTGTTTCATCAAAACATAATGTTATAATTTAAACCTTAGCTGCTAAATGGCATACACTGTCTGGCAAAAAAAAATCGTAATATTTCACTGGACCGTCTTTAATGTTGATTATGGTGCACATTCACAGTAGCATTGTTTCGACAAACTTATGCACTAAGGTTAACACTACAACATCTATTTCTGTCCAGAGTTGCCTTCATTTTTGGCTGAGATCTTATATTGTTGACTGGAGAAACAAAAAACTTCTCTAGCATAAAATCTTTTCCAGCATATCCTATTTAGTGGAACATTAAATGGGGTTAAAAGCTGGACTCTTTGTACTACATTCAATGTAACATATGGTTTAAATGTTTTGTGTATCATTGTATTCTGTGTTCATTTACATTTTGCACAGTGTCCCAACTTGTTTGATTGTATTGTTTGGTTTGATTTGATTGTTTGGTTTTATTCAATCCCTCTCTGTAGTCCCCCTAGCGGACAATTTGGATTATTGTAAACAAATGAAACATTTTTTGCCTCGACACTGCTATGATTTTAGAATAATGACTCTGTGTGTGTGCAGTGGTGTTAGTGTGTTTTGCTGTAGTGAGAGGACTTGGTAAGTAGGAGTGGGCAAGGGGAGCTGGGGCACCCTGGCTGTTACAGTGATATTTAAAAAAAAAGATTTTCTACTGCCCCAACAACAAAACACAATTTAAACACTGTAAGAACTGTTTGTGTGTTTGCTTCTGGGTTCATTAATCTTACACATTCCCATGAAAATAATAACCCATAAACATTAAGCTAATGTTTAAGCCAAGTTGTTTAATGTTTAAGCCTCAAAATAGGCAGAAATGGCCATTTATAGTCACTATGAAAACACACAGAACTTTGTTAATAGAGATTTTTTTCTTTCAGTGTAGCATCAGATTCAGCTCTTATCGTGCAACTTATTGACCCCTATTGTTTTCAAAAGCCTTGTTAAACCTGATCACAGAGCTCAGTTAAATGGTTTATTGGACTTTCTAACAAATAGAGCCCAGTCTGTGTGGGTGGGCAACACTGTCTCCAGTGTCATCTCTCTGAGCACCGGTTCCCCTCAGTGTGTTGAGCCCGTTGTTGTTCACCCTGATGACCCACGACTGCTGTGCCAGGTCCATACCAACCACATTGTGAAGTTTGCAGAAGACACGACAGTAGTTGGCCTAATCCAGGATGACAATGACCTGGGCTACAGAGAGGAGGTGAACCATCTGGTTGACTGGTGCGAGTCTAACAACCTGGTCCTGAATGTCGAGAAGACCAAAGAGATCATTGTCGACTTCAGGAGGAGCCAACCCAACCATACACCACTCCTCATTCAGGACTCAGCAGGAGCAAATTCCTGGGGGTACAGATAACGGAACATTGACCTGGTCCGCTCACGCTGAAGCTCTGGTCAAAAGAGCTCAGCAGCGCATGCACTTCCTGAGATGGATAAAGAGAGCAGACCTCCCTCCTCCGATTCTCACCACCTTCTACAGGGGCACTGTGGAGAGCATACTGACCAGTTGCATCTCTGTCTGGGCAGGAGCCTGTAGCACTTCTGACTGGATGTCCCTAAAGTGGGTGGTAAGGACAGCAGAAAGAATTATTAGGACTTCACTTACTTCCATACAGGACATTGCGACAAGACTGTATTCTGAGACTATATTCTATATGTCTTATCTACCCTGAGCCAAGGCAATGTAATTTTGTTCTAATGCACACTGTACAGTGTAAATTTGAATGACAATAAAGTTAGTCTATGTCTATGTCTATGTCATCATGTGACTGGTTTGACAAAGCCATTCTGTGTGGAGTGTGCTTGTTCTCGCTGTGCTTGAGTGGGTTTCCTCCAGGTACTCTGGTTTCCTACCACACATCCAAAGACATGCATGTTAGGTTGATCGGTCACTCTAAATTGATCGTAGGTGTGAGTGTGTGCGTGAGTGAATGTTGGCCATGCACTGGACTGGCGAACTGTCCATGGTGTACCCCGCCTTCACCCGATGGCGCTAGGATTGGCTCCAGTCCCCCTGTGACACTGACTAGCTGGATAAAGCGGCAGTTAATGGATGGATGGATGGATGGTTTGATAAATACACCTGGCTTTCAGATGAAGTCACAGAATTTCAGAGAAGTATAGTATATAAAGATCTACCAGCCACTCTACTATCTTACCCACTGATCATTGTTATGTGGCTGTTAGTAATTACTGGATGCGAGACCCTTCAAAAATAACATTAAAAATGTTCCCGCAATAGCAAGCATTGCCTGGTCATGTCAGCAGTACCTGTTACGCTATTTATACAGAGTAAACAAAAGCAAGGTCACAAATGACACACAAACTAACCACCAACACAAGAGAATTTAATCTTCCCCAAGTCAACCTTCAAGTTAGGGCAGAGCAGGAATGAAGATCGTAGCTAACCCCAAGTTTCTTGAGACCTGGGTCTCACTGAGCTGCTGACACCTCATCTGTAACATTGAGCTGCACTGAATACTAGTTGCAAGAAAAGGTATATGAAACATTTGGAATTGCTTGAACTTCTGCATTCTGGAATTTCTTGGATTTCTCAGGAAAAGACATGAAAAGTACAACTGTTTGTGTTATTAGTTTAGTTATGTCTGTAATTGTAATAATTAGACATTTTATCCGTAATCAGTTAATTAATTTTGGATTAATTTACTTTTTTTGCAAATGTTATGGTGTGTTTAATTATATTGCATAAAAATAAGATAAATTATAATGTTATCCTGAGATATTCCAAGGTAATCTTGTCAAGAATTTGTTTATTTACTGCAATATAAAATTTTACATAGGGAATTTTCAATTAAATAATTTATTGATCACTTGAATTGTGTGTTCTTTAGTATATAACCACTATATATGATAAAGTATAATAAAGTAAAATGATAACATATAGAATGAAATTTGAACCATTTACATTGACTTTGTAGAGGATGGGACAAAAAACAAGTAATAATAAAAAAATACACAGTTCTTCTGAATTCATCCAAGACATTTTCTCACTCATACATGAAGATTGATAGTTTCTGCATGGCATTACACTTTTCATCATTCCTCTGGTTGTGACTCAGCAGGAATCTCACTGGCATCCTTTTCAGCTGTATACAAGACATATAAAGATTATTCTTTTGCAAGCTCTTATTTACAAAAACAAATATTATATTTATGATAATCTTATATGTAGTGAGAATAAACTGTTTATACACTACATTTAAAGGAGACCCAGATCTCAAAAAAATGAAACCTACATAAAGCTTTAACATGTGTGGTCAGTTTTCTAGCTTCAGCTGGTCTTAAGACATTGACAAGATTTTTCTGGCTGTAACTCAGGTCTTTCATGATTCCATGCTGATACGGTTCCTTGAGAAACTTGAGTAAGTTGCACAGGGCACTTACGCTGTGGGCAGGTGACATGAAGAAGATGTGAATCGATGGCGTGGACCGGAAAATGGAAAGAGATAATCCTGATGGGCAAACAGAAGAGACAGGACAGTAAAAATGTCAGAAAGTGTCTGTAAAAAAACAACGATAGCATCCAAGTCTCCACATCTCAGCAGAAAGAATCCAGTCTCCACATCCAGTCCACAGAGATGACCCAACACAAGGTAACGTTATTGTTAACATATATAACCCTCTCACACATGCACAGCCAGACACACAGTAATGTATAAAATACCCCAGAAAGCAAAATATTCGGTGGTGTAAGTAGCAATTGGAGCCTAAAATGCAACAATCTAATAAAGCAGATATATTTAGTTTAGTTTAGTTTGATCGCAGTAAGTGGAGTCAGCAAGTAGGACAACACTTAAATGTAAATAAATGTACAATAACAAGTCATATGACCTTATAGTATGATATTTAGGCCTAGTAATAAATATCAATAGTAATTTGTATTATTTCACCTCTTTTTTTATTAAATCAGCATTGTATAGTCAGCTTTATACATAGAGCTGCAATGTGTTGAATTAAGTTCACAGGCAGCATTTTGAACATGATTGTCACAAACGTATGTCTGCTGTCCATGGCGAAGGTTGGTGGCTTTCAGAGAATGATTTCCACTTTCAATCCAAAATAAATGTGTCCTTCAAGAACCTACTTCATAAAAATAATAGGGAAAAGTATCAAGAAGTCAAACGCAAGTGAGACTGACAGCATTGCACTGACAACCGACATATGGCCGAGTATTGCTACAGAGGCATATCTGGGGGTGACATGTCACTTTCTTGAGAAGGATTGGAAAATGGAGTCCTACAGCCTGACAATGATGCCCCTTGAAAAAAGACATATGACTACAAATATTGCACAGTGGCTTGATAATGTTATTGCCAATTTTGTAAGAAAATCAAAGCTGTCGTCCATGACAATTGTGCTACTGTCATAGCAGCAGTAAACTTTTTGGCAGAAAATCATAGATGGGCATCAGTGCTGGTCACACCCTGAACTTGGTTGTGCAAAGCTTTCTGAAAAACCACCAGTCTCCAAGGGTGTGGCTGCTGCAAGATGCCTTGTCGAACATGCATATGCATAATGCAAAAGAAGAGCTAAAGGCAAATGCCATGTGTTATCAAGGCTGCAAGAACAAAGATGGCCAGTGACTGCTGCACTCTTGGACCCAGCAGTGACCCCAGCAGAAAACACCATTAACTTGATCTCAAGCTTGAAATTGAACCTGATGGAGAAGATCAGAATGGCCCTTGAGCCATTTGAAGGAGCTACAGTGTTTCTAAAAGGGGCATTATTATGTTACCCTCTCTGCATGTTCACAGCTCTGAAAACTGGACTTCAACTTGCCTGCTGACGAAGCATTCAAGGTCCACAGTACCAAACGGGAAGCAAGGCTGCCTAAAGTAAGTAAAAATGGAGCCTCAAGTACAGAACAGGATAACCCAGCAAAGCATGCCAAGGATGCAACATTATTCCAAACTGTGCAGAAGAAGGTCTTGAAATTGTAATTCAGTAAACTTGTAATTCTTGTCATTCAGAGAACATCTCTTGTCCAAGAAGGAGAATTCACTGTCATGGTGAAAAACAAATGCAGCACATTATCCAAAGCGGGCAAAGCCTATGCTGTGTATTCCGGCAATGTCCACACCATCAGAACATCTGCTTTCTGCAGCAGAAAACACAGCATTAAAGCACAGGTTCTAAATGTGTTGGAATGTTCACTTTTCTTTATTTTACCCACCGAGTGTTCCTTTCAAGCCTCATGCAAACACACATGCCAACACACAAGCAAACACCACATGTACCTCAACAATTTTTGTTTGCCTTCTACAAATGCCACAAAGCTTTTAGTTTATTTTTTTTGTTTGCTTGTGTGTTTGTTTTTTCATGATTTTTTTTTCTTTTAGATGTTTACTGTTGCTCTTTAATAAAGCAAATGTATTTCTTATTTGACTACTCACTGAAATGACCAGTAGAATACTTGCTTACTAAAGAAACTGCTGCAGCCCTAGCCTCCAAAACTACATTATTGCATTCAGTGGCATTAGTGGCATTACCACATTTTGTGGTAACAGTGTGGCAAAACAAATTCTGATTTGCTGAGCGGGAAAGCATACATGGCACCAAATGGCTATGTTTTTCCTTTTTACAATAGTAGTCCAACAGTATTCCAATTATCAATCAATAGTTAAAAATTTGGCAACAAAAAAAAACACTTGACCTTTTTCCAGTCCAATCCATTCGACTTCACTAAGTGTTATTCAAGATTGAAATTTACCACTGACCATCCAGGTTTTAATAATGCACTGTACACTTCTGAACCCAATTCTTATCATTTCAGCTTCTCCTGACATCTTTTCCACAGCAACAGGACGCATCTTCCCTTATGATTGGAAACTACTTGCTGCATCAGTTAGGGTTAAAAAGAATTGCTGCCAGCTTAAAAATAGTAATCACTGCAGTAATTATCCAGCCAAATATTTGCTTATTTGAATACAATTTTTAACTTTTTTATTGATTTAGTTAGCAAAATGTAACCACAGCACTGTAAAACAATTAACCTTTGAATTGTCATGATAATTATTATATATAATAATTTAAATGTATTTCAAGAGCACAATCGTGCTCATAAAGAAAACAACTATGTTGATGTTAAATATTTTTTTGTGCGCAACACTTAACAAAATAAAACCACAAACATATTTTGGGGTATGGATTTTGAAGCCACTCAAGTTGCTATGGACAGCCACTGATCAGCCCATTTATAATGTTTGAATTGTCACTAGCTTTGACGCAAGTAATTAAGCTATAGAACAATATAGTAGTAGTGATAGTGGTAGCTGTCATCTCTGAGCTTGACATTTTTGGCCAGTATTTATAGATAACAGTAGATCATCCAGTTTCAGAGACATTGTAAGCAAATCAATTTGATGTGTGGTATGAATATGAGCATGCACTTTGGTCAGCACTAACCAGACATTTAAAAACTCCTTTTATTTGCCAGCTACTTTAGCCTCAAATCTTCAGCACTGATGGTTCCCTGAGGGCACCGAACATGTATTGGTTGATTGTTTAAATTTGCTGTAAATTATATTATATTTTGACCGAGCTATCACTGTATAAGAGATATTTACAGTAAAATTCATAAGAAAAGGAATGATGTCTGCGGAATTCACTGCTGACCTGAGTGCAATTTATGTTGAGATTTACTTTGGCATCTGGGGTGAAACTGGTCCTAAATCAACACACAAGGTGAACATTTCCCCAGAGCCTAGCTCCATCAAGTGCTCCATCATAAATTAAATGCTTTCTTTCCGCCGCGTCCTCCTGGAGACCCTACAGATGCCCCCAACTTTCCTAGCCTGCCCAAATCTCCCCATCATTAAACCGCATACGAAATCATCCTCGCCAAAGGACACAAGATTTGATGATGATGACGTTCTCTAATGGCTTCATTCGAGCTGAGCTGTAATTTAGCCGGCCTGGCAGCGAGGACAGGAATAACAGCAGGTAGCCCTCTGGCTAAGGGTCTTTATTGATCCATTTGAATTTACTGGGTGTTAATAATGTTAAGAGTTTCAGTGTGCAGCAGCTTTAAATCTCAGGGTGAACGGTGTGCTCCAAGGCTACATAGATGGATGACGATGAAAATATTGTTAAAAGATTTCTTTATGGTCTGTTTTGTGTGCCACCGCTTGTTAACGTAATTGCTTCACAGGCCAGGGTGTTTGGACAGGTCAGGAGTGATATGAGATCAAATTTTTATCATGGATTGTGTAGCTCAAACTCATCATTATCTCTCTTTTTTTGGAGTGAACCATAAAAGCAGATAAAGCATAAAGCATTTTTAGAGGCTATTAAGTTAATGCTACTCATATCTACAGCTTCACTGAATTCATAAGTTTTGATCCACACTCTAACTACAAGAAACTGAGTTTAATGAAAAATATTTTCATTTCATTTTTACTATATATCATTCTTTTATTTCGGTCGGTGAACTCAATAGAAAACCTAATGATAGCAGCTCGATGCTCAGTGCCTGCTTCTCTTTGTCCAGTGTGTGTACCTCAACTTACAAGGATCAACCCTAAACAGGTTAACCAAAAACTATTACTGCTGAAATTTCCCAGTCATCAGACTTTTTTTTACTTGGATTATGGCTAGAATTTCTGACAAAACACATCTGAGTGGTCTCAGTAAAAAAAAGAAAGCTCAGAATGTCATGTTTTTTGACCAAGACATAGAATATAGATAATAAAGAGCAATGGACCAAGGACTGATCCTTGGGGAACTCCCTGTATAACAGCAGAACTGGAGGACGTATAATGAAGTGTCGTCTATCAAAAGCAGTGGACCGAGGACTGAACCTTAGGGGACCCCCTATGTAGTAGTAGCAGTGGTTTTGACTCACACTAAAATTCAGACCCTCATGTCAGGACTTTGAAGTGGTTTATGTTTTCAACAGCACAAAGCTTTACCAAATATGTAGACTGAATTAATGCTACTGTTACACTCAACCAGTCTGTTATTAGCAACAAGTCTGAACACGGCATGTAGAGGAAGAAGACATTCATACTGAATGACGATTCCTTCCGTGATATATAAAGATTTTCTCTGGTTATGATACTGATCTGATTCTAACAGTGGTGCCCGGGTCATGTAGGCAGGAGATTTCAGCCCAGAGGAGAGTGCGTGGCTGTAGATAGACAGCACAAGTGCTTTGTAAATGATAAGGAAAGAGTAGAACATGATGTGCAATTCATTTCTCAATTACAATTACAATCTGACATGAATAAAAAGGGAAATGTAGTGATTTGATCAAAGGGAGAACAGTTTGTCTAATAATTGCATGATATCAAAGGAATTGCACTAGTGCTTTTCAGAAACATAATCAAAAAGAAGCTGGCAGTGCTAGACGACAATGGCTCTTGGAGATAGCATCTGCGTAACAAATCAAACTGCCTGTACTGAGAATTTAAATTTGATCATTTGTCAAATGCAGATAACCATTTCCTCCTGAGGTGGAGGCCCCCGGGTAAAATCTATGATTAAAGTCTAAAAAAAAGTTCTAGAAGGGTAAACAGGCCATTATTTCCCCGCGGAGATACTTACAATCAATTTGCTCTTTCATTTCATAGAACTAAACCACAGAAGCTTGTCATGGAGAAAGAATCAATGCTCCAGGTACTCACAGCTCTATATGGTCGATAAACAATCCCCCCCTTTACCTACCTGCTGTTACTAAAGGAAAAAAAAAAAGAACACCCAAAGATCAGACTGCAGTGTGCGCCTATGTGCAGGGTGATGCAATGGCTGCTGGGCCTAGTCCCTTTCAGGCTCTCTTTCAAAGCCTCTTTACTAATAAAAAGCTCTAACTGGTCCAGCAACAGAGTCCTGACTCTGAGAGTGTTTGTGAAAATGGCCCACTGTGTGAATCAACGGCTCAGCGTGGAGGCTGGAGTGACTGTGTGTTGCTGCGGCAGGTGACTGACTGAGAGCGATGCAGCTGTGGATTTAATGTGTGAACAGCATGATGGGAAATGTGGACAGTCATCACGGAATACATCACGTATTGTTATGGGAAAGAGCTCTCAGTGCCTGGTGCGGGTTGTTTATTTCCAAGCCCTGTGAATCCCCGCTGTTCTCTGCGTGGGATGTGTAACACTACTTGCAAACAGTACTCTGCGTCTGCTGCTGCGAGTACAGCTGCACACTGAGCTCCACCTAGAAGAGGTTTTAATAACGGCAGATGAACGGAACAAGAATTTGTTAAGCAAAAAAAAAAAAAAAAAAAAAGATCGGATAGCAGCTACACACATGGCGGAGAGTGAGTGAGTTACCAACTTCATTAGACAGCAACATTAAAATGACAGATGGTGTTTTATGTGAGTAATCTGAGGAACAAATTCATAAACCTGATCTTGTTTGATACATTGAAGGGTGGAGAGCCACAGAATCTGGCACAACTTCATTTTCCAACAAGATGCTTAGTAAAAGCAAGAAATGAAGAAACGAGTGAAACCAGCAACACTTGATAATTCCACACTTTATTTATAACCAATGTGTTTTGGCACACCAGCCTTCTTCAGGGTTATAAATAAAGAGTGGAATTCTCTAGACATCAAGTGCGGCTGGTTTCATTCTTTTCTAAGGGTGGTCAAAAGCCCCTGGGAACACGTCATAAAAAATAGATTATACAGTATTAAACTTGGTTATGATGTCAATTATGTATTAGAATTTAAATGGAAAATAACAACAAACACTCAAAACAATTCACTTCTCCTTCTTCTCTGAGAGCGGTCTGAGCATGGCCTTAATATGCATGACTGACAACCCCCTATTACTGACTCATACAACATTCCCAACAAGATTCACCATAAACCAAACGCATTTTCTTTTATTACTACCTAAAACAGGGACATTAATTTAAATGTACATAAAGTAGAGTCAGTAGAGGCTTCAGCCCATATATACATACTGAACATAACGGTGCACACAGGGAAAATCAGAGTTCCATTTTGTTCAGTTAATCAAATTCACTGCTTTACAAATCGAGTCCTTAAGGCTGCATACTGGACAGAAAATAACTCCCAACAACACTTGAGAGCAAATACAACAACATGCATCTGTAAGTTATAGATGAGGAGTTTGTATTCAGAAGTTTCTGCAGCAGATAACTTGTATTCACGTGTGGTGATGGAATTCTGTGTTTCCTAGTTTTCCAGCAGAATTAAAATGACAATAATACAGATTAGGGCGAACACCTAGTTACTCACGTTGTGGTCACAGGTTCTGTTCTTCATCTGAGAGGTGGAGCTCCAGCTGCCCTCAGAGAAATATGCTCTAATGTCACTCTAAACAACTTATCCAGTTTTATATGACAATACTTCAAAGAAGGCAAAGCTTTTATCCACTTTAGTGTTGGATGAGTATCCAGCGAACGCACATGGTGAGTGCTGGTAAAGCATTGGCTGGGTGACTGAGCCTCAGACATGCCAAACATGCAGATAAATAGTTAGCTTACTGCTCTTACTGCTTGCTAGGTTACTTTTGTAATTGGCCAGGGTTATGCTGACAGTAGCCTGACCATTTTTAGGACTGACCATTGTACAGGGAAGAGAGGGAAGCGATACTGGAGAAATCCAGCAGTAATTTATTGGACTTTGGTAAGCTTTTTAAAGGATGTACTTTGTACATGTATTTCACACGATTAAGTTAATTAGAAAGAAAACAGGAATGTAGGCTCCCGGGGGCTTTAATAAAAGGATGAAAGGAGTGGGAAGCATTAAGCAATTAGCTAAATGGTTTAAACTGCTAAATAAAATAACTAAATAGCTAAATATTAAAGATTTTTGAGTACCCTTCTCCTTTAAACTCACTATGCCGTGTTCATCCCACAGCTTGTGATGCTACTGAGGTCAGTTGTACCAGTGTTTTGCATCTGCATATTCACGTGGGGGGAATATGAGCTGCATTATGCAATCCCACACATTTCAGATAGCCTCCAGATAACCATTTGTGTACACAGTGGCAAGTTCCAGCAGGGCAGATGACACTATCTGGCCATTACTATGCAAATGGAAATACTCAGCCGTATTTCATACTGTAGAATTATCTGACAGGGCTCCCTCTGTTTACCAACCTGCCTGCTCTCCAGCATAAACTCAATTACAGCACATCAGCTTTGTGAAACCATCATCATTCAGTTACAATTGACACTATCAAATCCCTAAATCCATTGTGTTTGACCGTTTCCTGACAGATCTATAGAACACAGTAGCGAGGGTACAACAAATGTATCTGCACCTGCCCCCTTTTGCATGTGTGTTTCTGAAATAGCTATTTTTTAATTTTACGTATTTCTTTATTTTCATGTTGAGAAATCCAAGGTTCTCTAATTTAGTCAAGCTTTAAGACTATGTAAAAAAGGTCACCCAGCCATCCCTGTCTGGCTCAAGGATTAGCCAAGTCTCAGTGATTTATGGTGATCAGACCATATTCAGATTGAGCACCAGGTGTAAAACCCAGACCCACACCCCAAGGCGCATTGTAATCTGATTACAACTGACCTTGACCACATTTAAGACAAGTGTTAAAGGAATGTGTTTTCCATAACCACATTAATTTGGATTTTGGAAGTATGTCTAGATACAATTTTAGACATAAAACACACACCAATGCAAATGTTAACAAGTTTCTAAGGGCAGTATTTGTGTCTTGGTCACAGGTATTGTATGGTCATCCTCTTTTCTCCTTGCCTCAAAGTTTCCAGATGAGGGCTTGCATAATAGGTATGCGGTGTGTGTAGTCAATCTACCCCCAGCATCTTCTGATAATATTTTTCTCTAGTTGCTTCTCCTCTGCCACAAATCTTCATTTCTAATAGGCCAAATCTGTAGCATTCTCCTTAAAAGGTGCTGAAAGAGATCTGAAGCTTTTCTCTCTGTCACTGCTGTCTGGGTAAAGTAGAACCGATTTAACATTGGTGTCTGACCTCAGGGCGGAGAGTCAGTTCCTTGGAGTTCTAGATGTTCTGTAGCACCAGAAATCTGTTCCTGCTTTGCTAGTTCTTGCCTTGACATTTGCATCTGTGCTCCCCTGCTTGCTGATGTCTAGGTTGCCAATGAAACATTGATTCTTTCTACAACATTCATCTTCTAAGGTGATCACTTTGTACCTTGAGAGTCAATAATAAGTCATTGTAACAAAAAGTCTGCCGTCAGTTCTTTAAGAGAGAATGGATAAGCAGCACTCCAGGTTGTATTCTAACGTATTGTCAGTCATGTTGAAGGTCCTGCTTCCAATAAGAAACAGGAGAGGTAGCCAGTATAAATATCACTATGACTCTATGATGACTATAGCACCTGGCAAGCAACCATTATGACCACCACTTAAACAAAAAACAAAAAAGCAAATTAATGGGTTAACACTGATGTTGCTTTTCATCTAGACAAGTACGTACACAGCTGTTAATGCTGACACTGAAGAGGAGGGTGTGTGTGGGACATTTTCAATGATTTCAATGAATTTTTTGGTGAAATGATGCCACCTATTTGTTTGGAGTATCAATTCAAAAGGTTTTATCGTCTAACAAATTATTCCTATAACCATGACCTGTAGTTACACACTTCAGAATTTAGCAGTTGCATCGACATAAAGGTACTTTCTGTGTACAGTTTGATGAGTGCTATGGTTGCAGAAATACTAATCTTTCTGGAGTACTATTTTGGCATGAGCATTTCAGGTCGTGTGACTGTACCATTTCGATATTGTATCACTCATAAATTGAGGCTAAGGCTATGGTTACTTCTGCTGCTGCCATTTGTCCATTTTGCTGACAAAGAAGCTTTTCACTTAACTGATTGCTACAAATTGCTACAAATTAAAATATTCTCATGACATGGCCATCACTGTCTATTGTCTATGTAAAAACTGAATATATATTCAATGAAAATAAAAGATGTGAACAAGATGTTATTGCATTCATGTCTTGCCATGTGGGTTTGCCTTGCCTTGCCTTGCCAAGCTTTTCTTTCCAGCCGTCTCCTTCCACAGCACAAATTACAGTGGCATTAGGCTACACAAACCCACTGCACTAACACCCACACATAATTATATTTAATAAAACAAGCTGTTCCTCATTTCAGTCTCTTGGCCATTTCTTCCTTTTTTTCATGCAACAAAAGCTGAATAGTTTAATATACAAGAATTTAATCACACAGAATTCTCCATCATTAAGTTATGCATCATATAGAGCTAATAGCAGGAACACATAACATAATTTCTGGTAAACAAATTATTAAAGCAGTTTCTATAGACTTTATATGACTAATGGTTTAACCACACTACCGTAGTACTAGGTATAATTACTTAACTCTATCAGGTAAGATTCTACTAAATCTTGCAAATGGCCTTCACTGTTTCTGTGCGCTTTAAAAAATGCTAATTCTTCTCATTATTTTTTCCTATTTATTTCCTTTTTTCCCCTATTTTTCCCTTTCCTATTCATTATCTTATATGCTTTTATCCTCCTGCTTCCACTGCATACTGTATTGATTAAATTAAATTGCCACCACTGCCCACAAAACATCTGTTTTAGCTGCTTCTTACTTCAGGGAGATTTCAGTCATCGTTCACTAGTGAGCGATAAAGATGTTTTTGACCCTCATGGGTGCATTTAAATGGAATTCTCCTCATTTCCCACAGCAAAGGAACATTAAGCAGTGAGCGAACATCTGTTCACTTCATTTAAGCAAAAAGTACAATCCCACTTTAACTAATGCAGTCAATTACTGCTTCTTGACCACCTTATATGCTCAGGAGTTGGAGTTTTTTTTTTACTGCTCTTGCCCTAGTTCAGCTATTTGGTGCATGTTAATGTTTTATTGAATGTGTAGCATTTAATTGTAAAAGGTAGCTCTGTATATACAACTACATGCACAAGATAAATTAGACTAAACAAATACATTCATATGAGTTATATGAAAGACTAGCCCAATTATAATCCTGTTTAGCACAGCAGCATAGTTAGACCTTTAAACAGTAAATGTCCCCTTCAAAATACACCTCATCCTTCTATTTAAATATTTAATAAAGTTTACTTACATGCAGGGATGTCAAATTTATTTCAGGTAATGGCCCTATTTCACTAACTCCAATGTTAAATAGGCTGGACCTGCAAAACTGATCTAGTGGTTAGACTAAAGCTAGTCAGTGTAATATTAGTTGTTGAAGACTGCATTATTATTGATTCTTGACAGAACATTTTAGCCACAAATGTGAGCACTGTGAGCACTAGCGTAGCTGGTTAAATGGTCCTTACATTATATATCATTAAACATCACATTAAAATGAATGCCAACAAATACAATTAGCTTGCCTCAAAGCTGTTTGTTAATAGTTTTGACACTGAGCTGTGAGTGTGGTCTTCCAGAGACTTCCTTCTAAATTTAGTTTCAGCTTTAGAAATAAACTTATATGTACAATAAATACTATGGCAAAAATAGAATATTGGGATACTTTAGGAAAATTTTACAATACACAATATGTCACAGTATTTATTATTCAGACATCTGATCATCTGAGCATACTGTAAAGTTTTGTGATATAATTTATCAAGATAATGTAATATATATATGGGGTATTTAGTCAGTCACAGCTTCTGTAATTTTCATCATAGGTACATGTCAAATGAGAGACAAAATGAGAAAAAAATCCAGGAAATCACATTTTTAAAGAATTTATTTGTAAATTATGGTGGAAATTATTATTTGGTCAGTAACAAAAGTTCAACTCAATATTTTGTGACATAACCTTTGTTGGCAATGACAATGAGAACAAGTCTTCACCAGGTTTGCACACACTGTAGCTGCTATTTTGGCCCATTCCCCCATGCAGATCTCTTCTAGTGCAGTGATGTTTAGGGGCTATCGCTGGGCTTAGACTTTCAACCCCCTCCACAAATTTCCTATGGGGTTGAAGTCTGGAGACTGGCTAGGCCACTCCAGGACCCTGGAATGCTTTTCACGGAGCCACTCTTTCGTAGCCCGAGCAGTGTGTTTGGGATCATTGTCATGCTGGAAGACCTAGCCACGTTCCATCTTCAATGCTCTCAATGATGGAAGAAGGTTTTGGTTTAAAAAAATCACAATACATGACCCTGTCTATTCTTCCCTTAACACGGATCAGTCGTCCTATCCCCTTTGCAGAAAAAAAACAGCCCCAAAGCATGATGTTTCCACCCCCATGCTCATTTTTACCAAAAGGTTCTATTTGGGTTTCATCTGACCTCATGATTTTCCCTAAATCTTTGTCTAGATCATCCATATGCTCTCTGGCAAACTTCAGACAGGCCTGGACAAGTACTGGCTTAAGCAGGGGACATGCCTGGCACTGTAGGATTTGAGTCTCTCTCAGCGTAATGTGTTACTGATGGTAGCCTTTGTTACTTTGGTCTCAGCTCTCTGCAGGTCATTCATCAGGTCCCTCTGTGTAGTTCCGGGATTTTTGTTCACTGTTCTCATGATCATTTTGCCCCCACGGGATGAGATCTTGCGTGGGGCCACAGATAGATGGAGATTATCAATGGTCTTCCATTTCCTTACAATTGCTCCCACAGTTGATTTATTCACACCAACCTGTTGTCTATTGTAGATTTACTCTTCCTGATGCAAGTCTACAATTTTCTTCCTTCGATAGCTCTTTGGTCTTGGCCATGGTTAAGATTGGAGTCTGACTGTTTGAGGCTGTGGACAGGTGTCATTTATACAGATAATGAGGTCATTTAGTCTCTCATAGGTGAAATGCACCTAAGATAAATGTTTTAAACCTCTTTTATCTTTCTAAGTGTAACAGTGTGTGAGTCGGCAGAGGCGTATACACACGCAAATGAGGATTTACAGGTGTAATACTATTCATGACAGACAGACAAACAAGCAAAGACAGGCAAACATGAACACACTGACAGTAAAATACAACGTAGGACCCAGACAGACTACAAACACAGGGTTTAAATAACACATGTTAACGAGAGGGAACAGGTGACACAACTCAGGACAAACGAAAAACAGGTGTGACAGGCGGGGCCAGGGCGGAGACAAGGAGCACGTGACAGAACAGAAACCCACAGGATGTAAACAAAGGCACATGGACGGGCAGGCGGAGAGGAGAACTTGCACAATCAGTGGCTGACTAAATACTTTTTTGCCCCAGTGTGTATACATATTTATATACATGTTTGCCCAGCATGAAAAAAATTATACCCTTGGATGTTTTTTTTTGTTGAAGTTTTTGGCTGAAGTTCTTGGCCATTATCATAATCGCTAACCACTACCAGCAGAAATAAGTGATATAAAGAGAAGCATAACAAGTGTTAACACTGGCATTGCTTTCCACCACTGGAAACTCTCTTGGTGGGTAAAAGGATGAAGGTTCTACGAATTATAATATATAATAAAAAATGATATATTATATAATATATATTATAAATAATCACAATCATAACACCTTATCTCCTTTTTTATGATTGGATTTATGCACTAACACAGCATGTGCTGTGATCCATGTTTCCAAATAAAACAAAATGCATGTCAGATGTTAAAACAGGCAGATTAAGCTGACATTAGCTGTCACCACATGCATGGTACTACTGCTAACCATTCCCAGTTTGGTGGTTAACATATTTTTAAAATATTCAGTGTTTTATTTATGAGAAAAGGAGAACAGCACTGTGGTGTAGTGGTCAGCACTGTGGCCTCAAAGAACATCCGGGTTTGTTTCCCGGTAAATTGCCCGTAGGTGTGAGTGTTGGCCATGCGATGGACTGGTGAACTGTCCATGGTGTACCCCGCCCTCGCACAATGATGCTGGGATTGTCACTAGGTTTAGTGGCTTAGGCAGGCATGAGGCATAATTATGTTTACCACAAAACATTTAGTGTATGTTACTGTCCAAAATGGCAAAAGACAACAAAACATTCTTTACTTCTAATGTAGGTCAATGTAAATAGATTCTGTTCCATCCAATACCTACTGTATGTTGGTTCATTTATCATGAAATTTGCACAGAATATACAGCCGCTATGCTCAAATGATGTAGAAAAATTACCATTGCAAAAATTTGAGATATATATGTTTTTTGGACAGCAGAGATATTCATATAGCAATAGACCTGCGGCTATTGATCATCATATAGCACATGTCATATATGAAAGGCTGAAAAAGTAATACAGTTTGAATTATATACTATTTGTAGATTGCATGATAGCCTACATTTTAAATAATAATAAGCAATAAACTATTGAAAGTGGTTAGTAGATAGCAGCAGTCAGGCCCCTCTGTTGGCCAAAACAAGCACAATGCACAACACAAAGACCTGACATAAACATCTTTCCCCCAACTATTAAAAAAAAAACATTTGTTGACAAC
This sequence comes from Megaleporinus macrocephalus, assembly GCA_021613375.1. Taxonomy (NCBI): domain Eukaryota; kingdom Metazoa; phylum Chordata; class Actinopteri; order Characiformes; family Anostomidae; genus Megaleporinus; species Megaleporinus macrocephalus. The sequence continues at coordinate 35,640,479 of CM038706.1, forward strand.
CTATTTTTTTACAATGAAAATGAGATCTAAAGAAAAAAACACTTAAAAAGCAGAACCATGATGAATTACACTTCAGCATATAAAAACTAAACAATAATGTGGAAGAGTGACAAATGGACTAACACCTTTGAATTCATTTATTTATGTATTCAATGAATGACACATAACTTTTAACCTAGCAGTACTACATCTCAGATAGGTTGTCCATGAAACACATTATGTGTTCTTATCTTAAAGGTCTATTTACACTTATTTTTATGAAGAAGCTTCAAGCAGAAGCACAGCCTCAAACTCCCCCACTAACATATGAAAATACTTGTAGATTAAATTGTTTTTCAGCTACAGCTCCTGCAAGAGGTGGCGAACTCCCCATGTTGTTGTCTTTGTTGGTAGAATGCGATGGACCCAGTGTGTGCACTGTTTAGTTGCAGTACTTAAAAGAATAAACATTTTTAGAGTGTTTAGGCAGAAAAACACTTGTACTTGGTGTGAATGTTCAAGGTTTTTTGTGCAAAAAAAAGCATACTGTGTGATTAGGCCTTAGCCTTAACTGTTTTCCTGAAGGCAAACTTCTACTGTGTGCTTGTACGTGCAGCGTTATTGTGATTTGCAGTTTTTAACCAGTAGAGATAACTTATGCTGTATATTGTACGGAGTAGAGTGTTGCAGAGTGTTGAAACTTATTCCAGTGCTCCTAGGGAGGAGGGCCAGAAACACCCTGGATGGGTATCCAGTCCATCAGAGGGCAAACATACACAAAGACATACACATTACTATTATACATTTTAGTCAAAGACTAGAACTACATCAAAACTCAGTCAGTTGTCAAAATGGACACTAATTTCCAGGGAAAGCTCCAAATGCAAATGCTCAGATCACTCCACTGACACATTGGATGATCAGCATCAATTTTGGTCGACATTTCCTGGAAAACAAGGACGTCTGATCAGCCAACATGTCAGTGGAGCAATCTAAGTATTTGCATATCTAAATTTATTTCACATAGTCCTACATAATATTGTCCTGGAATGCTTACTGGCTACTGTTTACTTGATCAAATATTAGGCAGATGAGCAGTCTTTGTCAGACTAATACTGAACCATTGGTGGGCATATAAACATAGTTAATGGGTTAATCAGTTTTGCTTTCGAGATCAGTGACTTTTCAAAGGATCTGCTGTTGAGGACAGCCAATCAGCTCATGTTCTCTTCCAAACAGAAAGAAAACAGATGTAAAAGGAACATGTGGAAGGCAAAACAACCAAAAAAGGGTTTGTCCATGTTGGGCAAAGATGGAGCCAAGCCAATCGCTGAAGTATGGTCATCTCAGTGAAGGTTTTGCAGTAACAGGTTATTATAAGTGTGATTTGGAAATGATCTTCTACTCTGCATCAAATAGCATTTTTTCATCATTATGAATCATGACAATGGCTGCAAAAGTGGCCAGATGAGGAGAAATCTTACACAGTCCAATGGCTCAATGAAAAAAATACAATTAAAACATAATACAGGACAATAATGGTAATGATGTTAAGATCACAAGAGTAAGAGTGTAATAGCTTTCTAATTTGTATTAGTCAGTTGGTCCAGAGATCTTCCTTTTCAGATTTTTTGGAACTTCTATGTTGGCAGAAGGATTTCTCTTTTTTAATAAAGCAAATTTAATAGTTTTCTTTTGTACCCTGAAGAATTTCAGGGTAATCCAAGGCATTCTGCAGACAGTGATTTACTATCATTCTGGTCCATCAGAAAGTCCTATTTTACCATTAAAAAGTGACCTTTTAGAGCTCATAACAAGCCTAAATAGGTGTGCGCTGCTTATATGTGCACTTATGGGAGTTTCCCTTTCGGGGAACACATTACTGAGAAGAGATGATTATAATGAACCACCCACTCCTGTTTACCAATAATGACTGTGCACTAGTTAACGCTTGTGAAAAACCTGTCTTGTTTTTGGTATTAATGGAAGCTGTTATTTGTGTTTAGAGTCAGACAAGAAAGAAATTGTATTTATTTCCAGTGAAAACAACAAATGCGAATTTCTTTGAAATATCATTATTTCTAATTTGTTTGAATGGAATGAAAAAGCCTAAAACAAAATCAGTGCAGTATGACAATGTTATTTAGATTTTACAAATTTCTTCAAAATGTCTAGGGATCTGACAGTTTTCCATATGATATTCGATAGCACATGTGAAAACATTTTTGGGATGTGTTTAACCATGATGATGGTGTTTGAGCTGACATTACAAACAAACAAAAAATTAAATTAAAGGAAGGATGTATGAATCAAGTATCAAACAATGGAAATTAGAACAAACAATTTGAATTATACATTTTGATCAGGAACATGTTATTTCAAATCTGTATTTAAAAAAATATTTTTGTACTTTTAAGTAGGCCCATTGGACACCTGGAAATTACTGCCCAATAACTGTCCTTTAAGGACGTTGGCAATCTAGAGTGCTACTAATAATCTAATGGCAATAATGATAAGTCATTATACAGCAAAGTCTTAATAAAGTAGATAGAGATAGGACTGTTCATAGTTACAGAATATAAAAAAATATATAAAACTTATTTTCTCAAATTATGATAACATTTCTGAAGTGTGCTCCCAATGTATGACTTTAGGTCAAAGATCATTATGATTCATATCCATTAAGATGAAGGATAAAGAAATCTAGAAATCCCTGGGAACTGAAGTGCACACATTGGAACCAAAATTTGATTGATTCATAGTTTCATTATTAAAATCAGTGTAAAACATTTTCTCAAATGAAGTAAACTTTCTTTGTGCTGAAATGAAAAAGATATTATGATTTTGTGTGTGTACAATGCTTCAAAGCCGGGTTTGATAGTCATGCACTGCTTAGTGTTCTTCTCAAAATGAGCTAAAACCGTCACTGACAACACATTTGATAAAGTTTGAGTTTGTGATGATTGTGTTGTTACTAAGAAAATCTAATGAGTATCAAGTGTAAATAAAGCAACTGCACACACATTAATATTTTAAAATTGTATTTCATCATCACTGTAACCCGCCATTAAATTCAACCTGGTTTTCTTTGAAAATGAAATAAGTGAAAAAGTATAGTCAGGTGAATTGAACTTGGCCATCTTAAATATAGATGAAATACAGCAACAGGTCATTCAATCAACTTAAGACGCCATACAACAGCAAAAAGTGAACAGAGCGTGTTTGGGATTAATAAAAATCTCATTTTCAATTACACAGTAATAAAACCCTTACTCTAGAAATTTATATAGCCTAACTTAACTACTAATGTCTTAAAACTTTATGTAAAATGCTATGAGAACAAATGGCTAAACTGAACTACATATCACTGAAACCAATGACTCTAGAAAACCTGGACAGCGCAATTTCTCTCAAAAGCAAAGCTGAAAAGTGACAACAGAATTTAAAGGAGAATTTTTGTGTAAAGGTGGTGATCCTCTAAAAAACCCTGCACTGACCTGAGAGAGAGAAAAAATTATTACTGACAACATACATTGTCATTTCAATCTAGCAAAAAACTGAAATCCATATAACTTAAGATAGGATTTAAAACTATAACACATACAAATTTTAGATCAGCTGCACAAAGTTATGTTACTCAGTGAAAATAGTCCTGATAGGTGGCATTCTTAACACAGCTCAGCGACCCTGTGTCTCTCTCTCGTACCTACTGAGCTACATGTGTAGCTGATATTAGCGCTGGAGATTTAGTCTAAACCACACTTCTTGTGTGCTGAGCGCTAGCACCCGTCTGTGGCATGAGACGCTGGCTACTAGCTAGTGATGTGTCGGTTGTGAGCGAGCTGACTCTTAAGTGAACGGTGGAAATCGGCTCCTGAATCTAACAGACAGAAACGGTAAACTGCTGAGCTGAACGAGTCGGTTTCTCTTGGTGTGTTAATCCAAACGATCTCAGTTCAGAGCCGGAATGTCCAGTGTTTCTAGGCACAGACATTTCTAGGCATTTTATGAGCTGCATAGCATTTGCGCATGTTTTGCATGTTCAGGTTCTTGTATTCTATGATTTATATTTGTCTGAATGACAGCATAAAATCATAAAATCACATTGTCTTTGTGCGAATTCACACCCAGTTAACCTAGCTAGCTATAGTACAAGCTGAAACTCCAGTCGGAGTAGGACCCCACGTGACGTCATTGTAGCTCAGTTTTTTCACCGCGCTGAGACATGCTGAAGCTAAAGTTCCAAAACGCAATGCCATTTACTTTACTCTCCCTCTCCTCTCTTTTAAACCAAGAATTTTAACTGATTAGTAATATTACTTCTATCTTAAATATTTTATTTGAAATTTGGCAAAAATACTAAGCACATTCTAAAAATCAAATTGGTTAGTTAACTAATAATTTATTTTCTTGAAGTAAACCTAAACAGTAATGTAAATTTAGGACAAAATGAACTGTTGGAGATTTAATTATTTATTTTGATATGCCCAACTTTATATTGATATTGATATTGATATGTAACAAAAAATAGTAACAAGCATTTTTTTAATTAAAAAATTACAACATTGAACTTAAAAGAAAGGTTCAGTTGCAGATATTTACTGAACACATCCTAACCATCACATAGATTAAATTTTATCACCAGCATGAACCAACATAATTATGCATTGATTAGTCATTAATTGGGTGCTGAATTAGAAAAAAATATATTACATGAATCTTATTTTAAAGACCAAACATTTTACTTTTACTTGCTATTATAACATAAATGATTAGTTTAGATTTGACCAAGAACCAATGCAGAGAATAATTACTAAAAATAAAAGCACAACAAAGAGCCAAATATGCTCAGGATTTTTCTTTAAGATATTCTTGTGAAAGAAAAAAACAGATCGCTTGCCCCATTCAGTTTGCCATTTGTTGTCTAGTTAAAAAAAAAAAAAATCAATGGGGCTGGTAAAGTCCCTTTAAAGGCAAGTCTGTTCCTGCAGCAGCAACCATGAAGTTTATCTTACATAGTATGACTTGACCTGGATCCAGACACAATGATACAAGCTAGATTTAAATGAGGGAGGCTGAGATTATTTTAAGCTTTAAGTACAGATCAGTGGCACTGACCTTGAGAAAAGAGGCGCGTCATTATCTGGCAAGAAACCGAGAAGGATCACCCACTCTCCCTTTTTCTTCCTCCGCCGTTCTGCAGACCTTGGGACTTCCAGAGCATTAATATCTGGCTAAGCTAAGGCTCTGAAATAAAAATATATCAGAAATACACTGGAGGTTTGATTCCAGCTATGCATGAAACATGAGCCCAATGCAGTGAGTAATGCATTCACACATCCAGTTGTTAGCAAAGGATGCGTTCTGAGCATCTTTTTGAGTTAAAAAGTCATAAACTCAGCAAGGAACAGAAATAATTAGCAATTATGACAATTGCTATCATTAAGATGTGTAATACAGGGGATGTTAGGGGGCAGTATCTCTCTCTGATCTCTGAAAATTAACTTATGTAACACCTATTACAATACTTATGTTTAGCTGCTGCACTCACAATCAGCACAATCTTCTGTCCTGCTTGTCTACCTAGAGATGCAGCACTGGTCTGCTTCAAGGTTGCGCTATAGCAGTCTAGTTATGGTTCAGTGGTCTTTCATAGTGTAGCAACTGTAACAACGTCCTGGATAAAAAGTTTAAAAACTGTACAATATGCCTTGGAATGTTTGAAGAATTTGAAAACAGTCCATTTTTTCAAGAGATAGAACTGAAGACAGAAAAGCAGATCTAGAATATCTTAATTAATATGAGGACAATATTTTACCAAACTAGACAAGAGTACAGAAAAGGTTGTTAAACCAGACATTTTGTTGAGACGTGCTGCTGTGGCAAGTGAGTTAGCAGCCAGCCAATGCTGGAGTAGTGAGTAGTCATGGGACCTCTGAATACCAGGGGGAATTTCACTCACTTGCACACTAGCATCATATCTAGTCTTCCTGATGTGGTAAGCTAGTGTAATAACTTGATAAATGGTAAATTAACATAGTAGTCAATATATTTAAACAAATATCTTCTACATCAAAATTCTGAGATTTACTATTCTGTGAATAAAATTTGTATTGCATTGTGTCTATTCAGGTTGAGGCAAATCACCAGGCTACAGCTTGAAGGGAATATGCTTTGCTAACTACTAATGAAAGATATTGTTTCCCTACACATATTACAGACTTTACAGTGGGTGAATATTCAAGTCATGTTATCCTGCTAAGGCTCCTCAGACATTGGTCCTAAATTTGACCAGAATCAATATTGATTTATTATTATTATTATTGTTGTTGTTGTTGTTGTTGTTGTTGTTGTTGTTATTTAAGTGTTTTGAGAAAACAGCAACTGGACTGCAGCAGCTTCTGGCTTCCCTTTTCATCCACACAAATAATCTTTCCTTCCTTCAGATCTGATGACAATAAGACTCTTTTGAAGTGTCTTCTCTTCAGCTTCATTATTCCATTAGCATTCACTTCCATTCATTCATCAGTGCAGTGTGTGCTTGTGTTTAAGTGTATTTTTTCCTGCAGTCACTGAAATCAACAACAAAAACAGCAACGTGAGTCTCTAGGGTGTGTTCCATTTAAAAGGAACTTAAATGCTAAATGTATCCTGCATAGGATTTTTAGACATTGGATGGACATGATGGACATTTAATGGACATAAAACTAGACAAAACATTTCAATAACAAATGTTTTCATAAAACACATCTAGTGGTTGATGGTGCACAATAGTCTTTAAAATATCGATTAGTCATTGTGGCCTTGGTGTTCCTGTCTTTAACTTATAACATTAAAAAATCATTTGTGTGACAACCTCAAAATGTATAGCACATACGTAGACTGAGATTCAGATTAATACATATATAAAAAAGTCCCAGACTTGCTTTTACAGCATAAAAACTTATATTTAATATTTAAAAATCATATATTTTCTGTGTCATACAGATAAATAATGTTTTCTGATTTAATTATTTTAGCTGAATATGTTTTGTCAGATATGACACTGCTTCTGCAGTGTTTGGACTTAACTGTTTAAAATATGCATAAAATATGCAGTTTGCTACAAAACTTGATAAACATTTTTTCTGAAGGCCTTTGATTATCAGTCATGACAGACGAATACATTTTCATAAACTCTACCCTCATGTTGCGCATTGGACCTTGTTCAGCTGATGCGTGCTTTGACACAATTGATTACCACTCAGAGCTCATATTGTTTATTTTTGTATACTGATGCTCAGTAGATACAGCATGCATGAGTAGGCTGTATCTTAACAAAGCAGTCCTGTTTATTTATTTTCCTTTTAATTTTTTTTAAACCTATTATTGAATACAATTAATACAGATTTGCCTGTTGGCAACACCTCAGGTGCTGATGACTAAACCTTTACTTTACAGTGAGCTATCAGTTTAGATCTATACAATGTTCTGCTTGCATGATGTCACTGATGATTGGTCATACATCACTTCTTGTAATCTTGATCAGCAACATCTCATGTCATCTTCCAAATACTGACATATTCATAAATACTAAAATATTTATTTGTATTATTTTGTTGTAATGCATGTGTTATAATGTCCCTGTAGATAGTCTTCAAATAAATAAAAAACTAATCTATACAGACTCAAACGATTAAAACAGCTGGGAAATGCATGACATGCATAGTCCCACATTAACACATTATTCATCATATCATATTTCTAACTCATTAAATGTTGTTTTTAAAGACTGTGCAATGTAATTGCACCCTGGTGATCACCAAGTGTGTGCTTGCTACTGAACATTAACAGTAAATTAATATTGTAGTCTGTTACCTCTTACAGTCGGAAGTCCATCAAATGCTTACCTACTGCATGCATCTGGATCATAATTACAGTCTATAAAAATGAGATCAAGAAAAAACAAAGTATCTTTTAATTTTATTTCAGCAGCTGTGTTGCTCTTCAGCCTCTAGCTGTGAAATTAACCTTGCCAAGAGTTAATTAACAGAAGGAACTGCACCAAAAGCCAAACTAGTTGATTAACTGATAGTTTGTCTGGGTGCTATCCAACAACAAGCCAGAGATGCAGAGAAAAACATCACTGCCTGTAGAGTAATTGCAGAGCTCCTCCAGTTTCTGCCCTCCTCCAGCTCGATCTTTAACACCTGAATGTCCTACCAGCACTGGCGACATGCAACTGCAGCAAAAAAATTAATTTAACAGGTCGAGTAATTAGCATTTACAATTCAACACCTTCCCTGTGGTGAGACAAAATGAGGGAGAAGCTCATCTGAATTAACCAGAGGCTGTACTGGTCAATGAAATTACGTAAGTTGAGTTTGTTAGCATTTAAAGAGTCCTTTTGTTTGCTTGATCTGGCAAGAAGCATATACCATATATGGGAAAGTACAAAAAATACATTTTGGATAGAGTTCCTCTTTATTACATTAGATTATCCCACCAGACAATGATATAGCATGGCATTGTACGGCCTAATCGAGCTTTGTCGTGGATTACAGATTAAATGGCACACCACAGCCTGCTGTGATCATCCATCATGTAGTGATCTCCACTGAAACAGTCAATTTTTATTTCATTATGAATTGTAATTTTGCTAATCTAGAATGATACACAGGCATAACGTCGTTTTCACTTACTGTCAAGCAAGTGAGAGATCAATTCAAAGCCAAGGTTCCTTCCAGGTTCAGCATTAGATTAAATACAATCGAACTCATTTGCAAATTGCTTATTGGCCCATAACACTGCAGAAAAGATGAATTCCTAATCAGACACAGATATGATCAAATTATCTATGTCAGAAGTGCCCGACCCTTTGTGCTGAAGGGGTTTCCAAAAGACCTTATCCATCTTATGCAAGTCTTCAGGAGCGTCTGAGCCCGATGGGTAACACTTCATAATACTTTGCCGAGTAAGGTGACCGTGTATGAACTTTTCCAAGTTAGGAGACTATGTATGCTACAAACCTATTTTTGAGACACTATGCAAAATAAAATCAGAATGCAAATAAAAACAAAATGCAAAGGTGTCCTCATTATTTCAATCCTATTGTACATTATATAAGTGCTCGTTTTGAATTTAATGCCAACCACAGATTTAAAAAAAAAAAAAAAAAAAACATCTTGTTGAATGTCTCACTACTAATTACCATGATTGGGTGAAAAAGAGTTTTCTGAAGTTAAGATGGGAAGGGGTTCACCATTCTGTGAAAGATTGTGTGGGCAAAAAGAGCAGCAAGAGAAACATTTCTTAACATCAATGGTACTTCATATCATGTACAGACTTGTAGAGACAAAGGACCAAAAATCAATATTGGACAGTTGTGATCTCAGGGCCATCAGGTGCCACTGCATTAAAACAGATATGATTCTGTCGGGGAAACCACTGCATGGGCTTAGGAACACTTCTAGAAACTATTGTCTGTGAACCTAGTTCATTGCTGCAGCCACAAATGCAAGTTAAAATTCTAGCATATCAAGCATATCACTGTTTAAAAACACCGACACTGTGTTCTCCGAGCTAAAGAGACTGTCTAGCATATTATTAGTGCACAGTTCAAAAGCCAACATCTGTAACGGAATGGACAGCATTAGCGCTTATGACATGGGCGAATTGCACGTCTGTGAAGGCACCATTATTGCTAAATGATATACACAGGGTTTGGAGCAAGCTAAGCTGCAATCTAGACAATGTCTTTTTCTTGTTTATTTCAGCAAGACAATGCCAAATCACATTCCGCCCAACATCATGGCTCTGTAGTAAAAGAATATTAAACTGGTCTGTCTGCAGTTGAAAACATTTGATGCTTTATGAAAAAATATGACAAGGGAGACCTTGAAGTGTTGAGGTGCTGAAACCTAGATCAAGAAAGAATAGGAAAATATTTAACTTTCAGAACTGCAGCAATTAGTCTCTTTGGTTCCAAAAAGCTCATAGAACATTGAATTAAAGAAGAGATAATGCAGCACAATGGTAAACACGAACATGAAAACTTTACAAAACATGCCGGCATTAAATTCACAATGGTAATTTTGATCATTTTTTAATTTAATTTAATTCAATTATTGACAAATTCAAGATCTTCACATTTAAGCCATCCATGCAGTGAAACACTGATATTATCACACTAGTAAACAGACACACTAGGTGAGCACACTTGCCAGGAGCAGTGGGCAGCCCTATCACAGCACCTAGGGAGCAGTTAGCGGTTAGGTGCCTTGCTCAAGGACACTTTCAGTCGTGTCCTGTCGGTCCATGGGATCGAGCCAGCAACTTTCTGGTCACAAGGCTGGTTTCCCAGCCTTTGACTGCTAACACTGATACTGATACTTATACTAATACTTATAGTGATACATTAACATTTATATTCATTTCTTATAAGGGATTCAAATTATCATCAAATGAGGAGCGACTGTCGCACAGTGAAAAATGAAGTCAGCTCAAGGTGAACGATAACCTTGTTTTTCTTGAGTTAACTTTCCTCAAGGCCACCTAACCATCCTGAGTTCATCCAAACCGTTTTAGCTTCTCAGTAAAGCAAACAACATACAACTATCTGTAAGCTTTTATAAGTTTTAAAGAAACATGGTCTATATGGTCTATATTACTAACCCTTAAATTAAATGAGCCAAAAACGTTTAGCTATTAGTTATATAGTGGCCATCAAATGAAAATGACTAAAGCATAGAATATTCTGGGAGATTACAAAGAACCCCAGGGATAAGCTGAATACCCTACTTGCTGGGGGTTTTGTCATGGCAGATGTGACATCACCTGTGCCAAATTTAGTTGAAGAGGAAGTTTAAGCAGAAACAGGGAAGAGTTAGAAGCAAAAGGTGAAAATGAAAACAGAGAGGTCTTAAATCTTATACCGTGATGAACTTTGCATAATATGAAACATGAAGGTATCTTGCCCAGTTAACTGCGACGTGTAAAAGTATTTTAAGAGTTACTGCTTGCTATATCCTACTCCAAAAGGAGATATCTAAATTTATTCTCTGGTATATTTCATTTGCTAGCATTGTCAACCCATATTTTGGTCCCAAAAACTAAATCCAGAACAGTATGGATGATACAGAAAAACATTGAATAGAAAATATAGAATGACATCAAATAAATAACACAGAATCTCATTCTTTGTACTACACAACAGGAGAGGATAAACATAGCTATGAATTGTAGTCATTGTTTAATTAGTCTGTCTTACTAAGTGAAATGTTACTGTAAGATAAGACTTCTGGTTCTAGCAGTGATGAATATATCCACATTTCTGACTAGACAGGGACAAATTACCACCCTTTGTTTAGAAAAACACAACACATTCCATGATTTACAAACAGGCCACTCATTTTTTAAAAAAACTTTTATGTGTCATTACAAGACACATAGCACTGTATGGCAGTTAGGTTATAGCGAGGTTAAGCAAGCATACATACTTGTAATGCAGCTTAATTTTATGAAATCCCAGTGGTGCCGGGACATCATTTAATATAATGAAGTAAAACCTTGGTGGAATGCAGTAGATAAGGGTATGCAATTCAACTTGTAGTTGAAGTGAGGAGTAGCTTCTGGTATTTTGGGCCTGTAAATTATACAGCGCTAAAATTAATTTCAGGAACTTTAATAAAAAATAGATATGAACATTCCTTGGAGAATATTAGATGCCACTAGTTATAAACCTATGCAGATACAATTTATTCAATATGACTCATTCATAAGATTGAAAATGACAGTGATAAAGTAAAGAATATGCATAAAACATGCACATGATCGGCCATAACATTACAAACACCTCCTTGTATCTATGCTCACTGTCCATTTAATCTGTTCCATTTACAGTATATGACCACCTACAATTACAGACTGTAGTTCATCTGGTGTTAGACTCCCTTTCTCCTGTTCTTTAATGGTCACACTGTTTGGGTGGTGGATCATTCTCAACCCTGCAATTGTACTAATGTGGTGGTGGCTTGATAGTATGTGCTGTGCTGGTACAAGTGGATCAGAGACAGCAGTGCTGCTGGAGTTTTTAAACACTGTGTTCACTCACTGTTCACCCTATTAAACGCTCCTACCTTGTTGGTCCATCTAGTTGTAAAGTCAGAGACGATAGCTCATCTGTTGCTGCTCAATTTGTATTGATCATTCTCTGGATCTTTGTCAGACAGGGCGCTTCCCATAGGATACTGTTGGGTGGATATGTTTGGCTGGTGGACTGTTCTCAGTGACACTGAGGTGTATAAAAACTCCAGCACAGCACACTCTAACACACCACCACCATGTCAGGGTCTCATTTGTCTCCTGACTTATAGGCTATTGATCTCACTCACTGTGGTCTCTAATCCTGGCTGAAATCAACTACCAAAAATTATTTGCAGTTGTTTCTTGCAACTGTCAATACATACTAGGAAAGTCTGAAAATTCAGAACATTAAAACGTCCTAATATTCTTTAAAATTTGCTATACTACTTATATTATTTGTAACATTATATTCAAATAAAATAAAATAAAAAACAAATATTGAAAATGTCCACTAGATGTTTTACACTTTTGTAACTCCACTATATAAAAAAGAGAAAATTACACAAAAGCCTCAACAGTTAAATATAATATTTTTCCACCTTTTGCCTTTATTACAGCCTCCGTTCTTCTCAGGAGACTTACTTTAAGTTTTTCAAGGATATCTGCAAGTATATATTTTTTTCAATGTCTCCAAAGTTTACTCTCCAAAGTTCACTCTCAGAAGATGCTTGCATTTTTTGCTCCTCACGATCCCAATTACAAATTTAGACTCCATAAAATCTTTCTGCACATCTCAGATGTCAAGTTTCAGTCTTCGTCTTTTTCCCTTTTAATAACAGCTTCTTGACAGCTGCACATCCTTTTCAGACTGGCAGCATTTGAGAATTGACTTCTCACAGTGAAGGAATGAACAGAAACACCTGTGGATCTTTTTCAGATCCCAAGTGTAGCTTGAGTCTCTTAATGATGAAAGCTTTAAGTGCTGTTTATCTGATGACTGCACTTTTGGTGGTCTACCGGTTGTGTTCTGTTCTAGGTGTCCCATTTTCTGCAAATCTTTTCATCATTTCTTAAACTCATGTTTTTTCCCTATACAAATGGATTGTCCTCAGAAATATTTCCTTTGAATTAATAACAAGTACTAAATGGCTAATTTGACTGGAAATGAAATAAATGACAGGTGATCTCTAATTTTGCACAGCATTGTATGCAAGTTAAAAAACATTAAAGAGTAAATCTAAATGAAAGTCTAACTCTGGAAGTTCTGTTGTCCCATGTGAATTTGCAGCTCACTTTTAAATGACTCCAGCAAATCATGTTTTCCATCATTATCTGGTCCCCACAAAGAGCTAAACACAACTCCCCCCACAGACATTCCCATTTATATATATATATATATATATATATATATATATATATATATATATATATATATATATATATATATATATATATATATATATATATGGAGCAGTGTGTATATATATATATATATATACACACTGCTCCATTAACATTAATAAGTGTCAGCTCAACTCACTGTGCAGCACATGTCCAGTTTGGTATAGAGTTGACACGTGAAGAGTCCAAAGGGCTTTAAGTCCAATAAAGCAGATGCCTCCCCACTGGCCTGTGAGAGAAAAGCAAATACGATAATTACATCAGCCCTATCATCCATTTCATTTCCTGTGGCCTTCAAGAGTACTCAGTCCCAAAGCCACGACTGCCTCTCCAAACTAATAACACACACTGATACATGATAATCCCTGTAGAACAAAAGATGACACCGATCTTTCTACATAATGATGCACTGCAGTAACTCAAGCCTTGAAGGTGCCTCTGACATATATGCATCAGGGGAGGAATACAAAGAGCACAATATGTTGTTACATGTATTATTTATAGTCAAAACATCCCACTACACATCATATTACTAATAGCAGTAGATTAGTAATACATGTTTCAATTCAATTAAACTGTAGATACAGGGATTTTCCCAATGGCAACAATGAATCACTCTACCAGTCTGATTCAAAGTGAGTCAAAAACACTTTCTGTCCTTTAACTGAAGTAGACTTTAGACTAAATTAATTTACTCTTGAATGACACTATAAGCTAATAAAGTTTATTTTATTAAAATAGACTGAACATTCTTTTTGTCACAACTGTTGTAACTTTTTTTCTCGCTGTCAAAATGAAAAGGGAGACCAGTTCAGAGCATGCTTTATTCTTGAAGATACCATGGAACAAATATAGTCTGAGAAGGTCTAAGGGAAGGTCTAACTCAATCGGCACAGAACCTAGTCCAGCTGACTACAGGTCCAACTGGTCTTTATGACACTGTATGGCCAGGTCGTTATCTCCTGGGCTTGGGGCAAATTTCCTTGGGATGTTCCTGCTGTAAAACACAGAATCTGCTGAGCCATAAACTTTATGGCAGTTATCTACAGACTCAACTTAGTAGGCTGGCATGGTATGTAAGAAATATTAACAACACCATCAACACAGTAACAATGCCTCTGAAACTCTGAAAATGTTTCAGTAGTGACTGTTTTGCTAGTGACCAACGTAGCTCATTTTGAGTAAAACTCCAAAATACTAGCAAGTGCATGACTAAAAACGTTTTAACAACTTGTAACATTTGAACTGTATTACACACATAAAATCATCATATGTTTTCATTAAAACACAAACAAGTTAACTTAATTCCAGAAAATAAGTGTTTTGGTGGATTCTCAAGGTTACACATTGATTCATTGACTTAAACACAACAGTTCAAGACTGCTCACCGATGTCAAGCCAAGCTCCATTTATAGTCTAAAACATTTTTTTTGGTAGTGATTTTAAAACATGGAACATATTTTTTCAAATTGGAAAATGCAAAAAATTGCTTAACAATCATTTTAGGAGTTAAAGAAAAGGACAGCCACCTCCCACTAGAAAGTACCTTTTTGTATATATTTTGCTTATTACTATTTCTGTAAATGCCTTGGGTTTAAATAGATTGTAACATAATCCTTGTAATTAAGGGTTTAATAATACAAACTAATACCAACCAATACTAAATATATCTTTTTACTGTGGGATCACAATTTAAACAAATTTGTTTAAACTAATGAATGTGGCCAAAAAAACCCAGAAAACTGCATAACAGTTTATTTACTGTAATGACTGCATTACAATTTGAAACAAATTCATCCCCATATGCTCCTTTGTCTCCTTTGGCTATGCATAGACCTTCTTTTGTCCTTTTGTTTTACTTGTGTTATTTTGTTTTAGTTGTCTTGGCTGTTTGTGTTTATTGTCTTGGTGAAATGTCCATCTTCTTCTAAGATTATTGTTTTCCTGGTAGCTCGCTCTATTCATGTTTTCTGTGATTATGCATAATGCGGCAGAACATGGTTTCCACCTTTGTACTATGGTGTACATTACTATTATGGTGTATATGGTATATGAGACATGAACCCTTTTCATCTATACATACTTTTTAGTACATACTTTTTGTTTATATTCATAAGTACAAAGTCAAAAGCTGTTATGTGTGTTAAAGCACTGGAATTATTACATCAAATATGTTAATGTATATATGTTTCTTCAGGCCACAGGATTAAATATCATTTAGCTAATCAAAACGTCATTATAATAAATCTGGTCTGCTGATGATGGAATTTAAAAAATCTATGAGATGGCTGGATGCATAGAAGTAAAATGAGGAACCAAATGTATGTTGTTTTATCTAGCTTACTGATGCTCTTTTTAATTATACTGATCTATGCATTAATTCTAATATTATTTAGTATTTTTTCAAGCAAACTTATTTTAGCAAAAAGAATAGGACATTTTCCAGATGCTTCTGAACAGTTTGCCAAATACTGTCCTAAACATGTCCGACTTAGGTAGAAATAACTTTTCAGGTATCAAGTATTAACAACAATAATAGTATGTTCACAAGTCCTAATGCTACAGTTGCCTACTGTTGAAAATCTCTCTCAATGGTAGTATCTACGAAATATGTAAATGTGATATTTACAGACATAGGTGTGCATTTTGTATACAATCCATTCCTGCGCACAGCTAAAACCCGAATGACGTTATAAATAAGCTACTGCCTGCTGCTTCTTCATGGGATAGGAAAACAACACAAAATTATGGAAGTAAATAAAAAGCTGCATGTAAACAGAAGAACTGATATTGAGGTTGGTAGATCAAAAACTGCACCTGCATGTGTTTGATTTCTCCTCACAGTAGGCCACATAGGCAATGTTGTCATTACTACATACGCTTATGTATATGTATGCAGTTGCCTGTGAGCGGCTGTATTCTTACAGGGAGAAAATTGCTCTCCCGAGGCCCAATTACAATCCATGCCACATGGACTTTTCTGTGTTATGTCCAAGTGTCACTGCTTAATTGTGACTGTCCGTCTTTTTGTGTGGATGGACCACACCAGCTCCACACCAGGCTTGATGGGGTTTAGGTTTCGTCCACTCAGGGTCTTGCAGGGGTTAGAAATAGGATTTAGTGGCGGGAAAAGAGTATTGATTTTACTGCCTGCTCTGATATGGGCTGTTTGAGGATGAGCGATGTTGATAAAGGTGAAAGAAGTTAACAACAACCCAGAGTCCCCTAAAGCTGCAGTTATGCTCCTCAGAATACTGGTCGGCTGAATCAGAGAAGCTATTAACAAAGCTAACGTGCAGAAAAAGCTGAAGTAATAAGAATTTTCCATGGAGAAACAAAGACTTTAGTTGAGTCTAAGAATTGATTTATTCTCTTCTCAGGGTTGCAGACTAACCTGCTAATCTTCTAGAAATTGTCTGATTCACAGTTTAAAAAGAGCTAAATTATATACAGTATTCAATACATGTCATCCAAATGATCCAGCCAGTTATTTAAGATGACCTAATAAAGATAGAATTTAAATTCTGGCCTAACAATCACTTTAAAGCAGCAGTTTTCTCCAGCCTTGCTCTAGTGTGTGAAACAATAACTAAGTGAACAATAGCTGTGCTGTAAGTTGAATTCAGCAAAACCTTCATGAAGAATACATTGCATTACAAACGCTGGGGCAAAGTAATTGAGTACATGTGTCTGAGTGTGTAACAGCATGGCCATCTGTCTTGTCCTGCCGTTCTCTCTCATTTAATTGAGGCTATAGCTTTTCATTTCAAACAATGATGTGCTCAGCAGGTAGAGAAATGCAGGCACAAAGAGTTTACTCCATATCTACTACCAGCAAATGCATTTACACACAATTGCCTTTTTATTAGAAGGCACTGTCTGGAGTACAGTTAGAGACTGTAGCTCTCAGTTGATGCACAATGTGTGCCATCTTATCTGTTCATCAATGGTCAGTTTCTGACCACAGAGCTGCTCTTGACTGGATATTTTTGAGTGGTGGAATACACTTTACCAACAAGCAGTTACACTGACAATTGCAAAAACCACAGCACTGCTGTTACTGATACACTCGTACCAACATACTAGTGTCACTGCTGTGCTGAGAATGGTACACCACAGTTAGTGTTTTTAATAAAGTGGCCAGTGGGCAAACGTACAAGGTAGGGGTTTCTAATAAAATGGGCAGTGAGTGGAAGTACAGGGTAGGTGTTTCTAATTAAGTGGGCAGTGAGTGGAAGTACAGGGTAGGTGTTTCTAATAAAGTGGGCAGTGAGTGGAAGTACACAGTTAGTGTTTTTAATAAAGTGGCCAGTGGGCAAACGTACAAGGTAGGGGTTTCTAATAAAGTGGCCAGTGAGTGGAAGTACAGGGTAGGTGTTTATAATGAAGTGGCCAGTGAGTGGAAGTACAGGGTAGGTGTTTCTAATGAATTGGGCAGTGAGTGGAAGTACACAGTAGGTGTTTCTAATAAAGTGGCCAGTGAGGGCATGCATTCATACATATCTAAAGATCACTGCTAATTGTGCCTGGATAAAAGTAGAACAATAAGATCTGTCCTGACATGGGATTTATATTTGGTGTGATAAGTATATTAGAAAAGCAAATAGTACATGGTTGGTTCGAGGGAGGCGGCTCCAGTGATAAAAGGTCACTTTGAAAATTACTCTCAGCAGTTTCATGGCAGAGCAACAAAGTAAACAAAGCAATCACCCGACATTTCAGTACTGGTTCTGACAATTGTTCATTCCCTTTTTCTCTTGAAGAAATCATCTCATGGGCCAGTCCATTACTGTATTGCCTCAATTGAAGTTAGATGACCGCTTGGAGGGACAAGGGATGGAGTCAAACACAAAAATATCAACTTCAAAGCAGAACTTGACCTGCTTACAGGTCTCATTCAAATTCCTTTTAAACTACAAAAAAGGCAGACAAAGCTGGTTATGAATCCTTTTATGTTAATTTAAATAGCCTTAGGTCTTACAGTAAAATAAATGACTGACCATTCCATTTTGTCACCGCCAAAACAATCTTAACACAAATGAAACTTTACTAAATGTTAGGTAATGATTGTTCCTGTAGTGACAAATTAAGTCAATGCCTGGGTCACACTTCTTGGTCAAAAAATTTAAGCAGTGTGGCCAAAAATCTATAGACTAAAACTCAATGTTTTATGTAGTGAAATGAAAAAAGTGTGACAGCATTTTTTAATCATTTTTTTATTTACTTTTCCATTTCTAATCTAAATCTGATTTAAAATAAATAAATAAAGTTGAAATGGTTAGATTTTCTTTTGTTTACTGTGGAAACTAATTCAAAGAAAAGTCACAGAATCTAGAAGCTATTTTTACAAATCAGTTTGATACTATTAATACTTCATATTTACAACGTTTCAATGAGCTCAAACTGAGGTGTATGTAGCAAAATACTCATGATATTCACCTGTTATACATGCCTGCTGTTGTAAATTAATCACTTTATTGTGCTCACTTCCTGTTGGCAAGCTAGGACTGCATTTCTAACAACATTAAAGATGTGAAAAAAACAAGAGTGTTCATTCTAAACATAGTGCTTAAGCCAGACAGTATAATTATTCATAGCCTAGAGCAGGCCTCAATTTCTCCTGCTCTTTGTTCTCTCCTCCCCTTGTCCTGCTGCGAATGTCCCCTCGTGTAATGGATCTGCTATACGTTTCTGACTCAGGAAGAGAAGCTGGTTTAGTAACCTAAGTGTACAATTCTGGATTGAAAAAGTGTGTTAATGGAAGTTTATAAATAAAACATGGAACATTTCGTAAAGAAACTTGACAGAACAGTTTTCCAAGCCATATTCTGATACATGGTAAATATTTTAATATTAAGTCAACAAACCTCAGATGAAAACCTCTCCTAATTTAATCTAGCAGAAACGTTCAAGTGCGTGAGAGCTGATGCCGCTGAAGGGCCTGTTCTAAGCTAATTTCTAAATCACGTAAATGTGCGAACACCAGGGAACGATGGAACTCTCTTAGATGCACTGTGTAAATGTATTTGCATTTTAATCCCCATGTCAAAGTGTCAAGTTAATTATAAAATGGAAGGGAGAGTTGGCTAATTTCATCAGCGGCGATGCAAGAGTAGCGCCTGCATTTCTATTTACATTAATGCTGATGTCTGAGGAAATTAATAATATAAGTTTGGTTTCTGGTTGGAAGTGGCTAAGGAGAACACACATACACACACAGACACACACACACACACTTGGCTTTATACTTTGACAGGGCATATTCTGAATATGCTCCATATGCAACTATACCACTGATACTAATACTGATACTAAAACCATGAGTACCAACCAATACTCAGCCAATTTTTTTTTCTTTAAAATTCCCTAAAGTTTAACTTTAGCTATTTTTAATTGAAGCACTTTAATTAAGATAACCAAGCAGAATTAGACTCATCATGCTGAAACTACTTACTCTACTGTTTTGGTTATAGTTATATAAACACATGTTAGATTCCTGACATCTCAGTGCTCTCTAACTAATGCATGAACTTGTTAAACCCTATCAGCAGCACTCCTGATTCAATTTAACGAGGAATTAATTAGATACATTTGGATGATAACTGTAAACACTGGAGTTCCTTAAGAAAACATTTTAAAAGACAGAATATCCTGCTAATGACTACTAATAGTAGTTTGGTTGTGGTAGGCTATATTTAGAAATAAAATCCATGCAGCAAACTAATTTCAAAAAAACATTTTATGCACTTGTTAATGTACAGTTGCTACAGTTAAAAATAAATACAAATAATAATTAGAATAGTAATTGTGGTCCATTTGTAAAATGTAATAATCAACTCATCAGACTTTAATTGAGTCAGTATAACTGGTACGTCAAGAACTGTTGAGTGTAAAACTATATTTGACTCTTCAAACCTTGTCTTAAGAACCACTCAAGAACCACAGGTTTTATGGAACTGGCTCTAAATTGGGTATGAAAACAAAGTGAATAGATGAGTACAAAGCAAGTACAGCTATGAAAAGATGTAAAAGCTGTTCTAGCCGTGGAACTGTGACATGTGGTAGAACCAAAGCACTTGCAGAGAGAACTACTCATATGCTGCCCAGAAATGCAGTATAAAATGTGAAGTAACTGAACATTATATATATTTATGTATAGGTTGTGTTAACTTTAAAATTAGCTAAATATATCATTTTTAAGGGGTGTCTAAAGTTTTGCTTATATATTTTAGTGTTGCTCTCCCTGTCTTTCAGGTTCGCCCTGTTTTTTTCAGATTTTCTTTATTTTCTTTGCACCCACATGCCACCTCTCACCACATACACACACACACACACACACAAAGTACCCAGTGGATGGTAATCATTTTCAGAACACTGCATATGGTAAGCCAGTGGACCATGATAATGTCAAACCAATTATAATCCTAGGTAGGAGGAGTACATTCTACCAACTCTTCATGAGACCAGAATATTCATCATGACTCCCTGAACAGATGAAGACAACAGATGTTTTACTTCTTATGATAATTTCAATCTGAAAACTTCATTGAATATGTTTCTTAATTTTAGTGGGTTACAGACAGCTTGTTACACTCACACTCACTGCAGAAGAGATAGAGAGAGAGAGAGAGAGAGAAAGAAAGAGAAAGAGAGAGAAAGAGAGAAAACATAGAACTGCATGATGAATGCAACATATCCCAGACTGCCTCCTAGCATGAAGATGGAACAGGCAGGCACAGACTGTTCTGGCCCAAAACCCTTTCTGAATGAACGGCCTGCCACAACTCTGCTCCGGGGCAAAGAGGGAGCGAGACAGGGAGAGAGATAGGGGGACGCGGGGGCAGAGAAAGAACAAGGCAAGAGGAAGAGACAGAAAGTAAGGACAGTAAGGACAAGAACACAGTGATGAGGGCTAATCACAGCCCCGCAGACAGCCCCAGAGTAAATCAGATCATAATATAAAAATGCATTATGACATCAAAAAGAATGTGACATCACAATCAGAATTTGAATGGCAAACAACAGAAACTAAAACGTTCATGCAGAACAAAGTTCTGAGAGGAACAGAGGAGAAAGTGAAAGATGGTGAGTTCATGCATTTGTTTAACTGCAACATTCTTTCATGTACAGAAAGAAGGTTTAGCTTCTTTCTTTAAACAGCCATGAAGAGAAAGAAAGTTAGTGAAGTACTTCCTTGAAGTAAATTCTTACCCAAAAACTACCTACTTTTATATTACCTACTTTTATAAAATATATTATATTTTATATTATATTTATACTTTTAATGTAGTCAGTTGGGCTGGTGGTGTTACATTTCAACTTTGGGGGCATGCACTTTACAAACTATATGACCAGTCATACCCTATGTAGCCAAAAGTATGTACCTACTGTATGTGATCTTTTTGTTTATGCTATTTTAAGACTATTGCCTTTAAAATGTAGTTGCCCGCCTTTGCACCTTCACTCTTTCGGGCACTGTTGCCAACTCCTCAGTAAGGAAAGTCGCTATTGGTTGTCCTAAAAGTTGCTAAATGACATAATTGCCTAATTTTCAAAATGGTCTATTTGCGTGTATTTGAAGGAATAACGTTGTGGGAGAGACAAAAAGTGAGTAAAAACACCCTAAATACGTTAAAACTACAAATGAGCTCTGAATAAATAAACTTCTGTGGATTGTTTATGTTGCCTTTGAAATAGGCCGTGTCACACTGAAGAATTTATTTACTTTAGACACTGAAGTATCTATCTATCTAAGATGCATTTATATTTACATCCTGCTCTGTAGATATGGGGCGGGGTCAGCGACGGCATGCGCAGTGAGTGTAGAGGCAACTTTGTAGCTACTTTGTCGCTATATTTAGCAACTTTTCAGACCCCTCTAGCGACTATTTTTTTTAAATGCGACTAGCGAAAAATATAACGACTTTTTCTGGTGTTACTGGAGACTGTTTTTTGGGACTCTGAGGTGAACACACACGTTCTTTAGTTACTGTCCTCAGGGAGCAGTGGGTGCTGGTGTGAACCCCGTACCATAACGTTCACAGTGCTCAGTCTCACAGTCAGAGCCCCACCGCTCCATGTCCACACTACAAATGAACTGCACATACCCAAAGCTGCTGTTGGCCCCGCCCCCAATGTTATCCTTCAAATACATGTAAATGGACCATTATGCAAATTAGGCAATTCGGCGATTCGCCAGTTAGCCGATTAGGCAATTAGCGACTAGGACAGCCAATGGCTACTTTCCTTACTGAGGTGTTGGCAACACTGGTTAGAAGCATATAATTGTCTAAAATGTTGTATCCTGTAGCAATACTATTATCCTTCACTGGACTTAAGAAGTCAAAACCCTGAATAACAGCCCCGTACCATTATACCTCCTCCAACTTTCCAGTTCTCCTGGTAACAGCTAAACCCAAATTTATCCAGACTGACAGATAGTAAAGCATGGTTTATCACTCCGGAGAATATGTTTCCACTGCATCAGAGTTCAGTGGAGACATGCCATACACCACTGCAGACAATGCTTGGCATTGTACATTGAAACCTTTGGCTTGTGTGCAGTTGCTCGTCTATGGAAACCCATTTCATTAAGATTTTGCTGCTTATTTGTTATGTTGATGTTTCTATTAAACAGAGTTTGGAACTCTGTAGTGAGTGCTGGTGTTTGTTTCGACAGCCATGCTTTGGGAGTTTGCGTGGTGTACCACTTTATAGCTGATCTGTTGTTGCTTCTGGATGCCAAAGTCACTGAGGTCTATGGAGGATGCATGGTTATGTCCTTGATTTTATATACCTGTTACCAGTGTGTGTGGCTGTAACACTTGAACTTGAGGAGAGGGGCGTCCACACTTTTGTCTGTATAGCGTACGTGTTTATTCATTTTGACTGATGATAAAATGATTAAAAAAACACTTGATATAAAACTTTTTTATTTGTATACTGTTTTTTGTCCCAAGATAAAATGTCTGGGCACCTCTGGCACAAGCCGAGAGCAGTGAGAAAAGGGAAGGGGGAAGAGGCATAAGAAGTGGAAAATAGGAAAGGAGAGAGATGGTGACAGAGAAGAGAAGAAGAAAGAGTGGAGGGGAGGGGGTTGTCCACTCCTTTGGCTCGTCAGAGGACAGCCTGTTCCTCGCACACTGTCTCCTCATTACCCACAGGGTCACCACCGCTTACAAATCTCATTACAGCATGGTGGCAATGTCAGTCCTCGACACGAGCACTTCCTCGTGCCGCTAACCAGCCGTTAGACTAAACTAAATCCTCCAGCGCTGCCTAAAAGACTGCTGGGAGGCAGGTCACCCTTGCAGCTACGCACTCTTAACCGCACACGCCATCTCCAAAGGCACGGCCACGCGTTTAGTATTGATTTCGCCACTGACATGGATCATTCATCGATCTTGCAGACCAGGGCTGGGAGAAGACAGCACAAGGCAGCACTAATAGAGACTTGCTTGCGGCTCCTCTGTGACCAATTAGAGCAAGTGATAGTTCTGCTTTCAAATCACGTTGTTGAGGATTTGCATTGGATTGTTTGGAACAAGTGTCATTTGAGATGGCCTTTAAATTTTAATGTTTGGTAAGAAAAAGAAATAAACAAGCAAACAACCCCTAGCTAAGTAAGCTCCCAAAAACACTTCCTGCCATGAATAACATGCCCAGTACATGCCTGTTCTGTTTTTTCATATGCAAATGAGCGTAAGCCATTAGAAAAACCTAAAAAAAAAAGTTTTAGTCTGCAGTGTTCTTGTGTGACTGCTGAATAATTTAAGTACTACCACTTTACCATACTATCAGTAGCCATTATGACTTCTTCGCTGATGCAACCCCAACAGAAAATAGGGGCTCTAAATAGTTATTCTGACACTGCAGTGCTGTTCTTGCCTGCACTCATCTCCTTATTACATAATTACAATAACATTTCCGGGGCCATAATTATGACCAAAACTTTGTGAGGTTTTGAATATTGACCTTCATCATATAGCCATTAAGTAATTGCTTGCTGTGTGTATGACACCAGCTTCTTTTTTAATATTTTTTATTCACTGCTCCTTTTTTACCAGTTGTTTTATACCTTTATACCTGATATTACTGTTCTATAGTGATTTGATTCCAGTTACTGTTTAATTTTATTTAGTTAATTATTATTTTTTTTATTTCCCAAGTATTTCAACTCATGACTATAAGAACAAGAACACTTTACAGAACAAGACAAACTATGAATATTCAAATCAAGTTTGTAGTAATTAAGGTGTTAAATCAGCAGCCCTCACGTGGTACAGCCTCAGTTTGCTTTCACATACAGTGGACAGACATTCAATGAAGATGAAGTTAAATTTTTATTTAAATCTTCCATTCCACCTTAAATGATGTAGCTTTTGTATTCAGATGCCTGTATGTATGCTAGCATGTGACTGCTGCATTGTTTAAGACGGAAAGGATATAGAAGCTAACTTCAGCCTTTATGACACATTTATAACACATAATACTTATGTTTACATAATAATTATGTTTAATGATACATTATATAGACAAAAGTACTTGGACAGTACAGTTCATTCAGTCCCATTACCGCAGGTATATAAAACAAGTACTTAGCTTGGACTCTGGAGCATGAAAATGTGTTCTGTGGAGTGATGAATCATGTTTCTCTGTCTGGCAGTGTGATAGATGAGTCTATGTTTGTCAAATGGCAGAAGTACCTTACCTGTCTGACTGCATTATGCTGACTGCAAAGTTTGGTGGAGGTGGGATGATGCTATGGGGTTGTTTTTCAGGGGTTGGTTAAGGCCCCTTAATTCCAATGAAGGGAAATCTTAATGCATGATCGAGTTCGCTGTAGAAGAACTTGACATCGACCCCATCAAAGACCTTTGGGATGAATTAGAGTGGAGACTGTGAGCCAGGCCTTCTCATCCAACATCAGTGTCTGACCACACAAATGCTGTTCTGCATGAATGACCAAAAATTCCCACAGACACAGTCCAGAATCCTGTGGAAAGATTCTCAGAAGAGTGGAAGCTATTATATCTGCAAAAGGGAGAGCAACTTCATATGTATGCCTAAAGTTTTAGAACAGGATTTCATAACCGCTCCTGTAGCTGTAATGTGTAGGTGTCCCAATACTTTTGTCTATATAGTACATTATGCCACCTGTGAACGTTCTTACGTTTGTGGATGTGAGAGTGGGTAACACATTACAACACAACAACCTTGAACTACTATTACTCGTTACTGTTCAGAGGTCGGCTGAGGACCACTCGCCACTAATTGTGTAGTCTTATAGTTGTTTCTTCAATGAGTTACATAAACCCTTTCAAAACTCCCAAGGTCCAGATTTCCGTGTCCTCACACTAGTTACGGCTAGATATATTTCCAACAAGATATGAGGGTAGTAAAAATACAAGATTGCAAAATTGCTTTTACAAACTCTGTCATACTCTAAAAACGTTTGATGTTTGAAAAAACATAAAACATAGTACAAGACAAGGAACACTGTTCTTATAAACTGTGATAAACTGCATATCATGGTAATAAAAAAAAGAGCCACCTGGCACTATTTTACTGCTCCATACTGAATGTTGTGGATGTGTTTCTGTATGTCATCACTTTCCATTTTCCTTGAGGAACACAGGGAACTAAGAACTGAAGCTAATTCTTTAGAGAATTCTAGCTATCAAGCTAATAGGTAAATAATTTATTAGAAAGCTTTTGAAGATTATGTTAAAGTACCCATACATAATTCACACAATTACCAGAGGATGTGGTGCCGTTGAAATGCTTTTATGATTGCACAGGACTACTTTGGACCCCAGACAGGTTTCTAACTGAGGAAGCCTTTAGGAGGAAAAATAATATGGTTTTTTTTTCTGGTGAGGGTGTAGAAACTCCTCTGCTAACACATAATAGTTAAAAGCATGACTTGAGATGGAATACAGACAATTAGTCTGTGTGTCCTAAATATATGTGCTCTCACATGTGAGTGCAGCCGCAACGGTTACCTTTATTTACCAAAGAAATGCTCTGAAACACAGACCAGACACAATAAATCACACAGAACAGCAGGTTAAACAAGCCGACCAGAGACCACATAATAGGCCGCAAAGCTCATTGCTGTGATGAACGGCATCCAGAGGCAAAAACAACACTAAAGTGTACACATACATTATCCAGCAAGAGGTAACGCCGTGACTTTAAAAAGCATTGGTCTTACCGATTCAGCATCAAGCTATCAGGCAGGGTAAATGAATTCTTATAAACTGCCTCATTAGAATTATAAGCAGGCACCCTAAGCTCCACGGAAATCATTTATGCCCATGAACAATGCATAAGTTATCCCCCGCTAAACGGAATCCAATTAACATCTGTTTATCGGGTTGAATCAACAGCCATACGTTCGGCTGCAGTGGCTGCTGTTGCCCAATTAGTGGTAATTACAGTATCTATACGGCAGAGACATAGAGGAGTGTGTGAAGAGGAGGATTCTGACATAACGACAAAGCTGACATGATGACTATATTACACTCCTTCTCATTCTTCATTGCAAGAGCATATTTAAAACAAAAGCTCCAGAGGTGTAATAATCTAAAATCCATAGGCTTAAACTGTAACTGCTCTGCTGTAGATGCAATAATGTACCTCTAGGAAAGTTTGGTGCTGGCCACAGTGCCCAGGAACAAATGGGGAAAGAAATCTTGTCCTGGTTCTGATGTTGCACACAACCTACATTGTTTTAATACATGATGCGACATAATGGGGTGTCACGTAATGGGATAATCCAGTTGTTAGTATGTGTTCTCCTACTCTCCAGCAGTCTGACATAAAAATACTTGGAACAAAAACACATTGTTGGCAGTTTTAAACTTCTTTAGCAGCAAACCTGAGATGTTTTAGTCTTTGTCTCTGTGTTTAATTATAATGGCTGTCATGCGAATGTCTTTATTGACTGTTAGATCTGTGTAAGTGGTTATATTTATACAAGTCAATGTAAAACGTTTCAATTTTCAGTCATATGGAACTCATCCATTCTAGACAAATGGTCAAAAGAAGGCTGGGTTATGTACAAGTGAAGTTGCCATCTTCGCTCAGACCGAGAAAACCAAGCAAACTCACGTGTGAGAGCTAAAAACGAGCAACTACCACTCTTGTCCTGTTTGCTTAGAATTCTTTTCAAATGTAGTATTAAAACCCAACAATTTACAACATCATTTGGTAACTAAATTTGATCCAGGCATCAATTTGCACCTTTTTTTCTTCAGTCTTCAGCATTGAAGTCAGAAAAACAGTTTCATTGGTTAAATCTTGCAAAGGACTGCGACAATCTTAAATATACACTTTCCATGACTTTTTAGTGTTAGCTATGAACATCTAGAAGCACACATGATGGCAGGGTAGGTTAACTGCAATCCAGTAGGCAGTTTACGCTCCATATGCATGATAGCAGAGAAAGGATTTGGCACAAGATCCTATTTATCTTTTTTGGACTTTGGGTGAAATTTTGTACCGAACAGACATTATTCATATAGTCAAATGTGTTATTCATCAGAATTTTTTGACATATTTGACTTTAAATTATTGTCAACATCACCAATAAGAAGAAAAACTAATTGTAATAACATGGTGATCCTGCAAAAAGTTAATGAATTTATTTTTAATCAATAGGGGCAGCAATGCCATGTCATGAATTAGATGCAGTTGTAGATGAGTAGTTTGTACTTCATAAAAAGGTGTTAAAATCTGCACTCTTTTATGCAGCTTTGATGAATAAATGTGTCGGGAATGTTTGACAGTCAAATACTGCTATTAACTGACTAACAGGAACCTTATCTACAACCTGCAAACTTCTACTGACTGGACAGCTAAATTTGTACTGACAGTTTCTCCTCCAAAAACTTGATTTTGTTATGATTGTGAATTATTAATTAATCTGTTTTAATTACTACATTAAAAGCCAACATTGCCAAGCACTGTTCTCCCATCGGGCAGGCTGCTTGACTGCATGGATGCAAACATCAAGTGTTGTAATTTGAAGCACTGAGTGATCACAAATCCATCTCCAATGCATTAAAAATGTATAAATGATGTTTAGCTTTACAAATTACTTTAAAGATGTGTTTTGATAAATAAAAATCTTGTGCATGCACCATAAAGATGCACCATGCGTTAGATCTTTCGCATATTAACATCACATGTACAGGCGGTCTAGCTCAATGTTTAGGTCTCAAATGCATTTTCTTCCTTCACCAAGTTTTAACTGAATTCTCTTTGAATACCCTTTTAAATCGCTCACATATCATCACTGTCCAATGAAAAACATTCCCATTTTTGTCAATTATGAGTTTTCTACATCATTTGAACACACCAATGGTCATTTACATTGTGTAAAAATTACATGATGAGTGGACCAATAGAAGTGCTCCAAAATAGCTTGGTAAAAAATCTGGTTCCATTGACTTACATTGAAAGTAAAGTATGTTTTTGGTCTCTTCTGTAAAGTTGCAATTTTGGAGATACTTTTTTTTTTATTGGACAGTGACGATATGCTTAGGGAAAGGGATGTAATACCCCAGCCCATGTTATAAAAAATTCTTCTGCATGTTGCATGCAATTATGCACTTCCACCAGAGAGGTTTCTGAATCTCCAAAATGTATGTCATGCAGCTTTACGTCATGTTAAAACAATCACTCTGTAATGGTTATTAGCCTATAGCTGCGCTGCTGTTCGCTATTTCCTATCTGTTGGGTATTGTGGAGTTGTGGGAATTAGCCCTCAAATAGTATTTCACTGTGTGCTTGTTACACCCTAAGGGAACCTGTTGTGGTGTACAGTTTTTCATTATTATTATTATTAGTAGTAGTAGTAGTAGTAGTAGTAGTAGTATCATTATTATAATTATTATTGTTGTTGTTGTTTTCTAATCTACCAGAAGCTGTCAGCTAACATTGTGTTAACATTCCATTTCATGGTCCAGATTCCATGGATTAAAATGTTTTTTAACAGGTACTGTTGAACAGTGAGGTGCAACATTTCACTCTGTAAAACATTTTACTCCACAGAGACATAAGAAAAGCCAAAACTATCTACTTGCTTGTTTGTTTTTTATTTGTAATCACCAAATTATTTAGTTATTAGTTGCTGTGCAATATGTTTTATAGGTTATAAATGGATAATAAATCTAGGGATTAAGTTGGCCAGCTAACGTGAAAATCTTATTGCAGACTTCTCATGCAAATATCAGCAGATCACTAAAACTTCTTGGTGCAACAAAGCTAACGTTAAAATCAATCGTGATCCATGCTGTCTTCATGAATCCAGTTTAAATCTTTCTTAATTTAAATCTTCTCAGTCCCATTTAAGATTTCCTTATCATCACGCTCCCCATGTTATTGAGCTGAAAAAGTGGAAAAGTCTGCAGCACCAGAGAGATATATAATCGCTCACAGTCCCACGCCTTGGCCCACCCATAATCTGATAACAAGCGAGGAAACTTTCTGTGGCTTTGATCCGGAAAGCCGGGGCTTTTAGACGTGAAGGGCTCTGACACAGAAGGCTGAGCTGCTGTGGGGTGCCTCAAAGGAACCGTACAGACCACAGAGACATATGGGAACTAAAACAGAACTGAATTTTTTTCTTTCTCTCTTTTTGAACCTACATAAAATCCATACGTGCTGGAGCTGCATCAGTTTAGTTCTATTGTGTGTCCAAAAAGAGCTGTAATTGTTGCATTGCTTAGAACATGCATCAAGTTATTGTCTTGTTTACCAATAATTGTGGTGCTTGGCTTGGTCAACATAGTTATATTATATGGCCAAAGTATAGGGACACAGTTGTTGTTATTAAGTTCAGGTGTTTCAGCAACACACTTTGCTAACTGCTGTAGAAGTTCGAACACATATCAATGCAGTCTCCATAGACAAACACTGGCACTAGAATGCGTCATACTGAAGAGCTCAGCGATGTAGCATGGAAGCGCCTAAGAGCAACAACAGCTTAGCCACAAAGCCACGGCTGTGCAAACTCACACAGAGGGGCTGCCAAACACTAAGTAGAAATGTAAGCAAAAATCACTTCTGTTGCATCACTTATTCCAGACTGACTTTGGAAGCAACATCAGCAATGAAATTGGTGTAAAGCATGCTGTACAATGGAACAGGGTTCTCTAGAGTGATAAATCATGCTTTACTATTTGGTATTCTGATGGACAAACCTGGGTTTGGCAGATGCCAGGAGAACATTACCTAGCAACAGTAAAGTTATGCTGGCACTATGCCAACATGAGGATGGGCGGGATAATGGAGGGATAATGATCTGGGCTGTTTTACAGGGTTTTGGCTTTTTAGTTCCAGTGAAGGTTGATGTTTATGCTACAGCATGTTAAGACATTTTAGACAAACATATGTTTCCAACTTCGGGACAACTGTTTGGGAAAAGCCCCTTTCCTGTTCCAGCATGACTATACCCCTGAGCACAAAGCGAGCTCCATAAATACATGGAATAAAGAGTTTGGTGTGGAGGAACTCCAGTGGCCTTCACAAAGCACTGACCTCAACGCCACTGCACACTTTTGGTACGAACTGAAACACAGTTGTGAGTTTCTCGTCCCAAAGGCCTTCTTAGGATGGTAAAATTAGGGGGCAACTCCTATATTAATGTTCATGATTTTGCAATGGGATGTCCAGCGCTTGCTCACACTCAGGTGTGATGGTCCGGTGTCCACATACTTTTGGGCTAATAATATATGTCCTGGCTTTCTTTTCCAGGTGTCTCTTGCATGTTATAGTAAATTTTCTCTCTTTCACATACACAAAGGAACTCGTACAGGTATGATGATTAAGTAATTGAATCTGGTGTGTAAGAGCAAGGGAAACATCAAACTACCGAGTGTATCAAAGTGGATCCCCCTGGACTCTTCACTGTCTTTTACTGCTGGTCCCTGTCACAGGTATTCTGGTGCAGTAATACCAGACACTATAGTCGGTGACATTGCTGTAGCACTTGACTGATAAGCAGTGATGAGTATCCAGATTCACAACACACATCCTATTAATCACTAACAAATATATTAAAAACTTCACAACACATGCATAATCTTTAAATAATGCATGCACAAAGCAAAAGTGCTTACGAGTAGGCTTTGCCAACATTCATAAGAAAACTGAGAGAGAAATTTGATAAATGCAAATGTCAAAAAGGAAAAAAAAAAAGTTTTACCACATTAATTTGTGGGCAACTAATTGTTTCATGGAACAGAATGGGTGGAATCTGTCCTATAAACAATACATTACACAACATAAGTAAGTTACTTCCAACTTACTGTTTTGTCAAAATTTTTATGGTTAACTATATTGTTATTCATTTTTTGCTTTCTACCAGAACACCGTTCCTACTCCATATTGTCTGGTCTGATTGTGTGATTCGGACTTGTGTACCGCGACTGCAGTGTTGGTTTGATCCACACTCCCATTGAGTCCCATTCATTTTTAGTTCAACTTACAGCCACCAAACTACATGTAATCACTCAGGGCTGATCCGCAAACACACTGAGCCACACTCCTCTACTTGTCCTTAATTCTTTCCTCTTTCCTTACACTGCTTTAGCAACCATCCTGCGTTTTCCTTCAGGAACTTTTCTTTACTCTTCTCGTTATTTAATGTTTATGCAAGTGTTATTAAGTCTCTAGACAGCCTTCACATAAAGAGTTACCAGCTTCTCTTGATCAGACGTTTTACTTAAAAATTCTAATTACCATTTCTAAAGCAATGAGAACTTCTATGGTGTTCACGCCAAATAGCACATTATTTGTAGATGACGGAGAAGACGGAGCTGGCAGTAACTGGATAAACAGCGTTCTCTAAAACTGTGTTTGATTAAATAGGACCGTAATTACATTACAGGGAGATTTTACAATACCTCACCCCAACCTTGAACCTGTGAAAGTTTTAAAAGGATAAGAGTGGGGAAAAAAATCAATTTACGAGAGCAAATCCGACAGCATTTTTCAAACATAATGACGTGATTAAACCTCTGCCCTGGCTAAATAGGAAAAGCAAAGTCTAAAGTCTAGTATAAAGCCAAGAGATAAATAAGAGCTGGTTCTGGGTGATATGTTTGCATTGTTACCGGAGCAAACATCAAATCTATTTGCTCGGTTTAATTGTTTCTTAAATAAATCCAGTGAATTGTTTCCGAGGCAGAGAGAGTGGGTAGGTTAGGACTTCAATGTGAAATCAATCCGCTCAATTGGTCTTCCAAAGCCTCAGAGAGTGTGACCTTAAGACTCTGGCTGTTAGCCCATTTCATGTGCTTCTGTCTGCAAACACTTACACGCCCCAACACCTTACAACATTTGTTGTAGGCTGGGTATAGATTAAACAGGTCAGAACACAAAAGTAATGTACTTCAATCAGGCATACCATTAAAAATACCTCCTTATATATACACACGTTGTCTGTTTTATCATCTCCACTCACCATACAGGAACCCTTTGTAGTTCAACAATTACAGACTGTAGTCCATCTGATTCACTGCATATATTATTTATTCCCTTTTACCCTGTTTTTAATGGTCAGGACCACCACAGAGCAGGTATTATTAGGGAGGTGGATCATTCTTAGCACTGCAGTGACACTGATGTGGCGGTGGTGTGTTAGTGTGTGTTGTGCTGGTAGGAGTGGATCAGACACAGCAGAGCTGCTGGAGTATTTAAACACCTCATTGTCACTGCTAGACTGAGAATAGTCCAGTGTCCTGTGGGCAGCATCCTGTGACCACTGATGAAGGACTATAGACCATCACAAACTGAGCTTCTGTCTCTGACTTTACATCTACAAGGTGGACCAGCAAGATAAGAGTGTCTAAATGAGTGGACAGTGGACAACCCAGCAAAAAAAACCCAGCAGCACCACTGTGTCTGATCCACTCGTGCTAGCACAACACACACTAACACATCACCACCACACCAGTGTCACTACAGTGCTAGGAATGACCCACCACTTAAATAATATCTGCTCTGTGGTGGCCCTCTGGGGGACCTGGTCAATAAAGAACAGGGTAAAAGGGGGCTAACAAAGTATTCAGAGAAACAAAAGACTACAGTCTGTAAGTGTAGAACTATAAAATGCACCTCAGAATCAGAATCTTTTATTTCGCCAAGTATGTTACACATACAAGGAATTTGTCTTGAAGAGACACACGTGTATGACAAGTAACAAGAACAATATTACACTCAGAGAAATGCACAACACAATACAAAAAATGGAATAAGAATAATAAGAGTAATAAAGAGCCAGGAAAGGTGCTAATGAAATATATGAAAATCTGTGCTTATATGTGTACAGAGATTCTACACATAAGTGAGTCTGAGTAGACATATATTTTAAAAGCTACTACTTACAGAATCTGTACAGCTGTGCAAATAAGCATTATGTTAAAAATAAGCATTATATTATGTTTACGTACTGTGTTGCAAATGGAGCTAATTAAATGTACTATAAGTGAAGGTGTGAAGATAATTTTAATGTTATGGCTGATCGGTGTTCTGTACAGTTCTAAGAAACAACTTCTTCTTTTCACCCACACATCACACTTACAACACTGATTCTTCAAATAATTAAATTTATATAGTTACATACACTATTCAAATGTTAACAAACTTTGTTACTTTGGACCTTCATACTCCAGCTACTTATGCTCTTTTGGCACAGCTACTATACCGGAGCACTCTTGTTCAAATACAAATACTAATGTGATCTCAGCTTGTTTATTACTAATGTAAATTGAGTCTGAAATATCATTAGTTAGCACTGGAAGATTCCTTTAGCAGACTACATTGAACGATGCTCGAGGGAGAACTACAGCTAAATCAATAACCCACACAAGCATTTTCACTTGTTGAAAGTAATAAACATAATTTGATTAAGCTTATTTTATCACTCATAAATTCATAACCAAATGCACAGACTTTAATATTAAAAACATTGATATATATATATATATATATATATATATATATATATATATATATATATATATATATATATATATATATATATATATATATATATAAACCGATGAGCAAAAACATTTTAGGCACCTGACAAATATGCTGTTGGTCACTCAGCTTCCATCCACGAGGCTTGAACACTACCAGACCTCTGAAGGTGCCCTGTGGTATCTGGCACCAAGATGTTTGCAGCAGATCCTTTAAATCCTGGAAGTTGTGAGGTGGTGCAGCTGTAGATTGTTTCAGCCCACATGTTTGATTGGATTGGGATGTGGGGAATTTAAAGGCCAGGGAAAAACCTTGAACATCCTGTTCCTCAAGCCATTCCTGAACAACAGGTGCATTGTGGCAGGTTGTATTCTCGGGGGTGGCCACTGCCATAAGAGTGTACGTGGAATATGTTGTCACTGTCCAAAGAAAACAATGTATGTCCATTTTTAGTTTTATGCATCGCATACATGCAGCAGCTGCTATTTACATTATGTGAAAATGTCCTGATGAATGGACCACTAGAAATGCTCCAGAAAACTGGTTCTATTGACTTACATTAAAAGTAAAATACGTTTTTAGCCTCTCCTGCAAAGTTGCCATTTTGGTGATGCTTGCTTTGGAAAGCAACGATATGGAACAAGCCCAGGGTTTCCTGGAGCATTACGTTTTCCCCACTGGAGCTGTTTGCCACTATGCAGAGGATCAACTGCATATTACTCAGGTGCTTAAAATGTTTCAGCTCATTGGTGTGTATATATTTTGAGTTTTTTCATATTACTTTCCAGGTAAACAGAGCAAACAGACTCAGTCATCCATGGGATATACTGGAAAACTTGACTCATTGGACCAGGAGACCTTTTTTTATTGCTCCATGATATGGCTCTGATGCTCATATGACCACTGAAGGCACTTTCAACTGTGGACAAGACTTAGCATGGACACTTTGACCGGTCTACCCAGCCCCATATGCAGCAGGATGCAATACACCAAATCATCAGGCAATCAAGAGCCTTGAATGCCTAATACCCTGTCAGTGGGTCATGATTTGTCCCTCCTTCAACCACTGCTGGTAACTCTCATCATTGTTGACCGGGACCACTCGACAAGCCAGTTCAATCAGCCAAAAAGCATTTATCTCACCAGAAAGATGTGTCCTTTGGCGTATGCTGCCCTTAGGCAATATTGTGAGACAATGACAAAAAAAATACAGAGCATTAAGAAATATAACTTTTTCATATTTCAATATTTGGAATACAAAATTTGACACTACACCTAAAACAAACAAACTAAACTAATGACTATAACATACTGCTAAACATATTGACTTCTGCCCTTTATAATTGTGTGTCTGTAGCCACTAATATGACATATTAATATTAAAAACATTAATAAGATTCAGCTAAATAAACAAAAAATTACAACAATTTTAAATAAAGCATAATTCCAATCCAATCTCTTTCCAAAGCACCACTAACATTAGAATAAATATAAATATTCGGTAAAAATACAGAAAAATACTTGATACAAGAACAATGTTGGGTCTGACATTTCCTTGTTGTTTATTTCATGTAATTTTTTTTTTCACATTTTCTGTGCAAATACATTAATTCGATTACTAATGGCCTTTAAAACACCAATAATTTTAAAGGTACTGTGTAGCTAGTATTGTAAGTAAAGGTTCAAACCAAATGAAACACTATTTGGATGATAAAACATCCAAACTTCATGCCAATTATGTAGGTAATGTATTGTTCAATGGCCACATACTATTTTGGCAATGTACGTTCTGGATGAACACCCTCATTCCTCATCATTTCAAGCATGCTGGAGCAGGATGCTTTCAGGACAATCTCACAAAAAGCCTGAGAGGATGATCAAAGCGTGAATACAGTCCAGGCTGCACTCTATCCACACACATAATGTGACTTCTAAATGATGATGCGCATTCTACAGCCTCTGTACGCTCTCGTCCTGCATTAAGGTATCAGGGAGACCTTGAAGTGTCACCTCTTTGCCATTAGCTGCTTCAACAAATGCATCAAACCACAGGGTCACGGGCAAGAGTTTTTCACGCAGAGACGTCATCCTGAAGGTCAGCAAGGTCAAGGTTGAAGAGAGTGTTCGGAGTTATGTTCCTATTCACTTTCTTTTCCTAAGAATTTCCCTGATTGAATTTAAGGTCTACGTCTGCCAAGCCCTTAATGACCCAATCAGAAAGACCTCAATTTGCCAAGTTAACTCTGCCATGATTTGTAGCAGACATACCTCTTGTTCTTACATAGATCTTACAAGATTTCAACACAGCCCCCTATTTGTTCACCTAGCCTCTGCAAGCCAAAATCAGACTGATTTGTATTCACTTTGGCTCAAAAAACACACAAACTGGAGCTTTCTGACAAGATAAGTAAGTCACTTTACCTTAACTTATCATGTAGCTCTGTATTATCAAAGAAGACGAGTGCATACAAGCACAAACTGCACCTTGAAAGGCTTAAATAAGATGTGGATAAGAGAGTTTGTGCTTTAAAACTTGTTCGGATAAAAGAAAAACACAGCACGGGTTTGTTTAGCAAAGATAGGTGCTTGTATACTTGAAGTTTATTCCAACATCATCAAAGCTGGTTAAAGGATTAAACCTTGTTGTTCTAAACTAAAATTGATTTGGAAAGTAGTTTCTGTAAATGCACTGAGATTTAATGCAAGGCTAGTGTTAATTTGTGGCTGGCAAAGTTCTCTAACTTTGAGAAAACAACATGGGAGCAAAAGAACTCGCATGAAATATTTAAGAGAAGAAAACTCAGCAAAAGAGCGGACAGTGGATATCACAAACCGGCAATAATCCTCTAGCCTTGAGTTCAAGAAAGCGAAGCATCCTCAGCAGAACTAAATTCCAGTCCAGTGTCACAGTGAGCCTATTGCTCCCTATGGGATCTTTTTTTATTATTTTTTATTTCTATTCTTTGGACTGTAACTCCGTCCGACTCTAAATGATCCTCAAGCTGCAGCCTTTCTGCTGGGAAAGTGACCTAAATTTCCTTTGAGTTTCCTGTTAGAAGATGCAAATTACACCCCTTGCTTTCAGCGGCTCAATATATAATCTTTTCATTTCTCTCCTTGTTTCCTGCCCTTCCGAGAGGAGCCCTTTATGATCAATACTGGAGTGGAGGAAGATGGATCATGTGCTGTTTGCCTATGAGGGCACATTTTATGTTCCGAATGCATTATTAAGCCACAGATTTATAGAACCTTTTTGCCCAGGCCTCCCACTAAAGAGGGGGAAGGCATTTTTTGGTGCAAAGGCCTTTTCTCAACATGATTAAGCTGCAAAAACATGCTGCCATCTAGTGGCATGACATGTTCGAGGGCGAGGACTATAATACATCATATTAATAAAGATGAAATGG
Source organism: Megaleporinus macrocephalus (assembly GCA_021613375.1). Classification (NCBI taxonomy): domain Eukaryota; kingdom Metazoa; phylum Chordata; class Actinopteri; order Characiformes; family Anostomidae; genus Megaleporinus; species Megaleporinus macrocephalus. Next base: position 35,678,323 of record CM038706.1, read on the forward strand.
TCTGCTGGAATGGCCTGTTAAAACCTTGTCGTTATATTGTACCATTCTTCTGAATTGCTGTTTTTATGAAAATGCTCATGGCAACAGGCATCATTCCAGCTGTCGAATCTTAAACACCTCGTTTATTCCTCACATTCGCCCTCGTATGAAAATATTGATTATTTGGAACTCCGTGAGCTGCTGCCTAATAACTTTGTCCTGAATTTTACATGTGTCGGCTTCATACCAGATGAACGTATAGAATGAAATGAGCAAACAGAGGCCATCGCAGGGTGTGCTGTTGAGGCAGAGAAGTTACAGGACACATAAAACTGCAGGCTGGCTCTGAGTAAGAATTATGTGGCTGTATTCTAGCAGCTGTAATTCCTTCAGCGCTTTTGTTGTTGCACTCTCCAATATCCAACAAAAGAGTTGAGTCGAAGGGAGACGAGTGTACAACACAGTTCAGTGGCCTGAAGGCCTTGTCAAAGTCACTTTAAAAAGCCATCTATAGCCTTCGTAATGACTGTAGACCAACTATTGCAAAGCCTGGTTAGCACTGAAAAGTGACTGAAATACATATAATTCAAAAGTGTATATTTAGATAAAATATATTACATTATTACTGGCAACAGTGAGTAACTGACAGAACATTGTGTTTTTATTACACTACCAGCCAAACGCTTTAGTACACTACCAGCCAAACGCTTTAGTACACTACCAGCCAAACGCTTTAGTACACTACCAGCCAAACGCTTTAGTACACTACCAGCCAAACGCTTTAGTACATTACCAGCCAAACGCTTTAGTACATTACCAGCCAAACGCTTTAGTACACTACCAGCCAAACGTTTTAGTACATTACCAGCCAAAGGTTTTAGATCACTACCAGCCAAACGCTTTAGTACACTACCAGCCAAACGCTTTAGTACACTACCAGCCAAACGCTTTAGTACACTACCAGCCAAACGTTTTAGTACATTACCAGCCAAAGGTTTTAGATCACTACCAGCCAAACGTTTTAGATCACTACCAGCCAAACGCTTTAGTACACTACCAGCCAAACGCTTTAGTACACTACCAGCCAAACGCTTTAGTACACTACCAGCCAAACGCTTTAGTACACTACCAGCCAAACGTTTTAGTACATTACCAGCCAAAGGTTTTAGATCACTACCAGCCAAACGTTTTAGATCACTACCAGCCAAACGCTTTAGTACACTACCAGCCAAACGCTTTAGTACACTACCAGCCAAACGCTTTATTACACTACCAGCCAAACGCTGTAGTACACTACCAGCCAAACGCTTTAGTACACTACCAGCCAAACGTTTTAGTACACTACCAGCCAAACGCTTTAGTACACTACCAGCCAAACGTTTTAGTACATTACCAGCCAAAGGTTTTAGATCACTACCAGCCAAACGCTTTAGTACACTACCAGCCAAACGTTTTAGTACACTACCAGCCAAACGCTTTATTACACTACCAGCCAAAGGTTTTAGTACACTACCAGCCAAAGGTTTTAGTACACTACCAGCCAAACGCTTTAGTACACTACCAGCCAAACGCTTTAGTACACTACCAGCCAAACGCTTTAGTACACTACCAGCCAAAGGTTTTAGTACACTACCAGCCAAACGCTTTAGTACACTACCAGCCAAATGCTTTATTACACTACCAGCCAAAGGTTTTAGTACACTACCAGCCAAAGGTTTTATTACACTACCAGCCAAAGGTTTTAGTACACTACCAGCCAAAGGTTTTATTACACTACCAGCCAAACGTTTTAGTTCACTACCAGCCAAACGTTTTAAAACACTACCAGCCAAACGCTTTAGTACACTACCAGCCAAAGGTTTTAGGACACTACCAGCCAAAGGTTTTAGTACATTACCAGCTAAACATTTTAGGACACTACCAGTCAAAAGTTTAAGAACACTACCAGCCAAACGCTTTAGTACACTACCAGCCAAAGGTTTTAGGACACTACCAGCCAAACATTTTAGTACACTACCAGCCGCACGCTTTAGGACACTACCAGCCAAAGGTTTTAGGACTCTACCAGCCAAACGTTTTAGAACCTTACCAGTCAAATGCTTTAGTACACTACCAGCCGCACGCTTTAGGACACTACCAGCCAAAGGTTTTAGGACCCTACCAGCCAAAGGTTTTAGAACACTACCAGTCAAACGTTTTAGTACACTACCAGTCAAACGCTTTAGAACACAACCAGCCAAAGGTTTTAGATCACTACGAGCCAAACATTTTAGATACACTACCAGTTAAATGTTTTAGAACACTACCAGTCAAAGGTTTCAAAACACTACCAGCCAAATGCTTTAGAACACTACCAGCCTAAGGTTTTAGAACACTACCACTCAAACGTTTTAGTACACTACCAGTCAAACGCTTTAGAACACAAGCAGCCAAAGGTTTTAGAACACTAACAGTCAAACGTTTTAGTACACTACCAGCCAGATGTTTTAGTACACTACCAGCCAAACGTTTTAGTACACTACCA